>QEPC01014017.1:623162-660648 GCA_003113815.1 Sphenodon punctatus
CCGAACGTTCGAATTCGAGTTCGGTTCGACCGTTCGGTTCAGTTGACCGAACTGTTCGAGTTCGGTTCAAACTCCGAACGTTCGAATTCGAGTTCGGTTCGACCGTTCGGTTCGGTTGACCGAACTATTCGAGTTCGGTCCGAACTCCGAACTTCCGAACCACGTTCACCCATCCCTACAGCACAGTAGATATTCGCTGGGAGAACGAGGTCCTAGATGGGAAGGAAAGCAAGACCAGAGGATACTGTTGGAAATTTAGGCACATTGACCAGCCTGCAGCAGTCACTTCCTGCTACCCTGTTTTAGGGGCTCCTATTGGCAAGCTGAAGCCAATCAAACAGTGAGGTGGGACTCAGAGAGTTAATGAAACTCAGCTAGGTGTGGCAGATGAGTTAGCTCTCAGAACGCCACCCTTTGCACCTGTGAATAAAGAACAATTAGTGTTATACCCTGACTGTGTAAAAAGGTTATTTTTCAATTCCCACCTGTAACATGTAGCATTTAGCAGTGTATTGTCAATTGGTTCAATTCCTGGAGCCCTCAGTTAAGGGAATCACCAGTTGACGTCAGTGAGAGTTTTGCCTGAGTAAGGAATTCAAGATTTGGCTTTTTGTTTTCAGGATGGGAGTTCTCAATTTCCATTCTGAGCATTCATTTGGCCTTACAGTACCTTGGCTCACATAGTTTTCAATAAGTGTCTGGCAGCTGTACAGGCACCCTTCCAGAATTGTGGGATTGATGAATATCCCTACATGGACATTTGGCCTTCCTCAAGTCATCACAACTATTTCTAGCTTATTGTCCGAAGTCTGAAAGTCTCTCCACTTTCAGACAAGGAACCAGATTCTGAGTCACACTGGTGTAATTCCAGTGGCTTCACTGGATTGCTCCAGATTTACATAAATGTAAATGAGATCAGAATCTAGCTCAGTGTCTTTCTAAGGGCTTTTTCATAGAAGTGCATTTTCTGAGATAGCAGTCGCCTAACTCACTTATTTACCATTGCTTGTCATCACTAAGGCAGAGGAGTTAAAGTAAAGAGGGGGTGTTTACTTCAGCAGAGAAGTGGGGTTAAAGCTGGTAGAGGGGATTCTACCTCAGAGGAGATGCAATCAAATCTGAGGGAACCTCTTCTTTTAATTGTACACCCTGCAGTCCGCTCCTCAACTGAATCCCTTAGAAGTTCCTTTTTTGTCCCTTACATTGTGTTTGTAGTCCATAAATGTTTCTTCCACTACAGCCTTGAAGCCAACCCTAAACTTTGACCTGGGCCTGGCAGGATGGGTGTTGTCCATCCAGAATTCTTGGGCTTCTGCTGGGTTTCCCAGCCAGTGGAGACCCGGCCCACAACGGAGCTTCATGAACCACATCAGGAAGGAGAGGGAGAGCGTCTTAACACTTGCTGAGGTGGTCACTCCCCATAAAGAACTTGTGGGTGAAAACAGACATAACACTAACTGCACTTTAACACCACTTTAAGGTTCCTTATGCATGTTGCCAGACTGCATAGGGCACCAGTACAGCCCTGCAACATGCATAAGAAATGTTAAAGTGCTGCTAAAGTGCAGTTAGCGTTATGTCTGCTTTCACCCAGTGTGGCATCACAACAATCAAAAGGCAGGCTGTCTACATCAGGCCTAGCTGCACTGGGCCTAGGCTCAAGCTAAGCCCAACACAGGCAGGCTTAGGCTCCACTTGGGCAAGAATTTCTAGCCAAAGGACACTTCTACTTCCTGCCTCCTGCAACTTGAAGGGGGAAGAAAATAGAATGGGACTTCTGAAAAAGTGCTGATGTCAAAATGGAGGATTCCGGGAGAAGGAAGAGCTAGTTAACCCCATGTTCTCACTGCTTATGAGAACAGAAACATAAGGAGACTGTTACTCTACAGTAGGGGCAGGCAAAGTTTCCTAATCCTGAGAGCCACATCCATTTAGCAGAATGGGGCCAAAGAACTGCATGTGGTTCTAGAGTCACAGTTTGCCCACTTTGGCTCTAGAGGAACTCCTCTAGATCAACCCTCACCCCAGGTGTCTTTAGAGATAACAAAGAGCGCGTGTCAAAACCTCTAATCTAATCATGTGTTTGGCCATTATTGTTTGTAAGCACCCTAACAATCCCAACACCAATTTGGTCACCTGTTGAACACGCGATGTGAACACCGGACAGTTTATGTGTTTGGGCTGAACATGTGGCCAACGTTGTGCCTAATGATATGGCGTGGTGTGTTAGCAGGTACAACACGAGGAACGAGGTGGCAGCACTTGCAAGCCGAGATCATGTGGCAAGCAAAACACTGATTTACCCCGAGATGGGCTGTGTCTAAGCGGCGCCACGTGGTGAACACAGGGCCAATCCGGTGTTTATATCTAGGCCAAAACACACATTCAGACACCTGTTGGCGTTATGTCTAAAGACACCCATAGCTGGCTTGCTTGTCTGAACACGCCATAAATGCATAGAAGGGTGCATTGTTCAGTGATGTACTTGCAAAAAAGAAAAATGAGTGTTCAAACACACATACTGTCAGGGATACAGCCACTTCATTGGATTATGTCAGGTGATATTTGATAGATTTCCAATCCAGGTGTGGGCGTATGGAATGCAGAGATAGGGGTGTTGGAATGTTTTACTTGAGCCACATCCTATTTAAGAGGAAAAATCACCATGACTAAACATTGGCAAAGGTCATGGTCAACAAAGTGTTTACTCTAATATGGCTTCAATGGGACTATTCCAGAGAAAACACTTTGTGGATTGTGGCCAAAATGCGTAGAAAACAAAACAGATTGCTGGGTTTCAGAATAAATCTCTGGAATTCAGTTTGAGCTTTAGCATGTTTTTTTTTTTTTTTTGCTGTTGCTTTAACTCCCTCCTGAACATGCAACAACAGTAAAAACTGTGGCAGAATTTTTGATTGATTTGGCAATAATTCCGCCTTTTGCCAAATCAATTGAAGTGAACAGATTCTGTTCCACTGGCAATGGAATCCAGACAAAGACGGAGTTTCATCTCCACCTGGGGCTGCTGCCAGCAGGGCTGTGGGCAGTCTCACATCTTTTAAATGTACCTAGTCAGAAGGGCAGTTAAATTCTCCTTTATACAACTTTGCAAAATTCTACTCAGTCACTCATTTCAAGGGAATAATTTTCCTCTATGGCAGTGTGTGTGGTTGCCAGCCATGTTGGTCCCAAATATAGAAGAGACAAAGTAGACGAGATGATATCTTTTATTGCACCAACATCTGATGGTGGAAGCCTGTAGGCATTTGCAATTCACAGAGGTCCTCCTTAGGTGAGATTAAAAGACAGAAATGAAACTGAGCTAAATGCAGGTTAGGTTTGACTAACATTGGGTGTTTTCAAATGAGCAAACCTATGGTGGGATGGGTGGATCCGTGGGCTACATGGCTCTGCCATGGAGAACTCACAGGTGGAGGGTGTGGCGAGCGTTTCAAATGGGCGGCTTCCAACATGGCTACCCTGGCCACATAAGTGGCCACTCTACATTTGGCTGGCCCCGCATTAAGCACTCCAGATTTCCCAGCATGGTTCCATGTGTGGGAAGGAGTGGGTGCTTCATGACTCATGGGAGCACGCATCAGGCCGCACCACCTTCAGAAGGGCAGTCAGATCTGTGGCTTCTGGATGGCCATTCAGGGTAGCATCTTGTCAGAAAACACCCATTGATAGCCATCACTTAAACAGAATAGGGTCTAGAGCAGCAATCAAATTGTAATCCAAGAACCACATGTGGCTGTTTGGCAGTTCACATGTTGACTTTGGAGCTTGCGAGGGCTGGCCAAGTTGTGGTCGGGGTTTGGGGGGGCTGGTGAGTGGTACGCGTGGGGCTGGTGGGTTTCCAGGGGACCGGGCAGCAGCAGGAGCAGCAGCCCACAGAGCTCACAGGGGGACAGGATGCAGCCAGTTCCCCAGGTCTCCTACAGGAGAGAGCAGCTCAAGGCTGCATGCGTGAGACTGCAGAATCGGTTTTTTATCAATAATATCTCGGTTTTGGCTGCATCAATCAGTATCATATTTCAAAAGCACTTGTTATTCATCTCATTCTCAAAGCCTGTGAAGTTTGGGGGCTCAACTCATCCAGGGGGAGGAGATATTGATGATTCAAATACGTAAGGATGGTGTGCATTTTGACCACAACCAATTAACGTTTAAGCAGTTATAACATTTTATTTTCCTAATGGATATTTTTCAGACTTTGTAGATATGATGGTCCTCACAACTTACAGCCATGGTTAAATTTTCAGAAATGTAGGTCAAGTAGTTTCCTCAAAATCAGGGCTTCAGCAGTCCCCTGTTTATAATGACCAGTGGCTGTACATTTAAGTTTCAGGCAGCTACCACTGCCTGAAAATAAAGATGATGATAATAATAATTATACAAACTTGGCCAGCCATCTAACATCACTCCATCTAACATTTAATAACCCCCAAAGAACTGTACCGATGATCAGATGCTGCTGCCATAGAGAATAGGGGTGTGCAATTTGTTTAGTTTTTATTAGTTACTAAAACGAATGGAGCCCCATTTGTTTTAGTAACTAATGTTCTGAAAACGAGTGAATAAGCAAATGACATATGATTCTCCCCACCCCCCATTTAATTAATAAAAAACATTTTTTTTTAAAAAATCACTGCACATGCACAAAATGGCCCCAGGGGCCGTTCTGTACATCTGTGGCTCTTTTTCCAAAATGGCGCCAGCAGCGTCAGCCATTTTGGAAAAGGGCAGCCAGACTGTGCATGTGCAGACTTTATTTAAAAAAAAAAAAAGAATGAAAAATCACTGCACATGTGCAAAATGGTTGCCAGTCCCTTCTGTGAATATGCACATAGGACGTGCAGGAGCAGAAGGAACAACACGGTCAGTCATCTAACAACTCTCTATACCCCAGAGATCAGATGATGATGTCATTAGCGCCATTTTGGAAAAGGGAAGCCAGTCTGCACATGCACAGACCAGCTGCCCTTTTCCAAAATGGCAACAACGCTGCTGACGCCATTTTGGAAAAGGGCCGTGCATGCACAGAATGGCCCCGGCGGTCATTTTTCACACACGCAGTGATTTTTGGCTAATTCTTCCAATTAGATAAACATATGCGCGTTCTGAGAGTGCATTAATAGTGGTGGATGACTGAACCACTGCTGATGAGCTGTGTCTTGATGTATTTGTGTATATTGATGTGAAAGTGAGCAGCATTAACATTTTTTTTGCAATTTTTTTCCTTGTTATTTTTGATGACTCAGGAACATCCTAGACCAGAATATGAAACCAAACTACTACAGAAGAAACTCAGAAATGAAAAAATTGAAAAGGAAAGTGAAAACGAGGTAAGACACATGAGTTTCTTTAATATTTTTATGCTTTCATTTGTCACTGGCATTTATTTTGTGTGTTTTAACCAGTTCTATGAGTAAAAACAAATGTGACAGCGGACTAGTTTGGCCTACTGTGACACTCTTGTGCATAGACCCCACCTGCACATGTGTTCCAGTGTCACCAGATGTTTGATGAAAGGTATCTCAGGTTGTGGTCGTGGAAGACCTCCAAAATCACAGCCCGGAGTAGGGTCTGCCTGATTGGGCCAAAGAGGCCACCCCAGATCTACATGTTTGTTTCCAAGCTGGTCTGCTGACCCGGGCAGGCTTTGCCATGACAGGCAGCCATGACTGGTTGTCATTGGGTGGCATGGCTGCCTGTCATGGTGGGGGTGGGATGCTGGATGCAGTGTTGGGGCGGGAACAGGTGGCCACACATTCCCCATTCTCCTCACCCCTGGGTTGTGCAGACGTCACCCTGGCTGGGTGCATGTGTGTTTTGAACTCTGGCCCAGCACGTGCCCTGTCCCACTGGTCAGCCCAGGATGAGGCAGCCAGGTGTCACCAGTGTTTTGTAACCAGTTCTATTTCTGTGTCATCTAGTCTATGCCTGTCAGTTTGTCAAAAGCTTGTAGACTTGCTCATTGACTCTCTGATCATCTCAGGTACTCATTTCCCCCCCACACACTTTTACATGAGGAGTGGGAAACCTCTGGTCCATTGCACCCTTCACTTCAGTCCCTGGAGTCTCCTCCAAATTTACATTGCCTGTGGGCCCACCATTCATTTCCCAGCAGCCTGCAGGAAGAAGTCAAGCGAAGAGGGAGTCCTCCAGGTGCCAGGGTGCACTTCAGGTTAAGCCACAATGCTACAGAGTACTTCCTGTTTGGGCCTCCCCCCCCCCCCCCGCCCCCGGATGCTCTGGACTGGGGCCCCACCTCTGCAGAGCATTCTCAGCACAGCTATGCCCCTGGCAATGCACTTTTTTGGGGGGGTGGGACCCCAGCGTAGAGCAATACCATTGTGATTATGTTCCCCCTCTGGCCCACAAAGCTTTGAGCCAGTGCGAATCAGGATGGCAGCGAGGAAAACGTTTTTCACACCAGCATTACATATTTACCATGTAGAATGGCCACCATCCTCAAACCACTTTCTTTAGAGTAATCCCACCAAAGTAATGGGACTATTTTGAATATAAGACCTTTAAGGTTATATGGCGGTCAGACCTGACTGAGTTCTCACAGGATCAGAATAGTGGTAGAGCCTGGCAGGATCAGGGCTTGAGCATGGTCAGGAGACAAAGCAGATTGCAATCCAAGGGTCTGAGGCCAGAGTCACAACCAGGGAGGAGGCAAAACTCTAGTCAGGAAGCCAGAGCAAAGGTCAAAGACATGGAGTTAGTCAAGGTGTAGGGTAAAGGAAGGGCAAAGGGTTGAAGTGCAGGAACAATGCTGGAGTACACACTCAAAGTTTGGAGACTGGAGAGCAGGTTTGAAGACAGGAGCTCACTGCTCAGACCAAAGCATTGAGCAGCTCTGAATATGGTCACTCAGAGTAGTCCTAAATATCAATGGGCAATGGCTTTCTGTCTGCCATATGCTGACGACTCTACAACAACCCAGATGGGGCTACTCCAGGGTTGTTTGATGATTTATACCTGCATTAACTGGGGAGGCTGATGAGCCCTGAAGTTGGGCTAAAACCTGTGATCGTTGACAAGAGCTGCTATAATAGGCTAAACCAGTGGTCCATCTTGGACAGCATCCTATCTGTAGTGGTTGTCAGCCCTGTTTGCTTCTAAAGAAGTGCACCAAAAAGGACATACGTGGAGTGAATCCCTTGTCATTCACTTCTAGCTTCCAGCAGTCAGAGGTTTCATCCACTACTCAGCTTTGGCTAGGTAAGTGGTTTGAGGAGACACTAGGCTTAGGTGTTGACTGTTTATCCAAGCTTTCTCTGAGGTAAGGCTCTTTCTCTCACTAAGGCTGTTTGAGAGACATTTTGGCTTGTTCGATGAGTTATTGGTTGGTTCTTTGACTGACACGTGTCACTGTTGTATTTGTTTGTGTCACATTTTGTTGGTGTTACGCTGGCGATGGTCATAATAACCATGGAGGACATGAGGGATGTGTCCCTCACAAATTTCCTCCCCTTGCAATTCTAGGGGCAGGGCTTTTGTGGGTCAAGAGAATCTAGCCTCCCCCACAAATTTTAGCCCCAAATTATGCCAGTGATGCTTACTGGCTCTTGGCTGATGGGTTGTTTTGCTGGCTTTTTGGCAAATGCACCTAGAAGTTTGTTAGATCCACCTATTATGCACAGAAATAAAAGTTTCATTCTTAAAATTATAAAGTGTGCTCTACTTTCTTTGGCTGTATTGGACTAGAAAGCAAGCTTTTGTTCCCATTTCCCTCTTGTAAAAGTCTGATTTAGTCCTATTTCCCAGGCATTCATAAGTCCCAGAAGACTCCTTGCATTAGTCCTGACTAAACATAGGATACTCTCTGTGTGCCACATGAGACAACCAAGCCAAGGTATTCAAAAACGTGTCCAATTTTGAAGCTGATGGAGTCTCCCTACCATTTATACATTGAGAAGAAGCAGTGTTTCAACTGAAGATAAATCCGGGATTCTGACCTGGCCAAATCAACTTGATCTTGCAACATTTGAAAGAACATAACTACTTTCTCCTGTAGATCATCATTAAGACCTTGTAGCATAGCCAACCAAGTGCAGTAAAATTACCTGTCTCTTAATGGGCCTGCTCCAGTGCCCATTGAAGTCACCAGAAAAGTTTCCATTCACTTTAAGAAGCATCGGATTGACCCCAATATGATGAGGGAATTTTTGCCAGACAGGAGCTCAGAGGTATGGGGAGATCTTCCATTAGGCAGTGAGAGCAATTCTCTGGCCCTCCCAAGTGGGGGATCAGATGCAGATGGATAAAGGGGCTGCTGTTCATCTTTTGTATTCAAGTGAAAAAGTGAGAGTAAGTGAGCAACTGAAGCTGAGAAAGACTACATCTTTGTGGGCAAGGTATTTAACATGATTAATTGGGACATAACTAGTTCTAGCAGTGTGGGTCAGGAGTAAAACAGAGGAAGTAATGGAGTAAAAGGTGGGGGGGGGGCAACTAAACCAGTCAGATTCACAATCTAAGGCAAAGGTGGGGATTATTTTTTTATTTCTGTCTGGGGCCCATGTTGACGATTTAAAAATGGCTAATTGTCCACATCGAAATATAATTAAACAAACATATAATTAATAATTTCTATAGTAATTTCTATGTCCAAGCTGCCTTATCCTTATCTAGTTCACCCCCACAACAACTCTGGGAGGTAGCTCATTATGATTTCCGTTTTTTAGCTGGGGAAGTTAGGCTGAGGGTATTTTCACACTGTGTCATCACACTTTGATTTTGCCCAGGGTGAGGGCCCTCACCCTGAGAAGGATTTGCCCTAGCTGCTGAACAGACGTGTTGCAGCCTGGTCTGAGGAGAGGGTGAGGTGATGGGCAGACGTGGGTCCGCACGGCCCCAACCCCTGCACTTCTGAGTGCAGCCCGCCCTTCTCCCTGATGGGTGACCATGGCGACGCACACCTTGAAGAGCCCCAGACTGGGGTCAGGTAGAGTGGGCTATCAAACATGATGGGCTGCTCTACCCCAGTCTGGAGCTGTGTTACACAGACTGTGGCAGCTTTTAGCCTGGGCTGTGTATCGGTGATGGGCCCAAATCATAGCCCAGGCTAAAAAGCGTGACAGCCCGTGCAAACCCTGAGCCCGGCCTGGTGGGCCATTTCTAATGTGACGGAACCACAGGTGGCCACGCGGGTCAAAGCGTGGTCACATCATGTCTGAAAATACCCTGAGAAAGGATGACTTGCCCAAGATCACCCATTGAGCAGCCTCAATGGCTAAGACAGGATTTGAACCATGGTCCTTTAGGTTCAACTCCAAGTACAGCATTCCATTTAAATTTAACTTATTTAAGTTGATAAGTCAGACTTTTATAGAGGTTCAACAAAGTTCAGTACAACAGGACACCACTGTAGTATATATAGAGAAAGAAGTGACCCAGTGGGGGCAAAACGTAAATATTTGTTTTGATTACAGGGAGAGGCTCAGTTTTAGGGAAAGGAGTCCCTACCAAATAACTGTTCTCTTGGCATATGTATAGCTCGCTATTGAAGTGCCAAAACTGTGGCAGACAAGAACATGCTGTAAATGGTTCAGCCCAGCCCAAATTCTGCTGTCACACTGAGGCTTTCTCATCAAAGGCAGGGAGATTGCACCTGCACAAGTGAGCAAATACTAGGAGCCACAGTGTTTCTATTGCACAAGTTGTAATAATGCCTCATGACTTACTCACACAGATAATGAAATTTCTCCATTTATACTAATTGCACTCATGCATACAGAAATTCTGGCTAGCTGAGATGGGGATAAGCTGATTTGTTTCCCATAGAGTTAAAGCTTTTGTCCTTGGGATGTCCTGCGATTCAAGGAGAGGCTATTGAACAGTATTCTCTGAGGATCCTGTTTGCACTTAGCGTTAGTCATGTTTTTGTGAAGAATGTCTGAAGAAAAATGGGGAACAGGTTTTTGTTTTGTGTCAGCCTTTTCGGTGAAATGGTTTTGTCAAAAATAATTTTTAAAAGGGTATGTTTAGGCTTGTTCTGTGTGCACCACCCATAGAATGGCAATAGATAGAGGTCTACATATTAGTGATGCATTCAAGGACAGGTACTAGGGAAGCACTCAAAGCTGTGTAATAATCACAGGGTTTAGCTGGCTAGCAAATGGTATACATGCGAGAGATGTATCCAGATACACACAATGGGTGTAATCCTCACTGAAGATCATGAGTAAAAACAAATGTGCAGTTGGTGGGACTGTTCCCTGGGACAGAAAATCGTGGGCAACATGGCCTGGATCAGATCGGGGTACTGATCTGACATGCCCACATCCAGGGAGCTGACCCGCTGGCTACGCAGCTTGCATAGGGATGGGAGCACAACAAATGTGTGGACAGGCGGCCCCACCCATGCAGTGCTCCCAGCGCCCCGCCCCCACTGTGATGGACAGCTATGGCAGCCAATGATGCTCAGCCATGGGCAGGGTTTTTATTTATTTAAATTTATATCCTGCTCTTCCCCAAAGGCTCAGGGCAGTTTACAGAAACTAAAGCTCTCGCGCACAAAATAGTAAAAATACAAAACAATACTATAAAATCCCTACCCTCACCCCAAAACCCACCCACCCAACCTCTGTCCCCGCCTGCCAAAAGCTGTGCCAGAAACAAAAGATTAACACTGCTTCCAGAATACGGGCTCTGGCGGGCCTCTGAGGGAAGCGGGTTCCATAGTATTGGGGCAACAACCAAGAATGCCTCTCTGCAGGCCTTTGTCGTATGGACAAAATTGGTCGGTGTTACCCGCAAGAGGGCACTCCTTGCCGATCACAGGGGTTGTAGTGGAACATGGAAGGAGAGGTGATCTTTCAAATATATGGGGCCCACGCCATTTAGGGCTTTAAAGGTCAAAAACAACACTTTGAATTGTGCCCAGAAAGCTATAGGAAACCAGTGCAGGCTAGAGAGCACGTGATGTGCTCCCAGAACCTTCCCCCCTCCCCCCAAAAGAGCCAGGCCATCACATTCTGCACCAACTGTAGCTTTGAACAGTCACCATGGGCAGCCCCACATATTATTATTATTATTATTATTTTATTACTATATATTTTAGAATCCTTGACAGTGGCCTGCGGTCATGTCAAAATAAAATGTACTTATTTATTTATTTAAACATTTCTTATTCCGCCCCCTCCTTCCAAAGGCAGTTCGGGGCGGCGTACAATATCAAAGCATAAAATATACATATAACTTAAAACAAACAATAAAACTATACATTCTGCCTCCTAACCCTATCTCATCCCTCCCCCTGCCCATCTCTCTCACCAAATGCCTGGTGGAATAGCCAAGTCTTACACTGACACCTGAAGGAGGGAAGGCCCTGGGCTAAGCGAACCTCTGCCGGGAGGGAGTTCCACAACCGAGGCGTGGTGACCGAGAACACCCTCTCTAGTGTGGCCATCCGTCAAACACGGGGGACCTCCAAAAGGGTACCCCCAGCTGACCGCAATAACCATTCCAGAACCCAGGGAGTGAGGCAGTCCTGTGGGTAGGTGGGGCCCAGGCCCTGTAGGGCTTTAAAGGTCAACACCTTGAATCGGGCCTGGTAGACAACCAGCAACCAGTGCAGAGAACGGAGCACCAGTGTTATGTGCTCTCAGTGGCCCGTACCCATCAGGAGACGGGTCGCCACATTCTTCACCAACTGCAGCCTCCAGACTGTCACCTTAGGTAGCCCCACGTAGAGTGTGTTACAGTAATCAAGCCTCGAGGTGATGAAGACATGGATGATGGTGGCAAGGTCGCAGTCTGAGACATAAGGCCGTAACCGTCACACCAGATGTAATTTGGCAAATGCACTCCTCACCGCAGCTGCCACCTGGACATCCAAGAGGAGCTGTGAATTGAGGAGCACCCCCAGACTATGAACTTGAGGAACCAAGACCGGGTGCACCCCATCAATGATGGGGGACTCCACTCCCTTGGCCCTCCCAGCCAGCATCACCTCTGTCTTGTTGGGATTCAATGTCAGGTGGCTCACTCTCATCCAGTCCCCCACAGCTGTCAGACATTGGGTAAGCAACAAGACTGCGAGGCCTGAGTCCACTGAAAACAAGAGGAAGAGCTGAGTGTCATCAGCATATTGATGACAACGCACTCCAAACCCTCTCATGACCTCGCCCAAAGGCTGCATATACATGTTGAACAGAAGGGGGGACATAATAGAACCCTGCAGGACCCCACATGTGAAATCCCAGGGAGCAGATGTACAGTCACCCAAGACCACATGGCGAGTCCTACCAGCCAGGAATGAGTGGAACCATTCAAGAACAATCCCACCCATCCTGGCACGAGTCACCAACTGCTCATGGTCAACGGTATCAAAAGCAGCTGACAGATCTAACAAGAACAGAAGGGTCAACTGCCCCCAGTCTAAAGCACGGCGCAGGTCATCGACCAAGGCCACAAGTGCAGTCTCTGTGCCATATCTCAAATGAAAGCAAGACTGTGAGGGGTCCTGGAATCTGACCCGGTCAAGATGGTCCCAGAGCTGCTGGGCCACCACCTACTCAATAACCTTCCCTCGCCACAGGGAAGGTTAGAGACAGGCTGGTAGCTGGCAACGGCGTCAGTGTCAAGGGATGGTTTTTTGAGCAAGGGTCGCACCACAGACTCCTTAAGAGACCCTGGGACCCTGTCCTCCACAAGGGAGGCATTGGCCATCCAACCCCAATGTCTCCCTGGCGACCTTAACCAGCCAAAATGGGCAAGGATCTAATTCACATGTTGTGACCTTAACAGCCCCCAGGACTTCCCCCGCATCAGCAGGGGTCACTGTCCCACAAAACAGGACAAGCCGGGACATTCATAGTCTCTGGTTCTCCAACTGTATCAACTATGGCAGCGAAGTCATGGTGAGTGCAGCAATTTTGTCCATGAAAAAAATCAATAAGCCTATCACAGTGGATCCAGGAAACCTCCACTTCCAGGTGGAGGGAGGCTGGACTGACCAAACCCCTTCACCACCCAGAAGAGCTCCACCGGGTGAGATTTCACGGACTCTATGATGGCAGCAAAGATATTCTTCTTTGCCATCTGCACAACCATCGCATAGACTTTCAGACTGGCTCTAATTCTCAGTCTGTCAGCTTTAGCATAGTGTGATGCCACCATCTCTCTAACTGCCTCCCCATACATTTTAACTGCTGCAGGTCCTCCGTGAACCACGGGGACCTGCAGCTCTGATGTTTGGGAAGCAGATGCCTGGGAACCACCTGGTCAGTGGCCTCCGATAGCCAGGTGTTCCAAAATCTAATGAGGCCATCGAGCGGGCGGGCATCCAGATCAGAGGGTATTTCCCCCAGAGCATTACGGAACCACTTTGATTCCATAAGTCTCCAAGGGCGAATCAATTTAACCGGTTCCACACCTTTCCGGGGACAGATGTGTGCCAGGAGCTGGGTCCGAAGGAGATAATCATCTCACCATGACAAGGGCACTTTCAGCACATCCCGCACTAATGGACTCCCCGCCTCTAGGCCGGTACAGAAAATCAAATCCAGAGTGTGACCGCCATCATGTGTAGGTTCATCTATCAATTGAGACAAGTACAGAGCAGCCATCAGGGTCAGTGGGTACTGAGTAAATCCCCCAAAGAGTTCTGGAGACCAATCAGATCCATAAGACTCCAGGGGAGGACCAACCAGATTGGTCCACCACCTCTTAATGGTCCAGCCATGACAACTGTGTTATGACAGCACCCCCAATAATCGGAACCCCTGTCCCAGGTCAGTGCAAAACATCAGATCCAACATGTGTCCTCGTATAATCTGGAATAAACCCTTGTTTGTCACAGATGCCTTGAAGTTCCACTTTGGCCCCCAAAGGTTGGTCCCAGTCACCAAGACTATAAGTCTGGGTGGCTTCAAGATTGCCTCAGAACAAATCAGCCACCTTGGTCAGGGACTCTTCCATGCAGCAGGATGGTTTGTATACCAGTAGAATCCCCAGTCTATCCCTAGCCAATTCCAGCACAAGGTGGATACACTCTATATAGGGAAAGTTAGTCACCAGATACTAGGGATGGGATGATCGGGGAATTACCGGTTACTGGTTTTACCGGTATCAGTTTTATCCGATACCGGTTTTATCGGTATTGGCATACCCGTTTTTTAACATTGCCGTTTTTTCGGATCTTTAACATTGCGGCCATTTTAAAAATGACCGCAATGTTAAAGATCAAAAAAATCGGCAATGTTAAAAAACCGGTATGCCGATACCGATAGTATCAGTTTTATCGGATTAATCTGATACCGATAGTCCCATCCCTACCAAATACCTTTGAAAAGCCATAGTGTATTTACAGATCACCACAACACCAACCCCCCAGCCCCTGAACCTAGGTTGAAGTTGCACTGAATACCTGGCTGTCACCATCTGGGACAATATAGGCCCAGATGTCTCTCATAGCCAGTCTCTATAATGCATATGAGGTCAACGGCCTCATCCTGAATAAGATCGAAGATGGTTGATGCTTTTTTTTTTTTTTTTTTTTTGCAACTGACCACATTAAGTAGCATCAGCTGTAGATCAGGGTCCTCAATCCCCAAATATCCCCAGATAGAAGGGGAGTGGGACACAGAAACAGATACAATGTGCATCTCCTGATGCCCCTCTAATATTTCCCTCCCGACATATCTCCCCATGCCCAACATGACCCTAGTTGGTCCAAAAGCTGACCCACTCTCCACCTCCCCCAATGAGGCCCCCCACTCTGGCTCCTAATAACTAGTCCCCACTCTCCAAACAAAGAACCATCAATGGGGCAGCAGAATCTTTGGGGCAAAAGTGACCAGAAATGATGACCCGAACTCGGCGTACCTGAAGATAGAATGTCAATAGAGGCAGGTGGGAACCGCCCCCCCCATCTCCCCTAAATTTTCCTAGAAAAAACAGTTCCCTCTCACCCCATCCTCCACCCCACCAATGACCCATATTTCCCATCCTCTTCCCCCAACTCATCCAAAACAACTTCGTTTCCTCTCCCAGACCAAGAAACCCCCTGCCTGTGCCCCCCTCTCATGGGTGGGCCAGGAGGTCCCTCCCTACCCCGGATCCCTCATGCCTGTATCCTCCTCTGACTTGGGGGCCATGGCAGAATCCCTGCTTGTGCCCCCCTTCACTGGGGAACCATGGCACCACTACCCCATATCTACCCTCGCCCATCCAACTGTCCCCAACTGACATGCTTCTAAAAACCATTAAAATACAATAACAAATAAAATACGCCCAGCCCCTGGCTGCCAAATGGTGGCTAGCCATTGGCAGCAGGCAGCCACCTGCAGGCAGCTGGAGGCTTTTATCACTGGAAGGCAGGGGCTGGGGAGGGGGCAGCCCTAGATGACACAGTCCATACCCAGCCCCTGGCTCCACTCCCTCAGCAGCAGCAACACTTTCCCAGGTATGCTGGGGCACAACAGAAGTGCTAGGCCGCTGTGTCCACTCTGGCCCAGTTGGGTGGGCCCTATCCTGGGCTGTGACCTCAGAGATTTTCTGAGGTCACAAGTCTGGGCTAGCTCCAACATGGCCTGGGGTAATTCTGGGCCAACTTTTGGCAGAGCCTGCACGCATGTTCAGGTGAGTCCTGGGTCAAGGTCACGTCCGTTTTTACCCAATGACTCAGCTCCCATTGGCTTGAATGGGTTGAATCACACCCCATGTGTTACTCTTTACTACGATGCATTACTCCATTTGCTCTTCTCCTGCCAATCTCTCCAGACAGATGCTACTTCTGAAGTTTCAAATTTCTGAGCAGCTTTCAGTTAGCGACTATATTTAATAATAATTCTGCATTCCTTCAAAAGTGACCACTCATCTACCCACCAATCCACCAAATTACTTTGGGTGGAGGCACATTCTGGACAGTGTTCACACCTGGATCAGTGATGAGAGGAAGAATTGGTTCAGTAGCTTGAGTGTGGATATGGGATTTGGCACCTGGCTTCAGTTTCCTGCTCTGCAATAGAGCCCTGCATACCAGGTCAAACTTGACTGGACCAGAAGAGACCAGTTAGGGGTGAATCTTCTTCCCAAACCCCTCTCACTTGGGCTTAAGCAGGGCTCTTCTCTGATGATATTTTTACATGTGATGGTGCACGGCGCCATCACTCTTTGATCCTGGCCGGGATGAGGGCCCTCACCCCGGGCAGAATCTGGCTCAGCCGCTGAACAGACATGTCGGTGGCCCAGGGTGTGAAGAGGGTAGGGTGGTGTACAGACATGGGTCCACATAGCCCCAACCCCCGTGCTTCTGAGTGCGGCTGCCCACCTTCCTGATGGACAACTGCGGCAGCGCCTGGAACAGCCTTGGCCCCAGACAGGGAGTCAGGTAGAGTGGGCCATCACATGTGACGGCCTACTTTACCCCGGTCTGGACATGATAGCCATCTTCAAATATCTGAAGGGCTGTCACATAGAAGATGGTGCAGACTTGTTCTCTGTTGCTCCTGAGGGTAGGACTAGAACCAATGGGCTCAAATTACAAGGAAGCAGATTTCGGCTAAACATTAAGAAGAACTTCCTAATGGTAAGAGCTGTTCGACAGTGGAACAGACACTGCCTAGGGCGGTGGTGGGCTCTGTTTCACTGGAGGTTTTCAAGCAGAGGCTGACCAGCCATCTGCCAGGGGTGCTGTAGCTGTGGATTTCCTTAATTGAGCAGGGGGTTGGACTAGATGACCTCTAATGTTACTTCCAACTCTAAGGTTCTAAGATTCTATGAAATACTGAGCAATCATCCGTGGGAGCCTTTTTGGAGGTTCCCCGGGCGAGGCGGGTGGCCACCAATGTTAGATCTTTTTCGGTGGTCGCCCCTGTGCTGTGGAATTCGCTACCGGAGGAGGCTCGGCTGGCACCCACTCTCCTGCTGTTTAGGCGTATATGTAAGACCTGGCTGTTCCGTCAGGCTTTTGGCGGGGGGTAGGGGTGGGGTGGGGCTGGGGATAGGGATGGGGGTTTTCCCCATGTAGGGTATTTTTAATTGTTTTAAAATTTTATTATTGTTTTAAATGAAATGTTGTTTGCCGCCCCGGGCTGCCCTGTGGGCAGGAGGGGCGGGATATAAATTTAAAAATAATTTTTTTTAAAAAAAAAACAACTGAAAACCTGAAACAAATATCTGAACAAAGCAGGTGTTTTGTGCCCGCTTCATTGGACCCAAATCAAAGCAAGTAAGTTTGACAAATACAGTATTTGCTGTGGATATTTGTTTCAGCACTAACAAGAACAACAAAGGCTGTGAGGTACTTAGATTCTAGATTGCACATTATGGTGCAATATACTGTGAACTTGCAGGATTGTTAATGATTTCTGTAGATGGAAAAGGGAAAGCCTAACTCTTCAGCGAGTATATTCAGCAATAGTATTTACTCCCTTGGAAAGTCCTGAGAAAGTGAGCTTCAGTGACAAATTCAACATTTTAGTGCCTACGTTTGCTATTTTACTTAATTACTTAGAGACTCCTAAAATACATTTGTTGCACATTCTCTCCTTTGTGTGGCCTGCATAGTTATCCTCCCTGTGAGGGCATGAGATCAGACGTTTCGCATGCTGAGTGGCTGTCAAAGCACTGACTTCTGTAAGGTCTCTCTGGCACAGCACTTCTAGCTGGTTGGACAGGAGCCAGGGCACAGGGGGTTGACAAGTTGCTAGTAAAGCACCTCTACGGTTTCTGGATTTGAATCAAGGGACAAGAAATTTTAGCTTTCTGCTGTTACACGAAGACACAAACTTCGGTGAGGTCCGTTTCCCAAACACTAGTCCAACATCTCTAGTTTTCTGGTCTGCCATCAGGAGTCGGGCTTCTCTAGCCATCACTGGCCAGTCACCAAACTTTCCTTGCTTGGCTGATACCAGAGTTGTGGCATTTTTTAGGTCTATATAGGTGTATTATTACTGTGGGAAGAAGAACAGTTCTTCCTCCCACAGTAATAATACACCTATATAGACCTAAAAACTGCCACAGCTCTGGTATCAGCCAAGCAAGAACATGGAGTGCAGGTTGTGCTGCCTTCCCTGTAGGGGGGTGTTGAATGAAGGGGGCTTTGGGACAAGCAAACCTGTGCTGTGCAAAACAACTACCCCATGTTGACAGGGCTGTTTTGTGGAGACTGGTTGGCAGTGCAAACCACATTCAGTTCAGTTCAGTTCAGTTTAGTTTTATTTGTTTAGCCGTTGGCCATATACAAAAACTCGTTTCAATTCCATCAACACAAGTTACAGATACACCGTATCCAGCAATCAATATAATATAATGTAATAATAAAATAACCCCCACTTGCACTTAACAAAAACATAAACACATACTCAAACTCCAGTGGATCCACCCATACACCCATTCTATTCATTAATACTTGGGTCGTTTTACCATATGCTCCTCTTGGGTCCTGCCCAACCAGCAACTAGTAAGCGTCCCCAATTCATTCACCCCATCCACACCCTTATAAGACACTCCCTTTAAAATTAGGTCAGTACCTTGCCCTTCCCCAGATTAATAGCGACACACATGTCTCCAGCCGGGCCATCTACCTGGTCCTTCTTGGCCACAGAACTGCAAGCCACATTCACACAACCCCTATCCCCATGGGGAAAGGCAGCATGGGATGTGTTCCATGTTCCTTCTTTCCCTCTGATCAGGTTGTGTGAATAGTATACCATCTCACCTACCTCCGAATTATTTAATTTTCTCTTCTGGTGTTGGGCCACCGGGCTCTTGTGTCAGTTAAAGCCACCGTCTCTGTGGAAGACTTTGCTTCAAGATTTGTAACTTGTACGGATTATTATTATTATTATTAGACATTTATATAGCGCCAGTCGTGTGACCTGGTGCTGTACAGAACACACAACTAGACGCGGTCCCTGCCTGTGGCTTACAATCTAAAAGACAAAGGGGGGGAAGACAGGGAGAGGGGACAGTGGGAGAGACATGGGAGAAGACAAACAAACATTCAAGCGGATGCGAAGTCTCAGGTGCATATGCTTGGCTTGGTTTACAAAGAGGTTGGTAGCAGCAGTCAGCAGAGGAGGGCAGACAGTAAGAGTAAGGGGAAAGACTAGCAGGCATTGGGAAAGGCAGCAAGGAAAAGGTGGGTCTTGAGGAGGGATTTGAAGGAGCGGATGGAGGAGGCAAGGCGGATGTGGGCAGGGATGGAGAAGGGTCGAAGGCGGTTAGGCGAGCAGGAGAAACGAGGGAGAGTGAGGGAGGGAACAACGGAAGAGCGGAGAGCGGAGAGCACGTGCAGGAGTGTGTAGGGAAATTAGGTCCAAGATAATGGAATAATGGATAACAATAATGGAACCTTGCGGAACACCACATTCCGATGATTCAGCCCCAGGACAACCCGGTGGCTTCTCCCTGAGATGAATGAGTGGAACCATCCAAGGACAGTCCCATCCAGACCCACCAGGGCTTGCAACTGTCTCAACAGCAGCCCATGGTCCAAAGAGATCTAGCAGGACAAAGAACAGGGGCGGTGGGCCCTCCAGGATGCAGGGGTAATGCTCCTCCTGGTCCCCCAGGGCTTCCCCCACCGGCGGCAGGCTCCCCGGCATCTTTTTTGAAAAAAACAAAAAACCAAAAAACGGCCGTGGTCGGCATCACACTGAATGTGTGGAGCCACCTCAAAGAACCTCTTTTAGCATGGCAGAAACCTTCAGAAGGTTTCTGCCTTGCTAAACAAGGCTTTCGAGGTGGCTCCGCACATTTCCACCGGCTGTGTGCGCGCGCGCACACACA
The DNA here is from genome assembly GCA_003113815.1 of Sphenodon punctatus. Classification (NCBI taxonomy): domain Eukaryota; kingdom Metazoa; phylum Chordata; class Lepidosauria; order Sphenodontia; family Sphenodontidae; genus Sphenodon; species Sphenodon punctatus. The sequence goes on from QEPC01014017.1 coordinate 642,921, forward strand.
GCCGGTGACTCGAGTCACACCCCCACCCCCAAAGGCTTCCTAAGGAAGCCTTCAGGGTCAAAAGGGAGCCGTTCTCCCTTTATGCGGAGTGGGTGGCTAGAAGAGCCGTCCACTCCACATAAAGGGACCCTGCAATGCAAGAGTGCTACAGGGGGCACTCTTGCATTGCAGGGGACGGCAGAGGGAAAGTTCATATAGGGGCACCCAATAAAGGTGCCCCCTGTATGAACTAAGAGCTGCGTGTGCGTCAGCATCCCCCAGCCTCCTGCACAGGCTGGGTTCCAGCCTGTGCAGGGGGCTGGGAGCCGCCGATGCGCACACAGCTCTTTAGTCTCTCCGAGTCTGTCCCTCCCTCCCTGAGTCCTGCGTCCATCTCCCGGTGGAGATCGTCCACCAAGGCCACCAACGCCATCTCTGTACCATAGCCAGGGCGGAACCCAGATTGAAATGGGTCAAGGAAACTGATGCGGTCAAGATGCACCTGGAGCTATAGTGCCAAAGCCCATTCAATAACCTTCCCTAAAAAGAGAAGATTAGAGACAGGTGATAACTGGTGAGTGCGTCCACATCCAACGATTGCTTCTTCAGCAGGGGGTGCACCACAGCCTCCTTGAGACTGGAGGGCAGACTCCCCTGTCGAAGGGACGCATTGATTACCCTCGCCAGCACCATCCCTAACGTCTCCCTGGAGGCTTTCACCAACCAGGACGGGCATGGATCTAATTCGTAACTAATGGCTCTAACAGACACCAGAACATCCACAGCATTGGCTGGCGTCACTTCCCGAAATTCATCCCATAAAGATGGACCAGACAGGGCTTCCATCACCTCACGCTCTCCCTCTACTGGCCCTAATCCAGTGTCAAAGTTGCTCTGGATCCGAGCGATCTTTTCTGCAAAATAGATGGCAAACTCCTCACAGTGGGCCTGAGACAAGTCCCCGCCCAGGCAGAGGGAGGCCAGACTGACCAGCCCCTGCACCACGCGGAACGGCTCAACTGGACGTGACTTTGCAGATGCTATGAGGACGGCAAAGAACTCTTTCTTTGCCGTCCTCACAGCCTCAACACAGGACCGCAAATGAGCCCTATGGAGAAGTTGATCAGATTCAGCGTGAGTCCGATGCCAGCATCGCTCAAGTCGCCTACCTGCCTGCTTCATACACTGCAGCCCCTCAGTAACCCAAGGGGTCCTGTGGTGACGAGACAGAGGTAGGAGACGTCTCAGAGCCACCCTATCAATGGCCTCCCTGAGCAAGATATTCCACGCTCGGACAAGTTCATCAGCAGAGTAGCTGTCAAGGTCTAATGATAAATCCTCCAGGGCTTCCTGGAACCATTGAGGTTCTATCAGCCTCCGGGGGCGGACCAACCTAAGTGGTCCCTTCCCCTTCTGGGGGTGGTGCGCTGAGAGACTGGTCCGTAGGAGGTAATGATCTGACCATGACAAGGGCATAACTCTCACATCCCCCACTACCAGATCACCTGCCCCAAGGCCAGAACAGAACATCAGGTCAAAGGTATGTCCCCCCACATGGGTCGGGCAGTTGACAACCTGGGACAAGTCTATGGTTGCCATGAACTCTCGGTCTGCTCCCACATGTCTGACGTTGGCATGGATGTTGAAGTCCACCAGGACCAAGGTCCTGGGGGAGTTCAACACCACCGCCAAGACCAGCTCTGCTAGAGCGGCAAAGGATGTCGCTGGGTAGGAAGGGGCCCGGTACACCAGCAGCACCCCAAGATTGCCCCCAGCCAAATTGAACACCTCCTAACAGGCCATGCCTCTGCAGGGCTCCATCACACTGCAGGGCCAGCACAGATAGCCAGGCACATGAGTGTGTGGGAGCCAGGCAGTTTAGCCCATCTCAGACCCAAGGTGCCACCCACAGGAGCGGCCACCTGACCTTGCCCCACCTCCCTCTCCCTGGCCTGGCTGAGAGCCAGTCCCTGGCTGTGATGTGGCTGCATGCGACGGGCGCTACCGCCCGTCACTCATGGCCCCGTAGCCTTGCTCCAGGCGTGGCAGGGCAAGAGCGCCCTGCCACATGGGTTGGCAACCTGCACCAAATTATGGGTACAATTTGTTACAGATAAGGATTTTAAATTTTTTTAAATTATGGGTACGGCACGGAGCCATAAAAAACCCTGTTACCCCCACCCCTCAGGGCCCCACTATAGTAGTTACTGGCCTCAGGGTGGGCTTGATTTCAGGTCTGGTGGACTGCGGCTTGATTAAAGATCCCGGGGGAGCTCTTCCTGTGTGGAGGAGTCTCCCCCCCCCCCCAGCAGACTCTCTTTTCGTGGTGCACTGTGGAGGCCCTGCTTTGCAGTGTGAATGCGCAAAATGGCCACTGGGGCCATTCTGCGCATGCACAGCCTTTTTGCAAAATGGTGCTGACACTGCCAGTGCCATTTTGCAACAGAGTTGTGCATGCTCAGAACGGCCCCAGCAGCCATTTTCCGCATGCGCACTGTGGAGCAGGTTCTCCACAGCGTGCTGTGACAAGAGAATCTGCCGGGGGGCGGAGGACTCCTTCACACAGGAGGAGCCCCCCCAAGGACCTTCAATCAAGCTCACCCTGAGCCTGGTAAGTACTATACCAGGGTCCCCGGGGGCGGGAAACCTGGGTCCATAACAGCGATCTCTAATTTTTGGACCGCTGTTACGGATTGGTATGAATTAATCCGTAACAGCTGATTTCGGTTAGTTACGGATTAATCCATACCTGAAATTGCCATCCCTACTAGCTTGTATGAATGTGTATACTGGCAAGCCACAGGACTTTGGTTTAGAGCTTATATAAAAGCACAAGTTTCAAAAGTTACTGGCTTACTTCTGGTATGTTAATTCCTATGGTCCAGTGATGCTCTCACTGTAATTCTGTTGTAAGGTGCTATGGATTCAAGGTCACCTTTCTCCAGATATATAGGATGAAATTCCTGCTTGCTTTACTTACACAAGCAGTCTCACTATAGTTAATGAGGCTACCTGCATACAAATAAGGTGAACAGGACTTGGTCCTCTTCTTGAACTACTTTGCAGTAGGTAGTGATGGTCAGCTGCAACCTCCTGGAGTCACATGCCTCTGGCCCCTGTTCCTCCATCTTCTTTGCCAGCTTGTTTAGGGCTAGGCAGGATCTCGTGAGCAGTCGGGGTGGGTGGGGCAAGAACTGGCTCAGCTGCCACCAATGAGCAGTTTGATGGCAAAACACTCTCACTGATGAACAGCTTCCAGTGGCAGCAGCAGTACCCTCTATTCTCATTTACAGCAGCCCCAGTATTGCATGGGAGAGACTGGGGCCGAGAAACCCATGTCTCTGCATTAGAGCTGAAACTCGGTCCTCGTTTTCCCTCAGAAAACGCCAAGGACCAGGGCATTCAAACTCTATTTACCAAGTTCCAAAGTTTCAAAGAAGAGCCGCTAAAACCTCAGAACTAAGAAAATTGAGTCTGAGTGCAGGGAAGGGCCTGGAGGTCAGTGCTAGGCCCCTGCTTCCCCTTCCCTGATTCACGCTGGCTGGGGAGGGAATAGGTCAGCAGGGACCAGGGAAGGGAGTGTGGGGGTCAGGGTTGGAGTGCTTAGAGGGCGTGTGGGGCTTATTGGGGCCATCAGGGGTGGGTTACTTACCTTCCAGAGGAGACTTGGCTGGTAAGATTGAAAATAAATAATAAAAAACCCCATTGAATGTCCCTTTCTGAGCATGCTCAGTGGGTTTTTTAATTTTCAAACTAACCATCTGGGAAGAGGCCACACGGTGCGGGACTCCTCCGGAAAGTAAATGACCCACCCTGACCCCCACTGCTAGGCACCCTGCCCTCATTAATTACCCCAACCCTGACCCCCCCACCTCCCGGCCTGGGAATTTGGTGAGTATTCGCCAAGGGTCTGAGGAGTGGCCCAAACACTCAGACTGCTCCTCAGAGCCTTGGAGAATATTTGCGAGTTTTTTGTTTTTTTAATTATTATTATTCAGAGCACTCTGCATCCAGCCGGAGTCTGGCAGAAGAATAGCAGCAGTGATAGGGCCTGGATGAGGTGATGGGGTTACACCCTGACACAAATTAACTCCTGCTAGTGCCCCCAAGGAGGGGGGGGGGGGTCATGCAATGTACACATGGTGTTGCAGTCCCATTGGCAGTGATATTTTTCATGTCTATGTGGCTGTCAGGAGTTTTGGAATTATGGATGTTTTTACACACACATTTCTCCTGCATGTCTGCTGTTACACCCTGAACTTTCTGTGTGTCTAAATCACTCACCCAGATCTTAAGCATCTGGCTCTTTGAACCTCTGCATCGAACTTCTCCCAGAACTTTTGTGTGTGAACGGTTCTCTTGGTAAACTGCTTTGCTCCAGGTAGCTGTGGTCACTTGGTTTCCATGGCAGCCTGTCATGTCTACAGCTGCGGCTACTTTAGGCTGCCTCAGGGCAGAGTGTGTGTGAAAAATTCCACTTACTTGTGGACTTGTAAACCCAGAAGACTGAAAAATCCGGAACTTTAAGGTGTGTGTAAAAATGCCCAATATTTCACCCTCAAAATAAAGTCATGCAGGAAAACGGTTTGGAAACCACAGCTGTGGTTAGGGATTTCTGAAAATCAGGTGCCAAGTCACTAGTCATGATCCTTCAGCACCTGTCAGGATTGTTTCCTTAATTAATAAACACCTGAGTCGTACTCACAAGAACAAATTAAGAAGCATTTGTCTTCAGATGAGTTAAGTAACATAAAGGATTGTAGATAAATGTATCACATGCCCAGTGGTGGTAATATTATTAAAACAATGTTTTTCTACAAGCACTAGCTATAGTGTTTAATTTATCACAAGATTTCATCTACTCCATATTGACTGGTTCAGACAGTTTTTTCATATGTAATCAATATTTCATCAGTTACATTTAAGCTGGATGAGAATTGCCAGGGTACAAAGTGTGACAAAAGACGGGTGTGAATTTACTGTTAGACCAATACCCTGCGGTGCTATTATTTCAAAAGAAAACTCATTTAAAGTTAAAGAAGTTGAAATGCTTACAGCAAATGCCTCAGGGAAAGCAGCAAAAACAAACAGGTTGTCATAAATACTTTTTTAATGTTTTTTTTTTTTTTCAAATTTATACCCCGCCCCTCCTGCGAACAGCTCGGGGCGGCTTCCAACAATAAAATATACATAAAAACAAATATAAAACAATTTAAAATACATCAAAAATACAGGGCCCCGGGATACATTAAAACAATAGACAATAAACAGGGTAGGGGAGATAAAAACCCTAACCCCCCCCCCCCCCCCCCCAAGGCCTGGACGAAATACAGTACAATCTTGTTACAACACTATTTAGGAGGGTGTTCTGACCAAATCTATGTTGTTATGAGGATGCTTTGTACATGTAAATCTGTTGTGGGGGACATGGGCCAAGGAATCACACAGACATATAAATGGTTAATATGGGCATAGGCTGCAACTTTATTAGCATAACAACAGGTGGCCCCTCCCCAGGCTCACCAGGCAGCACTGCCCAGCACTTTGTCACTGTGCATGCCTCCAGGATAACCACCCACCATAGGATATCCCCCGTGCAAACATCAGCAAGAGAACCATGAACAGCTGTCAATTTGGGGGAGGCAGTTGGCCTGCCTGCATTTCAGGGAGCACCTAAGGCACATGCCATAGCACTCCCTCTCCTGAAATTGGGGTGATTGCAGGGGGGCAGGTACAGCTATGCATAGCCCCCTCATCAGTGCCTGTCCCCCCAATCTGTTTAATCTATTTAATAGGTCCAATTATCCTTCTATTTTCTCCTATTAATGACTCCCAGGCTGACATTCACCACACCAAAAGGTGAAGGCCCATATTGGCCCCTCCCTTCTACACCCCTTTACCCCAAACAGGGATGCCCAAATATTCATGCAAGGCAACCTGCAGGTCATGTGTCATTGCCTAGATCAGACAGGTGCACCCCATCTTCAAAGTATATTCACTCTTGCTGGAACGATATCTCCTCTTGGTGTACCATGCGGCACCTGATACCCATCAGTGTCTTCCTACTGCCTTGTTAATTTTTGTTCTTGTCTGCTCATTCTTGTCTGGTTGTTACACATTGCACCAGACCCTATGCCCCAGCATGTCCAACCACCATATAGCTATGTGCAGCCAGCAATCTGTATTTCTCTAAGGTCCCACCTAATGTGTCCCAGAAGTTTGAAGCCCCTCCTTGATTACTAAGTTATTCTCCCCTAGGTGTATCACCGTCAACTGGGTGGGGTGGGTGGGAGGAGGAGACATGCTTGATGACTCTATTCAGATTTAACCAGTGCATGCCACTCACCCCTATCCAAAACAGTCTGGCTTGCATTCCACAGCCCAATTGAGAGCCCCAGGCTGGATGTTTAGACTCTTCGACTCTTTGACTGGCCCAATGCACTGTGCTATGGCCACAAATCCAAATTATTGGCTTCCGGGTACCTGATAGAAAAGGAGACAACAGTGAAGACAAAACCTGGGCCTCCAGACCAGGATCAATATCTCTAATGTATGTCTCATAGGCCTTTGACTTTCATCTCTCCAGCACTTTTTTTTACAATCATCATCATCATCATCATCATCATTATTATTATTATTTCACGCGTAGCCAAAGGCCATACTGTTTGTCAAAGAAAAACATTTGCAATACAGCAATTATGACCAATTGATACTACAGTATGCTTTCATCTCCACAAAGGATTTACATATCAACAAGTCTCTAAATATCAAAACAAGACATTAAAACCCAGAAGTACTGGCTTGAATTAAGCTGTTTTGAATGCCAAAAAGTTCTCCCTAGCTACAATCATTTGAGTCAAAAAGCTAGCCATGGATTTAATTATACATTTTCCAGGGCTATTTAACAAAAAAGATAAGATCTCACTGTCAGACCGGCCCGGGAGTCTATCTAAGTATACCTTTAGATGTTGGTATCTCAATTCATCATAAAGGTGGCAGTGGAGAAGCATATGGCCAACTGTCTCCACTGCCTGCCTGTCAAAGGGACAAAGTCTTGAGGAGTAAGGAGTGCCCATCAACCGCCCCTCCAAAACCTGGGAAGGTAGGGCATTACAACGAGCGGCCAAAATAAGGTGTTTACCCCAGGCTGAAATCTGGGCCTGCAGATAATTGGCCATCTGCCCAAGGTCTGGGATAAAATGAAAATATAAGATCATGTGAGGGGAGTCTGCGATTGATCCCATTTCTGATTGTCTATAAATGTCACGGGTCCTCAAACTAATCTCATTTACCAGGGTGTTCAAAGGTTTGTGGGCAAGGTAGTCTGGTGATAGGCCCATACAAGTCAAGGCTTTCTGGATGTTATCCTGCCAAGAATTATGGTAAGTGTCTGTCCCTATGACCCGCAGCAGCTCGGGTGAATGTGGGTCTAACAATCTGGTCCATAACCTAAAAGCACAGCTCATGGCAACTAACTGCCAACTTAGCTGGCCACATTCAGCTCTTTTAGCCGCGTATGGTATACTTCTAGGAGCGTGTATAAGGGCCCGAAGAAACCCTGCCTGGATCCCGCTGAGATCTTTACCATAGAATGGTGCCCAGATTTCTGCCCCATACAAAACCTGGGCCTGAACTTTGGCGTTATACGTTTGTATGGCCGGAAGAATGGCCGTCCTGCCTGCCCGAGCAAAGAAACCCAACAACGCTTTAGAAGGGCCCTTTGCAGTCAGAATTGCACGTTGAACATGTGGCTTCCACGTGGACGATTGGTGAAACAATAAACCCAGGTAGCGGTAACTAGGGACCTGTTGGAGTATTTGCCCCTTACACTTTTTATCTCATCTGATGGTATGCCTTCTATAGCTAGCATGTGGACCTATGTGGAAGGAGTGGAAACCAAACCTCTCCGGGGGTAGACCAATGTGGTGCAGGCTCTGCCAAAAAATGTAGATTCATTGATATTTTGTAAGTGGCGACCCAGCGATGTGCACCAGCAGAAGGCCATTTGCCATCTCTCTCACTGTGCAATATTCTCTAAAGGCATTCACCAGGCAAATTGCCCCGTCAGGTGCCGGGGACAGTACAATAGTCTTCCCCCACCCCAGATGGTCTGTCTTGCAGAGTCTGATCATAATATGAAGCCCTTCACCCCCCACCTGCACATCACCCCATCTCAGTGCACTGTGTGACAGGTCACATTTGGATTCCAGTAGAAGCTTGCTGATGTGCAGTGCAGCAAAGAATGCCAACGTAAAAACTGCCTGGAACATCACCATCTCACAGGGGGATGTGCAAGTGACATGCAAGGCACGCAGAAGGTGTGCCAGTGTGTTCATGGATACTGGCTGCCACTTGTCCCCTCTGCTGGAATCTGTTCTGGCCCAGCCCTCCAAATCTGTTCACAAACGCCACAGATGGGTCCCTGAAGTCATTAGCTTTGCTAAAGAAAAATATGGTGGCTAAACAGCCTCGGATGGTTCATGATGCTATTCCCTGCTGCCGTAAATGATGCTAGTCCTTGCTGCTGTAATGGACAACAAACTATCTGATGTGTTTAGGGGGAATAAACCAGCTGCCCTTGAAACAGTGTTCTACTAGAAAGGAGAGAAAACTCTCACTTGCTCTGGTGTAAGCTCTCATCGTGCACTTAGCCACAGACGAGCAAACGTCATCCTCTAGCATTTGAGTCCAATCGCCTACAGGTCTTCCGACATCGGCTCTGCATTTTAATTTGTCTCAGGTGCCAAAGAATGGAATATTTCCATCTCGAAACGAGAAAGCACGTCAGCAAGTTCATTATGTATACCAGGTACGTGCCTGACAGAGAAACACATGTTCAAGGTCAGACATTTTAGTACAAACCACCTCACTAGTTTCATGGCTCTACATGACTTTGAGGATTGTTTATCACATGTGCCACCACTTGGTTGTCTGTCCAAAATCATACATGTGCTTTTTTGAAGCGCTCACCCCAGATGTCGACCTCCACTACCCTAAAATGGTCAGGTCGCTCATGATGCCAGATGCCACACAGGATGCGGGCCAGTGCTAAGCACACCATTGACCCTGAAAAAAAAACCTGAAACCCGAGGCTCCAGCTGCATCAAACACTATCTGCATGTCAGCCTCCACCAGCCTGCACTCCCTCCATAGGGAAACTCATTATAGCCCTGCAGGAAATGGAACCAGACTGCTAAATCAACCAGAATCCACTTTGTTATCCTGATATGATGATGAGGGGCCAGCACCCCTGAAGTTACCCTGGACAAATGTGCACAGAAGGCCCTGGTTTGTAAACCCATTTCAAATATAAAATGAGTATGAAGAATAATTCCATCCAATAGTGCTGTAACTCGGGGTGAAAACAGACATGACGCTAACCACCCTTTATCCACCCTTGGTGGTTATTTATGCATGTTGCAGGGCTGTATTGGTGCCTTATGCAGCCCTGCAACATGCATAAATAACCACCAAGGGTGGTAAAAGGATGGGTTAGCGTCATGTCTGTTTTCACCTTCGGTCTCAGTTTTCCTCAGAAAACTCAGAGGGCTGACATATTCACCTTGGATTTTCCAAGGTCTGAAGTTTCGAGGATTTGGTCCCGAAAATTTGGTCCTCTGAAAACCTTGTCTGAGTGCAGCTGAGTGCAGGTGCTAGACCCCTGCTCCCCTTTCTCTGGCCTCCACTGGTCAGGGAGAGAATAGGCCAGCGGGAGCCAGGGAAGAGAGAGTGGGGGGGTCTATCAGGGGCTCAGGGATGGAGTACTTAAGGAAGTGGGGCCTATCAGGGACTGAGGGGTAGAGTACTCACCCTCCGGAGGGGTTCTGGTTACATGTGGTTTCCTCTGGGCTGGGTAAGTTTTTTAAAAATGGGGAGGGGGGAGACTGAGCTGGACATGCTCAGAAAGGCCGAAAATCTCGCAAGAATCGTTACCGAGATCTCGGGACGATCTTGGTAACAGTTTGAGATCCCAGCAAAAATCTCATCAAAATTTACTGTTTACCATGACTTACCGTGTACTGTATACCAAATTACTGTGTACTGCGTTTATTCCAGTAACGTGTATACGCAAAATGGCCACCACAGCTGTTCTGCGCATGGTGCAGCCCTCTTCCAAGATGGTGCCAGCAGTGTCACTGCTCTTTTGGAAAAGGGCAGCCATTTTGTGCATGTGCATGATCGGGACGAACATGGTACACGATAAATCGCACTAAATGGTAAATCACGGCAAATAGCTGAGAAAGTGTCGAGAACTGGGGTTTTCCTCAATTATCGATTCTTGCTGAAAATGAGTTGGGAACCACGATTCTCAATGAGAATCAAGAGAAAATCAAGATCGCGTTTCAATCCTAGTCAAAATGCTTTCTGCTCATTCCTCCTCCTACTATTGCTTCCTCTTCTTATAGCCTTAAGATATCTATATGAGGTTGACTTGTTCAGTCCTTTTTGACTGCTCTGTCATGAGGAACCAGTTCTTCAGAGGCTCTGCAGCCTCTTTCCATAGACATACATTCATCTGGTTTTAGCTCTACCAATGCTTTTCTTATTCTCCACTCCTGGGGTTAGTATCCTTCTGCTTAATGGTTCTTCAGAATTTCTTTGTAGATGTCTGAACCCTTTGAGCCTAGACTCCCTAAGCTTTTCCATAATTTGTGCCAGCTTCATACTATCTATTTTTCACATTCCTGATATGGTTCATCTTTGTGACAGCAGACATCCATATTTTCATTTCAACTGCATTCATAGGTGTGCCTGTCTTCCTAAATACCCAGCATTTGGAGCTATACAAGCATATGGACCTAATTAATATCTTTCTGTCTTGCTTTCTTTCTCCCATTATTAGTACTGCTGGGGAAAATTAGGCTTTTGAGATTGATTGGATGAAGTCACTTAAAGAAATCTTCTGGATCAAAGAACTTCAAGGGTTTCAGTGAAAAAAATAAAAATAAACCTGGTTTACTGTAGAATAACTTTCAACCTTCAATTCCCTCCTAAAACTTCCTCTTCTACCAGGCTTCCTCTAGCTTTTTACCCCATAGATTCCTGATGCTTCTTTTTATACTGGGACTGATCCTAAGCCCCATATGGCATGCACACGCATGCATCTTATGGGGAGTATAACCCGTGTGTAAACTGTATGCGTACATGTGTATGTGTGCTGTGGTTTGGGATCAACTCCAGTGTCTTAGACTTTATGGTCTGTCTCCTCCCCTTGTAACTAAACTAAGCACATACACCTCTAATGTTTCCACATCATGAATGCATCTCTGTCTCTCCCTATGTTCCCCTCTCTCTTGTTTCTCCTTCATCATCCATCCTGTAAGCCCCTCAGGGCAGGCTCCTGTCTTTAATCATGACAGTTTAGTGCAAGGCATGTTGCTGGTGCTACATAAATAATAACAACAACTGCTTGTTGGCCTGGTTCACCGCAGGTTTACAACTGGTTTTTGCCAATGTAACTTTGCTGAAATCAAATTCCAGCTCTAGAATAATTCAGTTACCTCTCCCTACTTTCCTATATTGGGAAGAACTCTTCTGTCACAAGGCCGCTTTTAGACGAGCGGGTCGTCGCCGTGCGACCCGCTCGCACGATATTTCAAAATCCCGCGACGCAGGATTACACGAGACACCCGGTGGGGATCAAGTGCATGAAAGGTGATCACTCATTCTTTGCCGACCGCGAATTACATACCTTGATTGTGAGGTATGTAATTCACGGTCGGCAAAGAATGCTCGACCACCTTTCATGTGCTTGATCCACGCAGGGCGTCTCGTGTAATCCCGCGTTTCGGGATTTTGAAATATCATGCGACGGCGACCCGGTCGTCTAAAAGCGGCCTTAGCTGCCCTGCTGTGGAGCCTTTGAAAGTTTGGCTGTTTCCCTTTGCTAATGAAAGTGGGATGAGATATGTGAATCACGTCTCTTTGTGTGTCCATTTTGGGGGTCTTGTAGAGTCTTTTCCACCAGTCATATACCTCAGCGCAGTCCAGTCCGTTCTTATTACTTTTTGTAGATGTCTAATAGTTTCTTGAATGGGTTGACTGGGTTCTTTTTTTCCAGTCACTGAAAGCTGGAAAATCTGGATCTGTGATCACTGTCAGGAAATAGGTGTCTAATCTTTATGAGTATGTGCCAAAATATAAATGTATGGTTCACTCTGAAAAAGCTTGAACTTAAAAGTAAGCAGTCAGACTTGTTGTTTGTTGCTTTGATACAGAGGTGAGGAACCTCAGGCCTAGGAACCAAATACAACCCACAGCACATTTTATTTGGCCTCTTTCCAGTCTGGATCTGGCCCCTGGAGCCAGTTCCTACCTCCAACCACTAACAAACTGAGCTCACAGTAAAGGAACCAAGGTGAGGGTATGCATGCACCCAAGGATAGGGAGGGACAGATGGGCCCTCCTTTTCTTGTAAAAACCCTTGCGTTCCCCAGTCTTTAACTTGTGTGTGACTCTTGGAACTTGTACTAATTTTCAAAATGGCCCCCAGGACAGAAAAGGTTCTCCACCCCTGTTTTAATATTTGCTTTAGTCACGAAGTTCCTAAATTGGGAAAGCATCCCTCTTCAGGACAATGCTTAGGAGGATGTTGAACTGCATTCCATCACTGGGACTTAAGCATATTCTTAAGTGTTGCTGTGAATTCACTACAAGAACTGAGCATTATGACAAATGCAGATATTTCTGGCATTATACTTGATAGGAAAACTCACTTGCAAGTGCTCTGGGCTCTACTGCTTGAAGTTAGTGGAAGTTTTGCATAAGTAATAAAATATTAGGTCCCGTGTCTACAGTTTATGCATATGGCTTGCTACTATATCAAATCCTAGGCAGAGACTTATAATAACTGGGTAGAGAATTATAGCCAAGTCTCAGGTTAGAAAATAAATCTCCAGAAATCTATCGAGTTTCCAATTTAACGCCAACACTCACACAAAAAAGAAAGGCTAAATATTATTTTACATTTGTAGTGTGCGGGTGGCAAACTCCTGGGTCTTGGAGCATCTATTCCAACTTCTCTTGAGCATATTTAGAAAGCAAATGTCATGCTATTAATCTCCAAGGTCAAAACAGAAGTCCTGATTTGGGATAAAATTTACATATATTGGCTGCAGAGTCTTTTAATTCAGTTTAATCGGTTGCCAAGAATTATTTTTTTTATTTGATGCAAATTGCATTCCCGTCTGCTTTTTTAAAGAAATAAACTGCATTTGCTTAAAATTCCTCTGAGTATTTAAAGCCCCAGACTGAAATTCCACACACGTCAAGCTCCAAAGCTAGAGAAGTGATTTTTACCCTTGTGACTTTAACAGGTTATTAACCTACTTATTTATTGAGAATGCTAGCCTATTGGTATAGTCATTTTAAGGCACAGTCTTTGGGACTGTCATATTACCCAGAACTATCAGGGTACTTCATGCATCAGCCAAACCTTTGTTGTTGTCTGGTTCTAAAACATATAGGGCCAGGAGTGAACTCTGGCATGACTGACTTGCCTCAGGAGAAGAGGAATTTTTGAGTGGCATATGACATGGCATAGTTACTTCAATTCTGGACAGTGTTCCCAGATGCCAGAATAGAAGTGCTGCCAGACTAGAGGCACTGCCAGACAGCTACTATTTCCTCCTGTTCTTGTAGAAAAAGTGTGGTTGCCATGTTGGTCCCAAATATAGGCAGTAGTGACAAAACAGTGTGGAGATTTCTTTTATTGAACCAGCTCAAGTTGGTGGAAGTGCACAAGCTTTTAGACCTCACAGGGTCCTTCATCAGGCAGGTCAGGAGTTGGAACTACAGAACCAACTCCTGACTGCATGAAGAACTGCAGTTCCAACTCCAACAGCTGTTTGGAAGCTGCAGCTGGCACAGAATGTGGTGGCTTGGCTCCTTTCATGGACGAGTCACCAGGAGCACATTTTACAGGTGTTCCAAAGTCTGCACTCTCTACCTAGGGCTGTAGCGAAATATCGCAGTGGTAGCTATTTCCGCTGGAAACAGCGTTTCCGCAATTACTGGTACGGTGTGGCAGAGGCTTTCATTCCGCTAGTTTCATTCCGTTTCTTCCGCAGTTCCCCTAATTTCATTCCGCTACTTCCACAAGCTTCGCAAAATAGCGGAAACATGACATTTTCGCTACTTCCGCCAGCGCCACAAAATAGCATAACAGCGGTTTTCCGACAGTTTCTGCAATTTTTCCACAATTCCGCAATTTGCGGAATGCCAGTGGAATTAGCGGAATGTCCGCAGAAAAGCCACGGTGTGGTGTGGGCAATTCCGAAATGGCGGAATGGAATCGTGGCGCGGTAACTGCTGCTGCCGCCGTGTCAGCCCTATCTCTACCTATAGCTTTCTGGGCATAGATTAAGGTGCTATTTTTTACTTCTAAAGCCCTAAATAGCCTGGGCCACACGTAACTGAAAGACCACCTGACCTACCATGTCCCGCTGTGGCCCCTGTGGTTGGCCGGAAGCACCCTCCTGTGGGTTCCATCTGCCCCCCTTGTCCAGATGACAGGGGCATGGAGAAGGGCATCCTCAGTTGCTACCTTAATGTTGTGGAACTCCCTCCCCCTGGAGGTTCGTCCGTGTCGGAGGCTGAGCGTCTTTCGGAGGCAGCATAAGAACTTTCGTTTTATTAAAGCTTTTGGTGGGCAGGGGGCAGGGAGTGGGTGGGAAGCTGGGGTTGGGTGAGGGGGGTGGGTGGGTGGATGTTGGCAGTTTTATGCTGTTTTATATATTTTATATGCTGTTTTATTTGTTTTGTAAGCTGCCCTGAACCATTTGGGAAGGGTGGGGTAAAAATAGGATGGATGGATGGATTAAATAAATAATGTGGGAGTAGCAGCTCTTCGGTTTCTGGCAGGCTTAGCCATCCCGGGTTGGGCTGAGGGTGCGCTGGGGTGACAGAAAAGGCATAGTCAGGGATGTTGTAATGCTCCTCAGTACCTCTGGATCCATAGACAGGTGTTGCAGCTGGGGTAATTTATGGAACCTTGTTGCTGTCCTTAATTCCATAAGAGGCTAGTTTAGGATGCAAGAAAGTGAAAGAGTGATTTAGAACTGCCTTCTGTTCTTGCCATGGCTGTGTTCATGTGTAATGCACACAAGGGTTAGGTTACAATTCCCGAGTACAGCTGAAGCGAATATTCAAAGCAGACCATGATTTTGAAAATCTTGTCATTTTGGAATGACTGGATTCCAGTGAAATTCATTGTCTGTGGGATTCAAAAATGCCTTTAATATTTTTCAAGTTTATTGTTTGGCTGTTGGGTTTTTGTCACTGGTTTTGTTGTTCTTCTTGGTTTTTTTGGCAGTTTGGTATGTGTTTTGCTTATTGCTCATTTGCTTGCAGTTTAGCAATTCTCTTAGGAACCTGTAAGTTGATGATTGGTTAGCCATTTCATGTGATGCCCAGAAATGCTGTACAAGGCCCCCTTCGCCGCCAAAATGGCAGCAACGGGCCAATTGTCGGGCCCCTCCCTCCGGCCTGAAGAAAGACTCAATGAATGGGGACCGCGCAGCGGTGCCTGTTAGAAGGCACCGCTGCAGAAACAGAAGGCTGTCGGCGCAGCTTGATCCCCACCGCGCGTGCGACGCGATGCACGGGGAAATTGTGGAGGCACGCCCCTTTTAGGCGGGGCAAGCCTCCTGCATGCCGTGGAGAGCGGCAGTTCAGAGCGTGGAGGCAAAGAGGCAGCAGCAAGAACTCCTTGCTGCTGAATCCCTGGGCCTACCACGTGAAGATGGGGAAATCCAGGAAGAAGACAGGCAAAGGGAAGTCCCCGGCAGCCGCAGGAACGCAGCGAGGGGACATGTCTCGGCCAGCGGGGGAAGGCGGCAGTACCGAGAGGGAACCGTTACCCTCTAGGGAGGTGATGTTAGCACGCCTTATGGCATATGAGGCCCGCATTTGGGAACAGTCGGGCACAGGGATGCACCGCGGGGGGCCCCAGGAAATATTGAGCGAGCGGGGCGGAGGAACCCTTCCCCCCCCACCGAGTATAATGGGGTCAGTTTCTGGAGGGAAAGATGGTTAATTCAAGCACAGTTACAGGTACATTCAGACGCAGCCGGCGGGCAAGGATTCGGGGTTTACTTTATGACACGCTGGTGTGCCGCACCTTGGCCGGATGAGTGGCACGCGAATGGTGTCACTAGGGACCTCATGTTTCTCGAATTGTTTCCCATCGTGGTGGCAGTGCTACTATGGTCAGGGCAGTTTGCTAATCGTGCGGTCCTTTTTTGGTGTGATAACCAAGCGGTAGTGCACATACTCAATACTCTCTCATCACAGTCTGAGAGGGTGATGAGCCTCATACGGACCCTTGTTATGAGGTGTTTACAAAATAATATACTGTTTAAGGCAAGGCACGTTCCAGGAATCGATAACGGGGTAGCTGATGCCCTTTCTCGGTTCCAGATGAACCGCTTCCGAGAGTTGGCACCAGAAGCCAGAACTGCCCCGGATCCCTTGCCAGCAGAGGTATGGAGCCTTGGGAGCTAAAATTACATGACATCGTACAGGCTTCCCTTGCCCCCAGAACCCAGAGGGCTTATGATAAGGCGGTCAGTGAGTTCCAGTCCTACAGGGTGAAGAAGGGATGGCTGACAGGGTATCCCATTACTGAAAAAGAGGTAATTCAGTTTGCAATGACCCTGAGGGATAATGGGTTAGCGGTAGGCACGATTTCGGGAAAGATCACTGCCCTGAAATTCGCCAACAGAATACGGGGCTACCCTCCTCCAGATAATGTTTTTTATCTGAAACGGATGTTTGAGGCATGGTCTCAGATGCCGACTCACTTGGCGCACATTAGGGCACCGATCACGACTCCCATTTTGGTCAGAATTGTCGGGGTCCTTCCTGGGATATGTTATGATGCATTTGAAACCCAGTTGTTCACGGCAGTGTACGTGGTAACATATTTCGGGGGTTTTCGCATAAGTGAGGTGGTTAGTTCGTCAAGCACGGATGCCTCCGATCGTGCATTAGCGGTAGAAGACGTGGAATGGGCCCCAGGACGAGTGACACTACGGCTGAGGCGTTCCAAGACTGACCAAAAGGGCAAGGGGCACAAGGTTGAATTATTTCGGAGCGGCATAGGAGCTATCTGCCCCGTGACCCAGTTAAAATTTTACCTTGACAGGCGACCGCAGTCCCCAGGTTACCTATTTATACACAAACAGGGCAGTAATTTGACCAGTCATCAATTCACAGCAGTTTTACGTACAACACTGCATCAGTTAGGTTTGCCCGCATGTGAATTTGGATCCCATTCATTCAGGATTGGGGCTGCCACAGCCGCCGCAGCAGCAGGCTTGCCGGAGGAAGCCATTAAGGCAGTAGGCAGATGGCGGTCAAGAGCCTACAAGAAATATGTAAGGACAAAGAACTAATACACACATTGTTTATTGTCAGGATGCAGAATTCCAATAGCAGGACGAAGAGAGGTATGCATCGTTGGCCATAGCCTGGTACGATGGGCTGGTAGAGCTGCCTTGCAGACCCCTGGGGGATTGCATCTTGGCTTGGCGGCACGTGCTCGGCTTTGGTGGAGAGGGCGGAGCAGCATGCGGTGGAACCAACTGCTTCCGATGTTGTTGGAAACAAGGAATTTCCCAATACCGCACATACTAGTGCTACATTTGGGAGAGAATGATTTAATCAGTAGAACTGGGGTAAATTTGATAATACAAATTAAAAGGGATTTGCTAACAATCAAAAACAAATTTGAGGGAGTGCACATAAT
>QEPC01014017.1:668246-693442 GCA_003113815.1 Sphenodon punctatus
CGCCTTGCTGCACGCCCACCTGCTGCCACCTTACCCCCCCCCCCGTCACCACCTACCTCAGTCAGTGCCAGTAGATTGTGGACTTCGCCAGTCTGGCTGACTTGGCTCTCTTACCTCTCGGCTTCCTCATCACCTCCTCCGCATATGGTGCATGTGCTCCCTCCTGCTGCTGGCTTGTTGTGTGGTGCATGTAGCAGCAGCAGTGAGTGAGTCAGAAGTCTGCACCCGGAAGAGGAAGGAGGAGGAGGGGTGGGTCCAGGGAGGGCTGTAGAGGGGCACAGTGGTCTCCCAGGCTTTGGCTGCAGTAGGCAGCCTCCAGCCCGGAGAAAAAAAGGAGTGGGGCAGCACTGGCATGGATTTCTGTGCCCCCCCCCCCGCGAAAACACTACCCAAGGTCTGGGCTTAGGGGGCCTGCCCCTAAGTCTGAGCCTGCTTGTAAGCCAAATCTGGCTCTTGACTGTTCTTTATTTGGCCCCTTTGGAATTCCTGGATTGGGCCCAGGGAACCAGTTCCTACCCTCAAGCACTGAAGTAGTGAGCTCAAAGGAAAGGAGCAGAGATGAGAGCATGCATTCAAGGATAGGGGATGGATCAATGCCATAGATTCATAATCTGGACCCTGTCCTTCCTTCTCCTGCCCTAAGCACACCCTTAAGCACACCTAGCCCCAAATCCTATCCAGCTTGTGAAGCTCGTACTCTTTTCCCAAGTGGGTTGTAGGATGCAAAATGTTTGCTACTCCTCATCTAGCTAGGTATAATTTAAGAAAACATAACTTCTGTATTCAAATAGACCTGTCAGCTGCAGATCTGTCAATGGGAATGTTTTGTAAATGACCAAGATAGCCTCTGTTGCCCTGCCATATCTCTGTGCATATAAAAAAAAAATTGGTGAAAAAGCAGAGGCACAAATGAGTGTCCGCAAAATTGTCTCAGGAATAAGGCTGAATTCTTTTGAGCAAAGAGGGAAAAAGGAGGGAGGAAAGCCAGCTCATTGCTACTGACAGATAATATCCAGTGTGGCTAACACTGAAAAGCTCACCTAGTGGATATATGAGTTTAATTTTTTAAAATTATATAAATGGATTTTTAAAATTTAAAATAATAATAAAATAATTGTAATATGTGGGCCAGGGTTCTCTAAGGCTGCTTTTAGACTAGCAGATCGCAGTTGCGTGACCCGCTCAAATGATTTTTCAAAATCCTGCAAGGCGGGATTTAGACGGGACGCATCACACGTTCATGCGCATTCAAGGCGGTTGCACATTGTTTAGCGACCGCAAACGAAATACTTCCATGTGTGCGTTATTTAGTTTGCAGTCTTTAAACAACGCGAGACCATCTTGAACACGTGGCACGTCATGTCTAATCCCACTTTGCGGGATTTTGAAAAGTCGCGTGAGTGGGTCGCGCAACTGCGACCGGCTCATCTAAAAGCGGCTTAAGTGGACTTGAAAAAGACAGAGATGGGCTGTTACCAAACTGAGCAATTTAGGGCACCAAATAGTAGAAATGAAACAAATTCAAGGCAGAAAATGAAATGCTATGACAGAAAAATTAAAATGATCAGAATCTAGGAGGATAAACTAATCATTATGAGAAGCTTAAAGAACTCCATTAGTATCAATTTAGAAATCGAAGAGAAGGCCAACAACAATATAGCTGGAATTGTGAAAAATCATAGTTGTATAAATAGTAGTAGGAATGAATAAAACAGCTGTAAATTGTGCATATTTTTGTGCCTCTAGAGAGCAGTGTTGCATTAGCCCACCCCATCTCTCATCAGCAGCAGCCAGATTGCCTCAAGGAAGAACAGTACAATGTTGCCTCCCCTCCTGCTTTTTACACCAGCAATAACACATCTTCAACTAATTGGGTTATGGTGCCATTAAGCAAGCAGCGGAAAGATAATTTTACATTGTAGCTACAGATGTCTAAGTCCAGCACAGCCAAATTGTTACTTTAGGTTCTGTGACATGGGAATGTTTAAAGATCGAGTATTGGCCAGTTTACCCAATAGCTTTTTCTGCAAGAAATATTCTCTTGTGTACAGAGAAATTAAGGCAGAAATGAGAAATTAAACAACAAACAACCCTGACATATAAAAAGTGGGAAAAGAAGGGGAGAGCAATTTATATAAATTAGAAGTTAGGAAATGTAGCAAATTAGTAAAAGTAGCCAAGAAGCATACCAGGAAAAAAATCAATGACTGACAAGGCTAAGAGCAAGGAGAGAGATTTTTTAAGTATATCAGTAACAAAAGAAATTGTATCATGGTGTAAATCCATTATTATAGAAAAGTGTTAATAATTATTAGGGGTACATGCCCCAGAGGAAATGACAGAATCCGTTACATTACAGATGTGGATCAGTAATTTACGGATTTAATTACAAATTTGGACTATGGATCTGTATTTAAATCTATATAAAAAAGAAAAAAGAATTAAAAAATAAATCACTGTGCATACGCAAATGGTCCCCGGACCGTTCTGCGCATGCATGACCTTTTTCAAAATGGAATTAGATTGACTGCTGCCACTACCTGAGGACAAAAAATAGTAACTCTCCTAAATTCTTTGTCTATAAACAGGGTCTACGTGCATGGGTGCTGGGAGGAGGGTGTAAGGAGGTCTGTTTAAACCCAACTGGCTCCCATCTCCTCCTGCCCCTTTTGAGCCCTTTGGGCAGGGAGCAGGTCCCCACTGGAAATAGGTTAGAGGCAAGCGATTCCTCACCTCATTCTTACGTGACCACGTAGCCTTTCTGAATGCTGCGACATTGAAATGCTCAGGGAGGAGTTGTGGCTATGTTGGAAAGGGGTGGGGCAATGGTCATCCCTGCCCCTTTATGACATGACCATGCCCCTTTTCTGAGCATTGGGATGTCACGCCAATGGAAAGGGGCATGGTCAAATCAGAAAGGCTTGTGGCAAAGGGACCCTCCCATCCGCTCCCTAAATTTAATTCTGCAGGTGTCCTTGTCCACATGTACCCCAAATCACAGAACTATGATGCATCCCATGAAAAAAAAGGGGTCAAGCCTCTATATGATGGTATCCAATTTGTATGTAGTAACGATAATGTCCTCAAAACAAACTAGAGAATGCTGTCCCCAGCAATGAAGTCTAGAGGGTGTGTGTGGTTGCTGTGTTGGTCTGAAATTTAAAAGATAAAGAAATGCTAGTTCACATATATTTTTATTGGATCAACTAAAAGCATGACATCAGCTCTGTGACCCACCCACTACATGTACATGTGTGTTACCATGGGTGCTTTCTGTGGCTTTTCAAACCACAAAAAAATTGACATCTGAAAACATCCAAATTGCTATTTGGAGCATTTCTGAGTCCAGCAGCAGAACAGTGGCTCACCCACAATAAGCCTCCATCTTAAATCAGATACTTAGTGGCACGATTTCAAAGACGAGATCTTAAGGAATGGAAAGGTCAGCCATTTGGCTGACTACTATTAGGGAAGACCTGAGAGACAGAGAGAGAGAAAAGGAAAAGCCTTAAAACCTCTTTTAAAAAAAAAAAAAAAAAAAGAGAGAGAGAGAAGATAACAGACCTCTGCATCTTCCCCTGGTAAACAGCTAAAGTTGAGCTAAGTGAAGGGTAGGAAGTCAGTGGAGAAAGTGCTCGACCTGGGAAGCTAGGGTGCAAATCCTGCTCTAGCTATGAACTCACAGGGTAGCCTTTGGCAAGTCACAACCTCTCAGGCCGCTTTTAGACAAGACAAATTTGCGCATGATTGGTGAAAAATGCGCGTGTTTTAATGCTCGTTTAAACACCTAAACCATTTTAAATGCGCATTTACCATGATCGTGTAAAAGCCAAAACCATTTTGAATGTGTTTTTTAAATAATGCGCATTTTTTAAAACCGGGTTTGAGCCCCTTTAATGATTGGGAGATGCTGTGTTCCTCTCACCTGTGTCCATCTAAGATTGTCAGCTCACTGGGCAGGGACCTGTCGCCAACATCTGTGACTGTAAAGTGCTGTGTGCCTAGCTGTGCTATAGAGGGGAGGAGTAGCAGCAGCATAAGGGAAGTTGGTTTTGTTTGGGTTGTCTAAGGCTGCTTTTAGAAGTGCTTGGGGCACTCATGGCGTGAAATCGTGCACTGTGTAAAAATCCCATGGGCGGGGTTTAGATGAGACTTCTCGCACATTATAGCCGCTCGCACATACTTTTAAAACGGTGGACTACCTCGATATTGCCTTAGACTAGCCTAAGGCTGCTTTTAAAGGAGGAGCGCTGAAGCGCCTCCTCAACGCTGCATTAAAGCAAAGCCGCCGGAAGTGACGTTCTCCCTGTTGCTGCCGCCGGTGGTGGCGGCTGGAGACACGGGGCTTTGGAGCGGCGTGTTCTTAAGCCTGATAATTGAAGTCTTAAGAACGCACCGCTCCAAAGCTCCGTGTCTCCAGCCGCCGCCGGCAACGAGGAGAACGTCACTTCTGGCGGCTTTCCTTTAATGCGGCGTTGAGGAGGCGCTTCAGCGCTCCTCGTTTAAAAACAGCCTAAGATCCCATTCTGGTGGAACTTGAAAAAATAATCTTGTCAAAACTTTTGATCAAATGTGGGTTGTTTTTAAGTTTGTAACACAAGTTGCAACCAGGCAACGTTTTCCATCTGGTTTCCGGTTTGGTTCCTGAAGCTTCTCAGAGATTAGAGTCCCAAGCAATGCTGCGATGGGCTCCTTCATACTAAATTTAAAACAAGCCTTTAAAATGGCTACGCTTGATAAGTTAACAGCATGCACCGAGGATTATGCACTATTTGGGCTGGAAAATAATTTGAATCCCTACAGCATGCCAGAGCATGTCGCTTCCGCGCACGCCAAATGCCTTGGCTCTAATACTGTCATGAAGAGAACTCGGGTTCACTAGCACATACAGGTTTCTTGCTCCTGGTGCTGGTGGAGTTTAGTCATGTCAGGAAAGTGAGAGCTATGAGAATATTGGGAAGAATGAAATTAGCGTACTATCTAAGCGTTTACTAATAGCTAGGGATGGATTTTAGTAGTTACTTCTGTTTAGCATTTACTGCTGTTTCGATCTTATTTATTTTTAGTATTCTGTTTTGTTTGTGTTTTGTTTTCCATTGAAATCATTGGGAGCCTTTTTCCACTGAAGTCAATGGGAGCCTTTCCCATAGAAGTCAATGGAAAAAGATCCATGAGGTTTCTAAAACTAGTAAAGTGTCTACTAAAGTCAAGTGCAGTGTACTTGTCTGCCACTGCTTTGTGTGTGTGTGTCAGTGGCACTGGGTTGGGGGGCAAATGTCAGGGGCTGGGGGCTTTTAGTGGGTGGGGGTGCTTTGGAGGTGGTTGTGGGCTCAGGGGGTGCCTTGAGCTCTGCCCTGGGGTGCTGTGGGGTCAAAGGGAGCTGGCTATGCCTAGGTGAAGGGCAAGGGTTAAGGGGGGCTGGCACTGGGGGTTGGGGTAAAATTGATTTATTTATTTTATTTAACAATTTTTATCCCACTCCCTCCAGCCCTACGGCAGCTCGGGGCAGCTCACAAAACCTTTAAAAATAAGTTAAAAAATTGACAATATACAAAAGGAGTTACTAAAACATTGTAAAAACAAACAATAAAAGAGGTTAAAAAAACACCCACTGGCAGACAAACCCACCCCCCACCCTTATTCCCCTCCCTCCTCAAAAAGCCCAGACAAACAGCCAGGTCTTACAGGCCCAACGAAAGGCCAACAGGCTGGGAGCCAGGCGAGCTTCCTCTGGCAGGGAGTTCCACAGCCGCGGCGTGACCACCGAGAACACCCTCTCCATCGTGCCCCCACCCCACCCCAGTTCACCAGGGTTTGGGGGCTTTTAGTGGCTGGGGTGCTTTGCTTCTGCATGGCCATTGGCTCTTCTTAACCCCCTCTGCTGTCTCTTCCACCCTGCCCCACCTGACAGCCGGTTTGTCTCACCTGCGCTACATCCTGAGAACAGCTTTGTTTTCTGCTTGTCCCCAGCTGCCCACTCCACCTGCAGCTGGGGACAAGCAGAAAGCAAAGTTGATCTCAGGATGCAGCACAGGTGAGACGAGACAGCTGCGGGGTGGTTGGTGGGCCTGAGACCAGCCAGGAAGGGCCGGCAGTAACCCAGGCTGGAGAGCAGAGCTGGGAGACAGAGCAAAACAGGAGAACAGTAACGCTGCTGCCAGACCCCAGATGAAATTGCCTGGGCTGCAATTAAGAAGTGGGGAAAGATACAGAGTGACAGAGAGCAAGTCAAACAGTGCCCAGCAGATGGCAAATGACAAAGGTGCCTTTTTCAGATTTAACTACTAAACAGAATTTTAGTATCTGCTGCGCACTTTAGTATTAATACTATAATGCTACGTTAGTATTATTACTAAATTAGTATTCCCATCCTTACTAACACAGTCAGCCTCTGAGTTAGTCCCAGGTATAGCTTCTGTCATGGGTGTGATTATTGTAAGGAACATGTCCCCAAAGTCAGGGCTGCGGAAAACACCCTATTCCCTTATCACCCTATTCCCTCAGCATCTGACACCAAGTTTAGGGGAAAGTTACACTACTGCTGCGTACCTTCTCTGCCAGTTTGGGGAGTAAACTAAATCGAATCCTATAGAGTGTTTCATACAGAACCTTTCTGAAGGTTGAAACGGAAGTAATATGTTTAAATTCCCAGGACCTGTTCCTGATTATCAGTACTTGGAGGAGGTTCAATAGCTAATACACTTTAGCTAGCAACAGATTTGTCACAGCTACACCAACATTGCAGGAGTCTCTGTCTCCATATTTTTTTTTTAAATGACCTCTAGTTTTAATTATAGCATCCTCTATTGATCATTTGGCCTATGATGTGTATCGTTCTACCTTCAACACGAGTGCAATTCACATGAAAATATAAAAGGGCTGGTTTTAAAGCACTGCTGTAGTTCTGAAAGGGGACTATGAAGAACCACTAAGAGCTATGGGAGAATTCTTTAGCCACAATGGGTTGTTTTTTTGTTTTTTGTTTTTTTACATAGGGGACATTTCTCCCACAGCTTAAAAAGCTGACTTGGGGAAACCCATTTGGGGGGGGGGGGGGGAGTGCGGATTTAGACGCTCCTCACTAGATGTGAAACCGTTCGGGTGCCACTGGAAAAAGCAGCACCGGGCAGTTCCCAGGAGTTTTGAGACGTGGACTGTAAGGGCGCTTTTAAACGATCTCGCTCACAAGTGGGATTGTTCAATACCGCCATCGGGCACCCGCCTTCCCCTCTACGCCATGTCTGATGTTCAGAAGAGCATCAGACATGGCGCAGAGTGTATGTGCGCATGCGCGCCCTTCTGCGCATGTGCAATCTGGGAAGGAACCCGGAAGTGCGGCGTGAAGCCAGCATAGCGGCGATCCGCCTTGAAGGGGGCAGGATTGCCGGGCCGGCTTCACACGGCGGAGATCCGGCATTAGAGTGCGCCGGGAATTTAGACGAGCGGCAACAATGGCAGCTGAAAAAGGGCTCAGCTGCCATTTCCGTCTCGTCTAAAAGAGCTTTAAGTCCCTGATAGCTGAGATCTTAGCAGCCCATGCCTCAAAAATTCCAGGAGTCACTCAGTGCTGCTGTTTCCAATGGCACCCTGGTGACTTCCAGTCCAGTGAGGAGCATCAAAATCCCCTCACAGGGGTTTCCCCAAGATGGCTTTTTAAGCTGCTGGAGAAATGTCTCCCGTCTAAAAATGCCCAATAAGTTCTCTATGTAAGTGGGCCTCTGTGCCACCATACAGACCCTACTGTACTGGATGTGTTTGTAATGGGTAAGACTGGAGCAGGTGGGAATGTGTGACAGGGATTCTGTACTGTAGCCAGGGACCCATGTTCACTGCATTTTCCCCATTGCTGCCAAAGGGGAAAATACGATGAACAGGAGTCCCTGACCTGCAGCAGAACTAGAAGGCTGATGAAAGAGCACAAGCAAAAGGACACTGGCTGTTAGGTGGCAAATAAGTGGTTGGTAGTGGGTGTAGGGATCTTACCTTTTGACAATGAAGGTTGTTTTATGAGACATGGTTTGGTTAACTTGATGTGTGCCCACATCCTGCATTTTGTGCGTGCGTGCCCTGCATGTGTGTTGCTTGGTGTGCACACATACCTTGGATTGGCTTCTGTATTTGGGGTTTATTTAGTTTTATTTCTAGGGTGAGAGGAAGAGGGACTTTGGGACAGCCATGGTCCCTCTGTGAGATAGAGGAGTCCATGAGAGATTGCCAGGGATTTAGGGGGAAAGGGGGCTCTAAGCCAAGAATAGAGGCAGGAAGAGGGGAACCAGGAAGGGTAGAGCAAGCAGTAGTACCGGAAAAAGAGAACCTCTCAACCAGTCTTGTTCCCATAGAGACTATCTCTCAGCAGGAGAACTGAGAAACCCAGCCTTAGAGATCTTAGAACTCATTATCGAGGTTGAGGGGGAAAGATCAAAGCCAGACCGATAATAGGAAAGACAATGTCAGAAGGGGATGGAGTTAAGGGACTAGAACCTAAAGAACCAACAGGGTCCTGAAGGGGACAGGCTCTGAGAAAGGGGGAATAAACCACAGACGAGGGAACACAAGACTGGAAGCGTGAGGGAAAGGGGGATTTATGGTTTAACAGGAGTCTTGGACAAGACAGGGATCTGTAACGGGGGAACTGAGCTTTAGGCTATGAGCAACAGTTTAAGCATAAGGGGGAACCAGGGGACTAGGGATGAGGGAACATAAAGGGAGGCAAAGATACCATAACAGGGAAACACAGGGAAAGGTAAGGTAAAAGGGATCACAGCAAGGGCGCACAGCAAAGGTAGGGAGGGAATACCCAAGAGCACAAGGAGCAGGGTAGGACAGGGATCTTTAAAGGGGGAACTGAGCTATAGGCTATGGGCCACAGACTAAGCATAAGAGGGAACCAAGGGACTAGGGAACACAGAGTGGGACAAGGGAATCATAACAGGGGAACACAGTGAAAGGTAGGGTACAAGGGGTCTCAGCAAGGGCACACACCAGAGTAGGGAAGAAATCCACAAGAGCACAAGGAGCAAGACCCACCAACACACACACAGGACAAGGGAAACACAGGCACGAAAGCTTACCAACAAACACCAAACACAGAACAGGACTACAGAGGAAAGAGAGTTCAACTCCAACACGCAAAGCCACCGGGGAAGAAGCAGGTCTATGCCATATAGGGTCAAGAGACAAACCAATAACCACACACAAGGAAGAGCAGTTGCTCCACCAGCTTCCTGAGGCCACCAGAAGGTCTTAAATACTCTCTGGTGGCCAATCAGGAAGCCAGGAGACAGACTGCAGAAATGGGCAACAGGTGAGCAAGGGCAGGGCACACACCAGGCGGAGATGCAGGAGGAGACATAGTGAGGAGAAGGGAAACACGGGCCACCAAGGCACCAGGCGGCGCAAGCTGCTGAAGCAATGCCCCCAAGTCGCCAGTGGTTCAAGACCCAGACCTGACAGAGATGGGGGAATGGGGGTGGATGGGATGATGGGTTCAGGGGGTGGGGGGTTACACACATGATTTATTTATATTTGTTTTAATGTGTTGTTTTTATTTGTTGTGAGCTGTCCTGAGCCTTTGGGAGAGAGTGGGATATGATTATTATTATTATTAGTAGTAGTAGTAGAAGTAATAGGTAATTAGATTCTGGAGATATTTTATCTCCCAGAACCGGGCCAGAATCGAGGTGCTTCCAGACTACCATGGCCCCTGCATCTTTCAGGTGGCACAGCACAGTGACTGCCACCCGAATGAGTCACTCCATCTCACTGCATCCATGTAAGAAGGGTTCCCTTGATACGCTCCCTGCCTTAGATCCCTCAGGTGGAACTGCAACAACAACAAAAAGGTCCTTAAAAAAGTGTACAACATTTATTTATTTTTAAAAAGCAGTAGCTTATGCCCATTTGCTTCTTCTTTAAAACAAAATTTATATTGTGTGTGTCTTGGTGGTTTTTTCTTTTTCTTTTTAAGTGTGCAACATATGTTCTAGGTTGTTTAATCCCACTCTTCCAGCTACTGCACTTGACATCCTTCCCTCGGCTCTGTTTGAGCTCAAAGCCAAGCACTAAAATATTTGCTAATGAATTGCTGTTAATGAATGAGGGTTTGAGGAGCTGTGTGAAGCGGTGCCATGCTACGAGGAGAGAGTTCTTCTAAGGAAGCAGAGCTAGAAAAGTCATGTACATTCCGTAATTTGCTTCCTACTAACTGCACAAGCAAAGGGAGGGAAAAGTGGGAGCTAGATTGCCATATGCTGCAGTAATGGGTCTGTTGAAATGGGATGTTTTTGGCACCTCGCAGTGGGAAGATTGAGATGTGGGAGTTCATGAGATGATCTGTTCCTTACAAAATGACCTGAAAAAGAAAGGGTTGAGAACATTTGCTTCAGGCTTTAAGTGGACAGTCCCATACAAAGCTATGCAGATGGCTCAGATGATTCTTACTCAGATTATTTTTTAATAGGTCTATGCATGGGGTCAAGAATTTGTATTTGTATCTATATTTGTGTTTGTGGTTTTAGTGTTTGCATTTATTACATGTGGAACAAGCAGCTAAATTGCTGCTCAGTCGAGCACTGGGACTAAGGTCTTGTTGAGATCTCGGTGCAAGTTCTTCGTGAGAAACATTTAAAAAAATTAATTGCAGATGTGCAAAATGGCCACCACCCTTAACCAAAAAGGCGGTGATAGTATTGTTGCCATTTTGGTTAAGGGCAGTGAATTGTGCATGCATAAAATGGCTGCTGCCCTTAACTTAAGTGGCAGTGACACTATCACCACCATTTTGGTTAAGGGCGGTGGCCATTTGCATATGCACAGTGATTTTCTTTTCTGAGAACTTGGTGAGGATATCCTGGTGCTCGGTTCGCTCGGGAACAAATTGAACACTGGGATTTCAATGTGATTTCTCCCTTTTGTGAGATCTTGTTTCTACTCTAGCATTCATTTGTATCCTTGCCTGATCAATGATATTTTCCCCATTGTTGCCAATGTGAAAAACATTGTGAACCTGAGACTGAGACGAGGCAAAGTGTTCCCATTCTGCAGGGAAATACCAACCTTTCAGAAGCGCTTGCAAATGTTTGTTGGTACTTCATCAGTCTCTGGTGATTCTGCATTTCTGCCATTGTCAATATTGGTGCCTGTGGTTTTTCATCATTTCCCTTCAATTTTGTCACTTTTGAGGACATTTACAACAGTTTTAAAGCATGTTTAATGGCAATTTCCAGCACTTCCCCAACACTTAACCAGCACTTTTGCGTTCCGCAGCCTTTAGGGGTGTGCATGGTGTGTGTATGGGGTGCACATGGCAACTGGGCTCAACCCTGCAGCAGCTCTGTTCAACTGATGAAAAATAATGAGAAATGGGGAAAACCGCAGAAAAGCTGGTAAGTGTTCATGTCACATGAATGAAGGTGAATAATCTGTTTACAACGGATACGGTATTTGCCGCAACTTGTCATTCCGGGCCTAGAGAACACGGGTCTGTGTATGCGTTATTTTTTGGCACAGAAGAGCAAAGAAGGTCTGCTAGCTTGACAGGCCTATAAAGAAATTAAATTGCATTCAAAAAGTGGTGCTAAGTGATGAGAATACAGCTAATTGGGTTGTTGGCTTGGGGAGGGTGGAATGGGGCATGGATCTGGTTCAGTAGGAATCACTGGCTTGAGGGAGAGTGAGGCATACAATGGCCTGGGAGAAGGGAGAATGGAAAATGAGGATGGCTTGAGTGGGAGGTTGATGGCTTGGGGATGGGGGAATGGAGCATGGATCTGGGTTTAGGGGGTGTCACTGACTTGGGGGGAATGGGGCACAGGACTAGGCTAAGCAAAATTTGGTGGCTTGGGGAGTGGGAATGAGACATGAGGCTGGCTCAGGGAAGGGTTTGCTTGCTTGGGGAGGGAAATGTGGTGGTTTCTGGCTCAGAGGGGAGTCATTGGCTTGTGGAAAGTGGGGACCCTAGGTCAGAATGGGGCATAAGGCTGTCTCAGGAAGGTCACTGGCTTGGGGGGTAGGAGGTCTCTGACTTGGGGAGGGGAGGAATGAAGCTGCCAAGGACTCACCATTTCTATCTGGCTAGGCTGAGCTCTGTTAGACTGAGCCTGGCTTCAGTGCTGGAAACTGCAGTTCCGAGATAGTGACAGCCCCTGCAGGTGCGGAGTAGGGCTGAGACAAGAGCAAGTGTTCCAATTCTGAAGGGAAATACTGACTAGGGTTGCACCGAATAGGCCATCTGAGTACTCGGAGTGAGTACTTTGTCTGAGGACTCAGAATTCGGAACTCCGGACCTCAGAAATCCCTGGAACTCAGAACTTCGGAACTCTTTACTTTAGGGATTTTAAGTGAACCCACTTTAATATCATTATGCCAAGCAATGCCCAGAAAAGCAGGTTAGCAAGAATGAGATAGTCACTCAAGAAGACAAACCCAAACAGTGGAAGTGTGTGCAGAAAGCCAAAAAAAAAAAGCCAGCAGTACGCACAGCATGGCCTCTCATCAGCAGTGCACCCACTTAAAAATCATTATGCCAATCGAGCTGTGTCCAGAAAAGCAGGCTAGCAAAAGTGGGACAGTTGCTCAAGAAGACAAACCCACAAAAGTATAACTGTGGGCAGAAATCCAAAACAAAAACCAGCAGCAGTGTACCCACAGCATGGCCCACCATCAGCAGTGCACCCACTTTAAAATCATTATGCCAACCAAACAGCACCCAGAAAAGCAGGCTAGCAAGAGTGGGACAATTGCTCAAGAAGACAAACCCACAAAAGTGCAACTGCAGGCAGAAATAAAAAAAAAAGCCAGCCTAGCAGACATAATACAAACTCACAAGAAAGAAACAAGACATTCACACACACACACACACACACACACACACACAAGAAGTCTCCATTGTGCCTGCTTAGTTCCCACTTATGCAAGGCAAGCCCCCTCCCCACACACCCTATTATTTTAATCAGAAAGAAAGTCTATCTCCCCTGTGCCTCAGTGGTCAATCATATCTTGGCAAAGTTGAACCCACAGACAAAATACAGTCACAGTGCCCGCAAAAACCACAGCAAAAGTGATCCCTCTCTGACCTCTAGGGTGCTGACAACTTGACAACAGGTAGTGCAAACAGCAGCAGGACCCACACTTTAAGTATATTAGGCACTGGTGGCAATCCCCGGCATTGCCCCTAGTATATGGACAGCCCAGGCCAGAGGAAGTGGAACGAGGTAGATCCCTGTGGCCACCGTGGTACCAACACAGTGCAAACAGCAGGCAGCAGTGGCACCCATTTATTTTGTAAAAAGGCATGTAACTTGGACAGCCCAAGCCAGGGGAAGTGGAGCAAGGCAGAGATCCCTCTGGCCTCCATGGTGCCAGGCAGTAGGCAGCAGCAGTGTGGCACCCACTTATTTTTTTAAAAAGATCATGGCATGGGGGAAACAACTAACCTCCATCCCCCAGCATTGCCCCTATGGTCAGGCACCCCACCCCACCCCCCCGCCCTCAAGCCAGTTACTTACAGATCAGCAGAGTAGCTCTCACAGGCAAATTAAGTAGAGAATAGAAAATGGCTGTACAGCCACTTTTATTTTGCCTCTGCCAGCCAATCAAAACTTGCCATCTGGCTTGTCCATCACTCAACTGTCCACTCCCATACCGCCCTCCTACCAAATATGGCATTAAGTTTAGTTTCCTAGCTCAGAGAAGTTACTGGGGCAGTGTGCGTGCGTGCGTGCGTGCGTGCGTGCGTGCGTGCGTACACCGTCTGGATCACTCCAGTCACGTGCGCAATGGTGCCAGCACTCGATGGAGGCTTCCGAAGTTTTCCGGGGACCCAAAACTTGAACTTTGGTACTCAAAACTTGAACTTTGAAAATTTGGAGCTGAATACTAGAATCCCCGGTGAATTCCAAAGTTTTCGGAGGACCGAGTTTCAGCTCTAATATGGACCTTTCGGAAATGCTCGTGTGTGTCTCTGTCAGTACTTCAGCAGTTTCCGGTGTTTCTGCACTTCCATCATTTTTTGTCACTTTCCAGGACTCTTTCATTACTTTTGCCACTTTCTAGGACATTTTGTCACTTTTGTAACTTTTCCGGGACATTGTTTGTCACCTTTTGGGACCTGTTCGTCACTTTCTGGGAATTTTACAGCTGTTTTAAGGCAGTTTTACAGCACTTTTGACAATTTCCAGCACTTCCCTGGTGCTTAGTCAGCAGGTTTTCATCTCCACAGCTCCCAGGGGTGTGTGTGGGGCATGCACCAGGCTTGGGACTATCCCATGGCAGCCCCATTCAACATGTGAAAAATATTGGGAAATGGTGAAAACACCAGGAAAGCCGGTAAGTTTCCGTGTTCTGCAAGTCTCAGCAAATGCCCTGCTTCTGACGGGAGCAGCACTTGCTGCGATTTTTCGTTTCAGGTCTAGTGAGAAGGGCTCAATATAGGCTCCCCAAGCAGGTGGCTACGCTGAGAGTTAGAGAGCAGCCCAGCTCCAAGGTGGCAGTTTGGGGGATCCAGTTCGAGAGCTCAGATATTATGTTTTTTGGGAAATGCTGGGTTTACTTGAAACCCAAATACAAAGACCTAGTATTCATATTTCAGATGTGGCCCCCATAAGATCTTTTTTGCATTTATTTGTTGATTATCAAGCCCAAATGCACAGCCCTTTTTAAACAAACATTCATGTTAATATTCCCTTCTAAAATGGATCTTTGAAATGGATAAGGCAGCAAGCTGCACCACTTGCCAAGCAAAGCATCATTAAAGGCTAAATACCTCTTGAAACTAGTAAGAATATTGCCATTCTGCACATGCTGGAATTCCTTAAAATATATAAATTCCCAATCCTAACAAATTCCCAATCCGCACAGGGAGCGTTTTCCCCCCCTCTAGGCCAGGAGTTTGTTAACTCACCACAAGGCCAAGTGTAGTTTATAGCACAAGGCCAGATTTCAAAAAGGCATGAAGGGTGTATGTTTGTACAACACATCTATCCATCTGTCTCCTTAGGCTTGATAGGACCTTAGGATTTGTATCATGCTTGTTTTCAGAATCCATCTCAATACTTGGGGTGGGCTGTGGCTCAGGTG
The DNA here is from genome assembly GCA_003113815.1 of Sphenodon punctatus. Taxonomy (NCBI): domain Eukaryota; kingdom Metazoa; phylum Chordata; class Lepidosauria; order Sphenodontia; family Sphenodontidae; genus Sphenodon; species Sphenodon punctatus. Next base: position 683,322 of record QEPC01014017.1, read on the forward strand.
GTAGAGCACATGTTTTGCATGTATAGGCAGGGCCGGCCTTATCGTGGGGCGGCTAGAGGCGGCCTCCCAGGGCCCCACCCCTTAGGGGGCCTCATGATTGCCCTGCGATTGGTCTGTTTTGTTTTTTAATTAATTGGGGGGGGGGGTTGTGGCCATTGGAGTTTTCATGCGCGAGAACCCGCCGGGGTCCCGCCGCTGCCGCCACTTGACCTACTCACCACGCTGCTCCCTGGGCCCCGGAGTCCTCCCTGCCCTTCCTGCAACACTGGGCCCCGCCCCCACATGTTTTCAGCCATTCCTTGCCTGCCACCGCACCGGCCTTGCTCCTCCATCCCCCTCCGGAAATTGCTTTATGAAACTTCCTGGCGCAGGATTCAGAACACTTTGCGGCTGGTGGGGGTCGTTCCGTGGGCGGTTCCGGAACTTCTGGGTAGTGGTGGGGCGCCCGCGGAGCGGAGTCAGGCAGGCAGGAGCCGGGCCCGGTGGCGGGACGTTTGGAGCAGCAGCCAGCGACTGGTGGCACGCAGCGGGGGTTCATCTGGAGTGGCAGAGAAGAGTAAGAGGAGGCGCTGGGCTGGCGGACCTGTGGCTGTTGGGATGGGACTGGAGGAGGCTGTGCAGCGTGTGTGTGTGTGTAAGTTTGAATGGGTGTGTGTGTGAGAGAGAGAGAGAGCATGTGTGTATGAGTATGAATGGGGATTGGGGGGTGTGAGAGAGAAGGGTGTAGGTGTGGGTGAGTGTATGCACACGAGGGGGAGTTACTCCCTCTATCCCGCTCCCCCTCCCATGGCTGTCCCCCCTCACCCCCTGATGGCTGCCCCCACTCCCCCATGGCTCCTGGAGGGGGAAAGGGAGCCACCCCCCTGCCCAAGGAGAGGCCCAGCAGAATGTTCCTGCTGTTCCCTCATGCTTAGCAACCTAAGCCTGCCAGCCTCCAGCCCTCCCAGAAGACCCAGACACAGCAGCAGCAGCTGAGGTAAGGGCCACCTGGCCAATACCTCTTCCTCCTCTTTTCTGATATCAGCTCATTTGTGCTGCTGCACCCGTCTGTGGAGCTTTGGGAGTAGAGTGTGGCCATCTGGGAAGGGGCTGGAGGGTGCTGTGATTGTAGGGGAGTTGTTTCTTGTTTTATATGTTTAACTGGATTTTTAGTGCTTTGGTGCTTGAGATCCTTAAATCCAAGAACTGGAAAGGGGTCACACTGACAAAGTTTTGCTGAGAGCTGTTTGGCTGCTCTGGGCCTGAGGTTCAGTTCCTCATCCCTGTTTTCATAGGGAGTGCTGTGACTGCGTGGGGGTTGTTTGATTTATGTTTGATCAGCTGGAACTGTGTTTGAACTCCTGTGTCGGGAGTGTAATAGGAATAGAGAAGGAAGGTTCAGGTCATGGATAATCTGTGCCTATTCATTGTGTGCATGCCCTCCTGTGTTTTAAATGTCTTTGCCTTTTAACCATATCTGTATCCTGAGCTCCCTTTCATCTAAACCAGATTTAAATGTTCTTTGGAGCACATTGTACTGACAAGTTAAAAATTACTTATATGACAATTCCCTAATTGTCAAAGGGAAGTGGGGGGGGGAGGGAGCTTGGAAAATGGGAGGGGCCACATGAAAGTGGGCGGAGCCATGGGAAAGTGGGCGGGCTGCAGAAAGTGCGTGGAGCTGAGGGGGCTCCGCATTTTGTGTTCGCCCAGGGCCCCGCAATTTCTAAGGCCGGCCCTGTGTATAGGGTCCCAAGTTCAGTCCCCAACATCTTCAATTCAGGATCTCTGTTAGCATGCCTGGGTTAGGCATCTGCTGGGGACCCTGGAGGGCTGGATTTAAAACCCTGCTGCCATGTCAGGTTGTGACAATACTGGGCTAAGATGGGCAATTGGTCTGACTCAGGCTGGTCCTTTCACTTAGCATTCAGTCATCCTCTAGTGCTTGATGTTATCCATCAACCAGTCCTCCTCGTACTTTAAAAAACAACATTTCTTCCTTCAATTTCACCTTCTTTCAAGACTAATGTCTGGCTATAGGGATGTCTTTTCCAACGGGCGTATTTCATGATCACTCTTTTTTGTAGCTTACCCAAAATTCATCCGTCTCTTAATTCACTATAACACTATTCTCTGTCCCCACGTTTTAAGACTGGCATAGCTTTTTATCTAAAAAAGCAATATTAAAGTAACACTTACAGGATCACAGGGTCTCTGACAACTTCTAAAAATGGCAATTCTACCTTGTTCCCTTGTTGGCATCTAGAAACATCATTAGAAATTTTATATATATTAAAAAATAGTAATATTTGCAATCAAGTGAACAAAGTATAATGACCATGTTTTAGAAGTGATCAGAGACCCAGGCCCTTTTCGCATGGATGTCCACCCATCTCACCCACTTGTGCAGGTGGGTGGACATTCATGGGATCGCAACAGCAGGTGGGTAGGGGTGCATGCGCTCCTGTACTCCACCCATCACCCATGTATGGAGCAACGGGCGCCAATGCCTTATGCTCTGTGCATGGAGATGGGTGGAAGTGGGTGGGCATCCATGGGTCGGGCTGTCCACCCACCACTGCCTCCACCTATCCCCCATGGACTGCGGAGGCGTGGCGGTCCATGTGAAAACGGCTCCAGTGATTCTGCAAGTTTTACTTTAATTATTGCTTTTCCAAGTCTCACTACTGATCAGGTTTCTTAGCTTTACATGCACTTCCTTTTCATTTATAGCTTGGATATACTATTGGGCTGTCTATATTTTTTTTAAAGAAAAAGCCCTGAAGAAGACTCTTATTGTCAAAACATGTTGGCTGTATTGAATATTTGGTCACATATCTATGAACTTTGATTCTGTGATTTTGTATATATACTATAGAAGATCTCACCAAGTGTTTATGAACTTTTATGATTTTGTGTATATTGTACAGGCTTTATGAAGACTATATTGAAGATCTGATTACACATTTATGAATATTTTGTTGGCTATATTGAAACTTTGATGGTATATTTATGAACCTTGTCTCTCTGATATTGATATGATAGATTTCTAAATACACATTATACATTTTGTTTATTTTTGTAGTAGATCTCATTGGTTGGTTTGATCTACACATTTGGGGTCCTTATAGTATTGTTTGTCCTTCTGAAAGGAGGACAGTGGGATTCAGCACCCAAAGAGGGATTGTCCCTGCTAAATATTTATTTTATGATTTCATTTATTTAATGAATAAATGGGGCATCTGCCCATATGAAAACACCCATTGATATTCACCACATGAGGCCTTTGGAGTTACAATCGGAATAAATCTGTGGAAACTGAGACAGCCATATGCTTCCCCTGAATCCTGCTGAAGGAGTAGATTAAAATACTGATTTTGAAATAGAGAGATGGGCTGTGGGTCAGGTGGTAGAGTGCATGTGTTGCATGTATAAGGTCCCAAGTTCAATTCCTGGCATCACTGATTCAAGATCTCTGGTAGCATGCCTGAGTGAGGCCTCTGCTGGAGATTCTGGAGGATCTCAGGTAGCATGTGTGGGTGAGAGTGAGGCCTCTGCTAGAGAGCCAGATTTAAAACTTTGCTGTCATATCAGGTGGTGGCAATACTGGGCTAAGATGGACCATTGGTCTGACTCAGTTAGACAGCTCCTTCTATCCTAATAATCGTCAGTGCAGGACAGTTGAGAAACAGTGCATCTTCTTGTGTAGCTGCTGAAAATGTGAAAAGATTTTACTTTTCAGTAGAAAAGTAAAGTTGCAAAAAGAATTGCTGTCAGGCAAAAATATCATCTAACCACTTGAGGGAAGTAATATTCCAGCAAACTGAACTCTGTCCTGCACTTGCAAGATTGAAATATCACATGATTGCTGCAGTTTCCACATCGTGGCTAATTGCACTATTGAAAATTGACAGAAAGTTCTCAAAGCCAATTAGCATTATATTTTCCTTGTTAAAACGGCAATAGCCTCTAGATTTAATTACACCATTTTCATTTCTTATGTCACTACTTTGTACTGACAGTCTGACACAGACAGTAAGTTTTATAAAGCAAATATTTTATAGTGAATGGAAAAAAGCTCTTATGGGTCTATTCCTTAATTGGATTGTATATCATCAGGATCTTATTAAAGTAGATCAAAGTCTTGATCCTGCAAACTTGTTGCCCCCAGTGCTCCTATAGAAGTCTAAGAGCTCCACAAGCAGAAAGCTTGCAAGATTTGTTTCCAGTTTCAAAAGGCATGGACAATTTCTTGTGAAATTTCTAACTGAGATTAAACAAAATGGTAAACTGACATTCACACATTTAATTTATGATTCATGTTTCAACAAATACCCAAATTTGTGACTTTCAACGTTTGTCAGATTTGTTGCTTTGTGAATTTGCCGACTTGGTACAATGCTTTTTGATACATCACTGTTACTTCAGCTTTTCATTACTTCAGTTCTTTACATAATATGGGTTACCCAGTCAATGCCTTCCATAATTTCAGAAAGAACAGTCAAACACGGAAGTGAATGAACACTGAATGCCAAACATCCGCTAATGCAGAAGTTTCAAAACAAAATGTTCAAAACATGAATTTGCTTTGATTCTTAAAATTTGAATATGGCAAATGCAGTAAATATTTCCTTCAACACCAGCTTCTAATTGGAGTGCAGAAGTGGGTGAAGTTAGCTTACTTAATAGGAATGGATTCCTTAAGTAAATGGATATCAACACTCTGGAGGCAGTGGGAAGAAACTAGGGCTTTCTTAGATTTAAATAATTACACCAATGGTATAGAATTTTGTTTGATGAAATAAATTTAAAAGCAAAAAACAATTTGGCTTTATTAATTTCATTGTTGGCTTTCCTTTGAATGACTAACAAAATTCAATGTGCTGCTTTTTCTGTATGACTTCCTTCCATTTCTGGTGTCTGATACAAACAAAGTCCATTGAAGTCATTGGGGTTTCATTGATCTCCGTGAGCTTTGGATGAAGCCTTTAGGTAGAATTGATTTTATCAGCTGCAAAACTGCTAGAAGTATTTGAGATTTTCATCCTGAATACTGTATATCTTGAATTGTGTCAAAAGTCTAGTACAGGGGGAAATAGCTTGAAAACCTTAATGATTTTAAGGAAAAGAAATATCAATTCGAATTTTGTGATTTCCATTTCAAAAAACAACAACCCTATATTCACTTTTGTGCAAATCCCTTTTCTCTATAGAACTGTTACACATATTTATTTTGTTTTGCATGAAGGTGTGTGGTGCAGAAATGGGCTGCAGATCTAGCTATCTCTTCAGTTACTACCTCTGGAGTCAAAGGTTTTCTGTTAGTAATGCAGCTGATGATACAGTTCAAGAAAGTTGTTGCTAGGGATGGGTGAACGTAGTTCGGAGTTCGGGCTGAACTCGGCCTGTTTAGACGACCGAACCGAATGTCTGAACCGAACGCTTGAACGGCCGAATAGTTCGGAAAAGTTTGGATGAGTTCAGGGGGTGGGAAAAACGTGACTGGAAGTGGGGGGCAGCTGAGGAGCAGATTTCCTGGCACCAGGGGTGGAGACCAGGGGTGGTTAGGGTCAAACAAAACAAAACAAAATTCAAATTCAGTTTTGGTTTCGGTATCGATAGTGCTATTTTCGGTTGTTCGGCCAAGTTCAGCTGAACCGAACTCCGGCGAACCGGACAGCTGAACCTGAAATCAGATTTCGGACCGAACATCTGAACCACATTCTGTTTGCCCATCCCTAGTTGTTGCCACATTTCTAATCAATAGCTTTGTATAGGGTGATGATTTATTCATTCTGACCAATGCCATTACAAATAGGGATAAATACAAAATGGCCAGATGTATAAATGATCACCCTATACAATGTTGTGTTCAGTCCATAAAAGTATAGTCTATAGGATAACGGGGTGGATTTGGCTGTGGAAGATCAGGGTTCAAATTCTGTGTCAGCCATGAACTCACTAGATGATCTTAAGTAAGTCACTGTCTCTCAGCTTCAGTTCTTCATCTATTTTGTGTAAGAAATGTGAATAATCATAGCCTGTTTCATGGTGTTTTTGTGAGGGTGTGCTAGGTAAGGACTGTAAAGCACGTTGAACACTAAAAGTGCTGTGTGGATAAGAGAGTATCAAATAACTTTATTATGTGGTCACAGACCATTGTAAAACCCTGAAAATACAGCAAATAACTAGCATTAAGACATAAGCATAAATATACCAGTTACTCAAAACAGAAGAACAGAGAGTATGAGCTCCTAGGATCCTGGGAACCCCTCATAGAAGAACTTTGTGTTCTCTTGATTTGATGTCAAAATGAGCCTTGTGAGAACCTAGTCATTGCCACATTGGGTCAGACCAATCGACCAGTATCCTATCTCTGACAGTGGCCAGCACTAGATGCTTTGGAGGAAGTGCGTGAAAACAGGGCCTATACAGAGTGATCAATTCTCTCCTAGTATAAAGCAGTCAGAGGGTTTTTTCCCTGATCAACTTGGTTAACAGTCATTATTTTTGTGCTGAAACCTCCTTGAGAGATTTCACAGATTAAAAAAGTTAGTCAGCATTGTCATTTTGTCACTGCACAGAGCCCATGGATTGAGACCCTGATTTTTCAAAAGCCCCCTAGGATTTCACAATATCCTAATGTACAATAAGAAGTCTATTCATTTAAAAAATTTTCATCACCAGTGTATTTGAAAAGGGCATCCAAAACAAAGTACCCAAAAATGGCTCTCAGAAAACAAATTGTGCCCACAATCTACAAATAGGTTTGTGGATCACTGCCTCGGAGACTTTCGTATAGATAAGTAAACTCATTAATCTCACAGGTACTAACACACATAGGCCTGATGTTCGAGCAGGTGCTCTAATTTCTTTGGGAAATACTGACCTTTCGGGAGTGCTTTTGGCCATTCACTGGTATGTTCCGCTTCCATGCTTCCAGTCCTGTTGAAATCGGCACCTGCAATTTCCTGTCATTTTGTGCTAATTTCAGGTAATTTTTTGTATTACAATACCAGAAATTGCTGAAATAGTGGGAAATTATGGAAAATATGGTAAATGCCAGTAGATTTCCTCATTGTGCAAATGAAGACAAAAGAGCTGTTTCCATTGGAAACAGCACCCGCAGAGATTTTTTGTTACACACACACACACACACACACACACACACACACACACACACACACAAAAATACTCACATGCTTAAGTGTTTTTAAAGGAGAAGGAGGTTGAGGGGGTATGAAATTCTTATTCATACACACTTGCTCTTGTCTAGTTTTCCAGATAATGAACAGCTGCATAATGCATTTCCCATTTGATCTGAGCACAAAGATAGTCATGGTTTCTCTATGATGTGCCAAAAAAACTGCTTTGTATATTTGCATTCTGCAAGAAACATTATCCTGTCTGCAAATGCTGTTTTGTGTTGTAATGGCTGTAAGTTTCAACTCAACAATCATTTGCAAATATTGGCCTAACTGCAGCAGTCTTAACATAGACAAAACTCCTATGCCATTAAACTTCCTTGCAGTTAGCAAGCGACACGGGAGCTCGCAACAGAGGCCCAAGCAAAGAGGGCCAGACAACAAGGGAGTTGGCCTGGGTGTGCTGCTGGGAGCAGCAGAGTATGAACAGGACAGAAAGGAGAAAGTGGAGTGAGGGTTTGTATGTCTGATAATGGTTGAAGGGTTTGTTTGTTTGATAGGTCAGGCAAGCATGCTCTAAGGGTTTGTTTGTTTGTTTGTTTGTTTATGTGCTCAGTATGTTAGCATCTCAGTAGGTGTTTTTATATGTGACGGTGCTATGCGCTGCCATGCTTTGATCCTGCCCAGGGTAGTGCCCTCACTCCAGGAAGGATATTGCCTGGCCACCAAACAGATGAGTCGGTGGCCTGGGCTGGGGAGGGGACGGGAAGAGGACAGGGTGACGTGCGCAGATTAAAGCATGGCCACCCGTGTGTCATAACGTTTGAAAACACCCAGTGTGCTCAGGGAGCAGGAGGGAGGGGCTCTGACTCAGAAACCCTTGCCCATAATCCTGCCCTGATTAGGGGGTGGAGCTATCTTCTGCTGATTTAGAGCCACAGGCCTCTAGAAAGAAATTCAGAAGGCTAGCAGCCAGCAATGAGGCTTTTCTGCCTCATTTGTGTCTTCTCTAAGCTGAAGAGCCCTAAATGAGCTTCTTCTCCTATAGAAGCCATTTCATTCCTCTGTGGAGGTTAAAGCGAGGTAGGAGGTACTTACTTCCAGCACTAGTGCTTATGTAATCAAGCCCTAGGTGAACAAAATCTATCTAATTCATGCAACTTCCAATGGAAGGAAAAAAATGCTTGGTGCCTTATAGTAATTCTGTATCAGCTAATATGGTAACACGAGGCACTCTCATGCACAGTGTATCCTTTACCACTAAAGTGGCTGCTATTAATCAAAGACAACTTTATTTTTCATTAAGAGTTGAATGGGAGAGAGAGAAACCTTAAAAATTCATATTACAAACCACTTACATAAGGGTTGTAGGAGCATTCACAGCCCCTCATGTAACTGGCATTAGGGCTGGTCTTAGAAGTTGTAGAGCCCAGGGCAAAAATAAAATGCCTCCTATAATCATGCCCCCATAGCCATACTCCTTTAACAGTTGGCAGTTTGATGCTTATCCAGCAGTCTGCCCAGCGGTGCTGTGCAGGGGCCCCTGGGGGACCAACCATTGCCACGAACCTCAAGAGCATCAGCACTGCCCCACAGGAATGGCAGTAGTGTTAATGGGGCTCTGGAGTCCCTTCAGGATCAGTCGCAATGGGGTAATGCTTATGCTTCCTCCAAACTACAGGGCCCAGGCTGATTTCTGCCATTGCCCCTACTTAAGGCCAACTCCAACTGTCATGTTCACATTGGTCTGCCATTCTGTCATAGTCTGCTTCTGGTCACGTGGAAAATACATATTGGATGTTTGGCTGAACACAGCTGTGTCCAAAGCCCACTGCCTAGTTTTCCACCAATAGAAATGGCAGGAAAATTCCTTTACCATACTAAATGACTGAAAATACTAGAAGCGAGGGACACCCTATATAATTAACTAGCAGCAGGTTTAAAACAAAGAAAAGGAAGTACTTTTTCACTCAGCTTACAATTAATCTGTGAAACTTGTTGCCAGACGATGTTGTGAGGGCCAATAGCATAACTGGTTTAAAAAAAAAAAAAAAAAAAAAGATTGGAAATTTCTTTACAAGATTTGTAATGAATGAGTGTCAGCCAAGTTTGGTTAGAGGATGGGTGATTTCAGACATGACGGGGTGCCTATTGGCCCCGTCACAGAATCACCTTTTGATTCCCCGCTGGAATCAAAACGGCCTGTCAACAGACGAGCTGGCTTATTCCTGGCGGGGAATCGGGGGAGGGGGCGGGGCTGCATGGCGCAACATGTGACCGCACAGCTCTGCCCCCCCCCCACGCTCCCCAGGCCGCCCGCCCTCCAGGAGACGGGCGGGCGCAGTGGCCAATCCGGCCACTGCGTCCGATTTCATCCCGGGGTCTCCCAGCCCAGAATCGGCAGCGGTAACAGACGTTACTGGCCGCCGATTCCGGACCGTGCTTCGATTAACCACGCTTTCTGAGATGGTGCCTGGACCATCCTCGAAAGCATGGTTAATTTGCTCACCACCGGTGGTTCACCATGGTGAACATCTGGCAGCGAGCAAACACACGTTACGCGACCATCTGCCACCACAGGGAATTGTCCGTGGTTGACCATTATCGCGTAACATCTGAAATTACCCTATGAGGACACTGACTGTCAAGGCCTGTGAATGAATGTCAAGGAATGGATGATTCCATTATGACCTGTTGTGAAACTTCTCTGAAGGAACTGAAGTTGGCCACTGTCAGACACAGGCTGTTAGGTGGACCATTGGTCTGATCCAGGATGATACATAAGGTATAATATTTATCATGGAAAAACAAACTACAAAAATAGTCCAATGACTTAGTTATTGGAATGTGTTGGTGTTCACTATTGGTCTGATATATCCCGGTGAGAGGGGGATATCGAGGGGTGACGGGGGGTAATGGCCTGTCCCGGCCCCTGGTGGGAGCAGGATGGCCGGCAGGGCAGGGGGAGGTTTTTAGGGGGGGAGGGCTGTTGGGCGA
>QEPC01014017.1:696219-706439 GCA_003113815.1 Sphenodon punctatus
CTCTTACCTTAGGGACCGCCTCACCCTTCGCGCCCCAGAGCGGCTCCTGCGGTCTGCCGGGGGTGCCTTCCTGGAGGTCCCCCGTATTAAGCGGGGGGGCCACGATGCAGAGGGCATTCTCGGTGGTAGGGCCGCGGCTTTGGAACTCCCTTCCGGAGGAAGCTCGCCTGGCTCCTAGCCTATTAACATTCCGGCGTAGTTGTAAGACCTGGCTGTTCGCCCAGGCCTTTGGGAGGGAGGGGTAGGGGAATGTTTTTAGTTCCCCCACCTATTTATATTTATATTGTTTTTTGCCCTGTTTTAATATCTTAATATGACGGTGGATTTTAAATTTTTTTAAAATTTTATTGTATGTTTTAATGTTGTGAGCCGCCCCGAGCTGCATGGCAGGAGGGGCGGGATAGAAATGTATAAATAAAATAAATAAATAAATATAAACATCAAAAGATCCTTTCGGTAACCTATAAATACTGTTGGGATCTTTTATATATATATGTGTGCAATTCTAGCACAAGAGAGGATTTGCACTTTTCAGTCTGCCTCTTTGGTATTGCAAAAATCATCATGATGTGAAAGAGCCCACAGAGTTTGAATTGTCTGCCTGATAGTCCAGTACCAACCAGGAAAAACTGTAGCCCTCAATTGTTGTAGCTGAAAAGACTTAAGCAGGGATCTGCATTCACGTTTACAGCAGCAAAGTAAATGTCTAGAAGTAAGATTGTCTTTTTTTTTTTTGTTCAATTTAAAATACTCATTGAATGAAATTCAATATGTATTTCAAGAAGGTAGAACTGTATCCTATTCTTGGATGGCATGCATTGTTCACTGTTCAAATACAAATACATTTGACTCATGGTAAGGGTCTGGCTTAAGTCATCAAAAGAGAGGAAACTCATAGCTAATGGTGTCCTTAACTCACACTGTTGTGAAACTCAGTCTGTTCTCTTAGGGGAAATGAGGTGTACTGATATCTCAATCACCGTGTGATTGAAAAGGAGAATAGCTCATGAATATCTCTATAAAAACCTCTGTGCAATACCACTCTCCTTATTGTGACTAGCCTTTATGATTTATGGGGCCCAAAGCTACTTAGGATCAAGGCATGAGTTGTTGTTCTCTTTTGTCCATCAATTGTAGTTGATGTTGGCTCATAAGCAGAAGAGTTGGCAGAGGATATGAAGTCCTGAGTGTCTACTTGCTTGTGCTTAAGGCAGTCCTTGCTGTTATAGCAGGTCTATGTGTGCTGATTTGGCTGTAGATAGCATTTCCAGATCCTTGTGTCTGGCAAGTCGAGTCAATATTAAATATGCATACTAAGCCTCACGGAGAGGGGCTCAAGTATTCTGGGTGTTCCATGTGTGTAACTGTGGTTGTCCATTTCAGGACTAATTTCCTAGCTATTTCTCCACTGCACAGTAGGATAGTAATGGAGATCAGAAGAATGTCAGGAATCAATTACCTTGGCTCAGAACTGCCGGTTCCAAACATCTTAGCCAATAAATGAATAAGAAGAAAATATTTGACGCATTGATTATAGCCTGTTCTTGACTGATGCAGGAAATGTTACTAGATGAGGCTCTGCACTCCTGTTCCACCAGGGGTGGAATAACAGGAGTAAATCAACTGATTTTGCTAGAGTTCCTCTGTATACAGAGGGGACAGTCCAGCAGCCCACATACACCGACCCGCACACATGGCCAGAATGTGCGCGCTCACGTGCAACACAGCCCCGGGTGTCTGTGCTGCACCTGATCGCATGCGTTCTGGCCTGTGTGTAGGTCTGCCAGCAGCGTACAAAAGCCGCTGGATTGTCCCCACCCAGAATCTCTATGTGCAGTACAATACAATATCTTTATTCAGTAAGTAGTGAGGTGTGTTTCCAGGTACGTAATTCATTTAACATGAATTAAGCTTAACAGAATTTGTCAAATGTCCGCAACGTCATTATTATTCCCATTTTACAGAAGAGGATCTGAGGCTGAGAGATAGCAACTTGCCCAGAGCCCGCTTGTAAATTCATGGTTAAGACACGATTTGAATCCTGGTCTCCCAGGTCCAATTCCATCAGCTATTCAACTAGGCTATACTGGTTACCACACACTTGTTTCTACTTCAAAGTAATTTATCAAGAGGACTTCCAGGAACATGCTTATGATGAGGGGAAACCTTAATTGTTTATTAAAGTGGTTAGAAGAGTAGATAAAATCATGAGAGATTTAAGGTTACCTATGCAACGTTAACTATAGCACCTTGTGGCCTCGTTTTATGCCACACCTGAATAGGCACATCATCTCATAGACCTACATCTCCTTTCATTTGCATTATAGTAACTTACTCCTTATTCATGGAAGAATATTATCCTAGTAACAATTACGACCAATAATTATATGGGATACAATCATAGACTTGTAGATGTTAGGACCTGCTGTCCAGGGCGTGGGTGGGCTCTTGGATCAGGTCTGGAAGGTAAGTAATAGGATGATCAGGTCCAGGTAGAAATTGGGTCAAGATCAGGTCAAGACCAGGCTCAGATATTCCTTGAGGGGCAATACAACGCGGGAACAGGCCGTGGGAGAGGAAGGGTCAAACTAGAAATCAGATCAAGCCAAAACAATTAAACCAAATGACAGACTGGAAAGGGTCACCTAGAAGCAAGTCCAGGGGTTCAGTGCTTGGAAAAAAGTCTGTTATGGAAATAAAACTTGGGCTTGCCAGGAATAATGAACAAGGGCAAGAGACTGGCAGGTTTGGAACAGATCTGGGGACAGATAGACAGAAAGGCAGACTTGGGAGTAGGAAATGACAAACCACACCAAATTAGGGGGGTGCACCAGGGCCACATGTCGTTTTTAATTATTATTTTCATTATTAAAGTGTGTCATTTTCATTTTTGTTAATAACGAAATGTAGTTTTTCGTTATTGTTGCCAGTATCAGTATCAATTTCAAATGAAGATTTTGTTTTTGGTATCATTATTGGGTATTGGTATTGGTATACACAACATCTAGTTTTATTTATCTAAATGATTCCCCGCCGGGATCACTCCGGCACATCCAACAGACGTGCCGGCTGATCCTGGCGGGGAATTGGGGCGGGGCCTGCAACGTGCAGCCGCACGGCCCCGCCCCCACGCTCCCCCGCCCCCCGCCCTCTGGGGAGATGGGCGCAGCGCCCGCCCGATTTGACCACGGCCCGGAATTGCGCCGGGGATTCCGGGCCGTGGTCGCTGGCCAGATGTGACTTTTTGTTGGTTTCCGCCAGGGATCTCTTTGACCACGCTTTCGAGGATTGTCCGGCGGGGAGCCCTGGAAGCGTGGTTAAAATTGACCCCATGTGGGAATCGACTGTGGTGAACATCTGTCGGCTGCCTAACAGACGTTCAGGGCGCTGTGGCCCCATGTGGGTATTGACCGTGGTTCACTGTGATCTCGTCACGTCTGAAAATACCCTATATCTATATTGTGTGTGTGTGTGTGGTGTATATATATGCAGAATCTAAGCTAAACCTAACCTATGTACAATACAAAACATTCCTATCCTATAATTCTAATATATATAATAAAACAGCCTAGTATATGGTCAGGGGGAGACAGACAGGGAAAGGGAAAAGGAAAACTCAGCGGTATTTTCCACTATCTCTAATCTATCTCTGTCCTATATAATCTTATATATATATATATATATATATATATAGTATACTACCTATCTCTCTCTCTCTATACGTGTATGGGGGAGACAGGCAAGGGAAGGAAAAAGGTAGAATATAAGGGTAAGAAATAAGGATTGGAAAGGTAAGGTGGTAGGGATATATATGAGAGGATTTTTAGTGCAAGCACCAGCAGACTCTACAAATGCACCATGGCAGAGCAGTAGCTAACACAGAACTTAGAGGTGTGCATTTTGTTTTTGTAACTATGATAAAAATGAAAATTTTGATTTTCGTTTTTGTTACTATAAGAACGAAAATGAGAAATAATGATAACAAAAACAAATGTTTGTGTTTGAAATAATGGGGAAACACTGAAAAATGTCTTTCCATCTACAACCTTTCTGTTTCTTATTCAATTCTGATGAAACTTGACATCATTATACCCCCAATGGAGGGCACTATGTTTACCACCTTTTGAAAAGATTTGATAAAGGGGACTGATTTTATAAGCAATTGAATGTTGTAATTTTATGAAAACATCCATACACATTCCTGGCTACAACCTTTTTAATATATTTCATCCAATTTGTATAAAACCTGGGAATACTATGTCCCTCCACAAGTTTAACATTCCTGCTAAAGTACAGAAAGATTGGATAAAGTACCCTGATGTTCTAAGCTATTAACTTGAAAATGCATTTCCGGCTGTAACATTTTTATATTCAAGCCTGTTTACAAGATATTTGACAGAAATGTATTGCACACCTTCTCTGTCATCTGTGCCAAACTACAGGAAAATTTGATAAATGGACCCAATTTTATAAGCAATTGTAGTTGTCCCCTTGAAGACCATTATTCAGATAAATAGCAACACATGCAGTGCAGTCAGAATCAGACAGCTGGCATGGCAGGGGGAGGAAGGCTGTAGGAGAGAGGATGGGGAGAAACCCAAAAGACTGACAGACATGTTCACTGGCCAATTACTGCATGCTTCCAGCGTTATGGCATCCATCTGTGGTGGTTTTGAGGCTGGCATAAGGGGCGACCCTGAAGCGGGCATAGACGGGACATAACTGGGACTTTGGAGATAGCATCCCAGCAATCAGGAGACATAGTTTACACATCTAGGCTGCAATTATCATCACTGTCTCTCTACTCCATCTCTTTCTCCATCTATTCAAGCTTGCCTCACCAGCTGTCTCTCTGATGTTTCTACCTGGATGTCTCAACATCAACTCAAATTCAACATGGCTAAAACTGAACTCCTTATCTTCCCCCCTTATCCTTCCTCTCCCTGTCGATTCTTATTGATGGGGTCACCATCCTTCCTGTCCCCCAAGCCCGTAGCTTAGGCTTCATCTTTGACTCACCCCTTTCTTTTAAACCCTACATTGACTCTGTTGCCAAATCCTGTCACTTCTCCCTCCATAACATTGATAAGATTCGCCCTTTTCTTTCTGTCTCCGCTGTCAAAACCCTTGTTCACGCCCTGGTCATTTCGTCCTGGTCATCTCTCGCCTCAATTACTGTAACCTCCTTCTCACTGGCCTCCCCTGCTCTCCCCTTTCTCCCCTTATCTCTATCCAAAACTCTGCTGCCAGGGTCATCCACCTCGCCCATCGCTTCAACCATGTGCAGCCCTTCCTCTCCTCTCTTCACCGGCTCTCCCTTCTTGAACGAATCCTGCACAAGCTCCTAGTCTTCACTTATAAAGTTCTTCACAACCTTGCTCCCCCCTACCTCTCTATGCTAATTTCTCTCCATACTCCAGTCCGTGAACTCCGCTCCTCCTCTGTCCCCTCTCTTGCCCTCCCACGCCTCTCCTGCTCCCCAAACTGCCTTTATCCCTTCTCCCTAGCTGCCCCCCAAGCCTGGAACTCCTTCCCTGCCTACATCCGCCTCGCCCCCTCCCTTCGTACCTTCAAATCTTGGGCATGGAGGGCGTCCACCTCATGGTCAATTTGGCAGGAGACAGACTAGGGCTGCTTTGGGTATACTGTGCACCTACCTGTACCACAGCATCCCTACACACTCTAGCGGAACTGGTATCAGAAGTGGTCTTGCGATCTCTGAAGACTGTGGTCCTGGGGAATTTCAATATTCACACTGATGCCAGGTAGGGGGGAGCAGAGTGTGATTTCATGGATGCCATGACAACCATGGGACTGTCTCAGAGGGTAAAGGGCCCGACACATGAAGGGGGACATACCTGTGACCTGATGTTCTGCACCAGCCTTGAGGCAGGTGATCCGGTGGTGGGGGATGTAATGGTTTTACCCCTGTCATGGATGGATCATTGCCTCCTCCAGACTAGTCTCCTGGCGCATGTCAGCCGCCGGAAGGGTGCCTGTTCAATTTGTTGGGTCTGCCCCCGGAGACTTATGGAACCAGCGAGGTTCCGGAATGCTCTAGGGGAAATGCCTTCTGATCTTGATGATTGTTCACTCGATGACCTCATTGCTTTCTGGGATAGCTGGGCTGAGGCTATCGATCGAACGGCTCCTAAGCGTCCACTTCCAGAAAACAGACGACGGGGGTCACCTTGGTTTACAGAGGACCTCCGCCGAATGAATCAGGATGGACGGTGGTTGGAGCAAGGGTGGCGTCGAGCTCATGCTGAAACTGACTGATTGCAGCATAAAGCCAGTTTAAGAGAGTATGCTGTTGCAACATGGGTAACAAAGAAAGAGTTCTTTGCTACCCTTATTGCGTCTGTGAAGTCACGTGGGGTGGGAGGGTTTTAATGGTTTTATTGCCTGGAAATCACTGTGTTCACTTTTATATTTTTATATTTATCTTAATTATTTTGTAGTATTTTTAGATGATTTTATTGTTAATTTATTATTAGAATGTACGCCGCCCCAAGATGCCGTTGTGTAGGATGGAGCAGATTATAAATATCCATATAAATAAATAAATAAATAAATAAAATAAAATCCCTCCTCAAGACCCACCTCTTCTGCTCTGCCCTCCCCGACTCCTTGCTCCCCTCACTGAACTTTTGCTGATACCCTCCATCCAGTACAATCTGTTACCTGAGGTCTGTGTACTCATATCCTCACCACACGGACTATCCAGCTATCATTCTTGATGTAACCAAGCCAAGCACATGCACCTGAAACCTCTCATCTTCATGAATATTACACTCCTTGTCTCTCCCTCTGTTCCCCTTCCTTCGTCTCCCTCCTCGTCTCTCCGATTGTAAGCCCTAGGGCAGGGACCATGTCTATTTCATAACTTTCTAAAGTGCCAGGTACATTGCTGGCACTTATATAAATGCTTGATAATAATAATATTAATCACAATCACATCCCGCAGCACTGTGACAGAGGACATAAGAGAATCTCTATTGGCTCTTTCCTAAATAGATGCTTCCGACTTCCCAGTAATAAGTGGGGGAGAGACATTGAGATGGTCACAGAACAGGATGAGGATATTTGGGTGACATTTATGCTTGCCAATTGGAATCACAAACTGATCTTATACCACAGTGACATGTAAGAGAATCCCTGGCATAGCCTCCTTCTCTACATATGCTGTTCAGGCATATAAAATTGGGACCCTTTATCACATTTTTCTGATATTTTGAAGAAATGATCCTGAAAGTATGAGATACAGCCCTTCCAAATTTCATGTTCACTGGTTGGACTACAAAGATGTTACAGACATACATTTATACGTTAATTGCATATACCACCGGGACCTTTTATCCAATCCTTCTGAAAGATGGCATAGATATTAAACATGGGAAGGGGTATAAACCTGCCAAGTTTCATCCAAATGTAGATAGGAGACAAAGACATTACAGCCAGGAATGCATATGCATATTTTTGCAAAATAGCATAATTCAACTGCTTATAAAATCTGATTCTTTTATCCAATCTTTCTGAAATTTGGTACACTTAATACCATCCATTCAAGGTACACTTCCCCCAGGTTATGTCTAAATATAGGGGAGGGGGGCGAATTTACAACCAAAAATGTGTTTTCCATTGAAACCAAAGGAAAATGAAAACAAAAGCAAACACCAAACAAAATTTTGATATTTATGAAAACAAAAATGAAACATTTAAAGAACAAAAATGAAAAATGACATGGGTCCCCGGTGCACACCTCTAACAGAACCAGAGTCAAACAGCCCAGCCCTGCAATATAAATTGTTACAGTGCCCTCCCCCAGAGCTCCCCTGATTGGTTCTGGGATGCAGGAGGCATTGAGAAATCACAGGGTGCCATTCAACTGCCTGGAATCTGCTTGCGCTGCTCATTTGCCAGCGATTACATCCATCAGGTCCTTCCTCTCCCACCACATGCCGAGTTCAATACTATTTCTGGCTCTGAGATGTCTGTTCCCTCCTCCACTTGTCACATTTCCCTCCAAAAAACACCTGCCAGGCTTCTAGGCAATAATGAAATCAGTAACGACTTTCATTATATTTATTGATTTACTTATTTTTTTGTCATTTTCGTTATTGCAATAACGATAACAAACAACAAAATTCATTTTCATTATTGATATAATGAAAACAACATGCCCACCCCTACAGCAAATGTTGTTTCCACTGGAAATAGGTAATTTGCTTTCATTCATGTGATGTGGAAACTTACTGGCTTTTCCGCTGGTTTTGCCATTTGTTGTTATTTTTCACAAGTTGAACAGAGCTGCTAGAGGGCTGATCCCAAGCCCCATGTGCACCCCTGGGGGCTGTGGAGATGCAAAAGTACTGGCTACGTACCAGGGAAGTGCTGGAAATTGCTGTAAAAGTGCCATTAAACTGTTGTAAAAGTTCAGAAAAGTCCTGGAAAGTGATGAAAAATGACAGAAAAATGCCGGAAAATAATGAAAAATGACAGGAAGTGATGAAATTGATGGGAAACTATTAAAAAAAACACAGGTGCCATTATCAACAACAGTGGAAGCGTGGAATCACTGGAGACTGAAGAAGTATCTACAAACAATCACAAGCGCTCCCACAAGGTCACTATTTCCTTGAGGAACGGGAACACTTGCTCTTGTCTCAGCCCTTTTCGGGAGTGGGAACATTGGGCAGGTTGGGAATGGAACTAGGAGGCAAGTTCAGGACATACAACTGGAGACACAATGAGGCTGAGGCACAAAGCTGAAGTAGACACAAGGCCTAAGCATTCCTCTGCCTTCTTCCTGTTTCTGCTTGACAGTTCATATACAAGCAGCAGCCAATCAGGAGCTCAATAGTCCTTGAATGAATCCCATTAGAACCCTGTTTCAGTGGTCAGAAGTTATAGGGATTAAAGATCAAGAAATTTAAGGGCCGGGAAGTTCCTAAGATCCTTACAGTCATGTTGGGAAAGGACTTCCAAGACTATTTAGTAAAAACCCTAGTAATAGGAAAAGTAATATTAGGAATGTATTTTATATACTTTTAAGAACCTAAGAGCACAAGTAGTACCATACTGGGTCAGACCAGTGGTCCATCAAGCCCAGCACCTCTCTCCAACAGTGGCCAATCTCGGTCACTTGGAAGAAATATCCAGCAGGTCACAATGGGGCGACCCATTCCCTGTTGTTCCCTTCCAGCTCCTGACAGTAACAGGTTACGTGCCCTCAAACCTACCTGGCTAATAGCAGCTAATGGACCTATTCTTCAACCCTTTCTTAAACCCAGCTATGCTATTATTGGCCTTGACCACATCCTCTGACAACACATCCCACAACTTAATTGTGCTTTGAGTGACAAAATACTTTCTTTTACTTGTTTTAAATCTGCTCCCCGTTTCATGGTTAGGGATGTGCGAACAGGTTCGGGTTCGGCCATTCGGTTCAGTTCATGCGTTTGGTTCGTGCATTCGGGTCATTCACTGGGTTCGGCTGTTCAGTTTGGCCATGTTCGGTTCGGGCGTTCGGAAAAGTATTGCAAGAGCGGGTGATCGCGCCGGAAACCGGAAATTCTAGTGCGTGCGGAGCTGTGTGGTGAGAGAGTGCGTGTTTGGCTGGGTGGCTGTTCGGTTCATGTGTTTTGGCTGTTTGTTTGTGTTTGGCTGTGTTGTTTGGCTGGTTGGTGAGTGTTGGTGGGTGACTGTGTGTGTTGGCTGCATGATTTTTTTAAAAAGAAAAAGGCTGCAGTGCTGATTCCCCGGCTGGGGTCCAACTTGGTGGTCTTGGAAGAGGAGGAGGAGGAGGAGGAGGAGGTTGTTGCCCCTGGACCTTCGGTGGTGGTGGCTGGATCCTCGGATGAGGAGCAAGCGGCGGGCACAGGTGCAAGGTTTGTAAACTTTTTTTTACTTTGAGGACAAGAAAGGCTCTATCTGTTAGAGTGAGCTCACTGGTGTGTGTGTGTGTGGGTGGTGGGCATCAGTCAGGCACAAACAGTGGGCATCAACGGGTATCCAGGGTCTCCCCGTTGCCATCCCTCTGCAGCACCCAAGGAAGGACAGGATTTGTACATGCCAGTCAGGGTATTCCCCCTCTGCAGCACCCAAGGAAGGGCAGGATTTGCACGTGCCAGCCAGGGTATCCCCCCTCTGCAGAACCCAAAGAAGGGCAGGATTTGCACGTGCCAGCCAGCCAGGGTCTCCCCATTGCCAGCACCCCA
>QEPC01014017.1:706633-746966 GCA_003113815.1 Sphenodon punctatus
AGGGCCTTTCTAGTTGCAATCCCTAGCATCCCCTATCACCCCAAGGAGGGCAGGATTTGCACGTGCCAGCAAGGGTACTTCAAGTTGCCATCACTACTAGCACCCCAAGGAGGGCAGGATTTGCACGTGCCAGCCAGGGTCTCTCCATTTGCCATCCCTAGCACCCCAAGGAGGGAGGACTAGAGGCATCATCATAAATACATGACATTACTTAGGTGTTGTTTGTGTTCCCATTTCAGAGAGGAATCGGATGCCGGCCCCAGCACTGGTGCCAGGCCAAGGAGGACCCCAAGGCAGAGGTCGACAGTGACACCCCCAGACATTGGGCGTCACCGTCTGCATGGTAAGGCATGGGGGCTGGAACAACAGGGTATGCATGCATGCATTGCCCTCTATGACCTGTTATGAACGGAAGTCTACTGCAGAGAGAGATTGCCGCCCACCCACTTGTAGAGACAGAATGCAGGCAGGGCTTGACACAGACCATTGCTCTGACGCAGTATGGCACTTCTTATGTTCCTATCTTTTTATGTTCTTTAGACCTGCCGAAAAAGATTTAAGAGGGCCAGAGAGGGGACCACATCTGGGCTCATCGCCCATGTGGAGAAATTCCACGGGAAGGAAGTGAGGTGGCATGACACTTGCATGGCTGTGGAGCATCATCACCAGAAGAAGGGGGGGAAGGCATGCCAGAAGAGATGCCATCAAAGCCCTTCCCCCTCCTCCATCACCGCTGAGGACTCTCCAGCCCTCCAGGAGGAGTCAGAAGCGGCAATGGCTTTTCAGGCGGAACTGGAGAGGCCTACCCAGAACTTTCTGGAGCAGCAGAGGCAGTATATGGACGGACTGTGGATGCAAGCTCTGAATATGGAGGACCGACTGGTGGAGCAGTTTCAGGTGCTGGAGGTACGGGAACGCAGGGTGGAGGCCTATTCCTGGTACCTCCAGACAGAGATTGATGATATGGAGCTGCACCACCCGTCGGTCGCCAAGTGGAAGGCATCCATGGCATGGGCCGTTCAATTTGCCATTGAACACGGGTACGAAATGGAGGAGGGTGGCCCACCCCTACGTCCCGTCCACCCCTTTCGGCTTTCCCCCATGTTCCGGGGGATAGGCCCATAGACAAATAAGTTTCCTTTATATGTTTGCTTTTAGTTTTAGAAAGTTGTAGTAAATGTGTTTGTTGTTGTTGTTTGTTTGTTTGAATAGTTTTTATAAAAGTTCTATTTGTTGTTACCTGCTTCGTTTGACCTGACCAATCTTTTATCCCTCTGTTCTACTTCTGGCAGGTGACAGAATCTCATTGTATATACAGCTTGTCCGATCCCACAGCAGCAGCAGATGTAGCGTAGGTAATCCAAAAATGTGCCAGCAGCAGGGTCTCAACTTGCAGACAGCCCCGGGGGGGCAGGGCTTGTGTCTGTGTGGGTGTGCCAGAGAGAAAGAGAGACAGGCTATTTTGGCAATGGGCATCCAGGAGTGGGTGCGGAGGAGTAGGCTGGTGGGGGGCAGGCTTGCAGGTGGGCACCGGTGGCCACTGACCAGTCAGGCACGAGAAGCGGAAGCATCCAGAATGGAATGACAGCCCCCCCGTGACTGGAATGATGGTCCCAGAATCTCGTTGATTGTTCCTGGCATGGGCGGGCAAGCATGACTGCTTCAGGTACAGTGGAATGACAGCCTAAAGCCTATGGGAGTTTAATGATATCCCTAGAATTAGTGCATGGTTGGGCACACTTCATTCAATCAATTGCCATGTGATAGATGGTAACTAGCAGGTACAGGAACGTGCATAGGCAGGCACGCACATATAATACGTTGTGTTATATTCCATCTCATTCTGGTAGATTTGGTGCTGGATGTGGGCGATGGGCATGTAACGTAGGCCCCAGAACCCTGATGGTGGGTCCTGGGGCTGGAGTGACTGTTACTTGATGCGGTGGAATGACAGCTGTCTTTGTGAGGAATGATGGCCCCAGAACCCTGTCGGTGGGTCCTGGGGCTAGAGTGACAGCTTCTAGATATTGGACAGCCCTCCCTGCCTGTAACTTGGCCCCAGAACCCTGATGGTGGGTCCTGGAGCTGGAGTGGCTGTTTCTTGACGCAGTTGAACAATGGCTCTCTTTGAGTGTAATGACGGCCCCAGAACCCCGAAGTTGGGTCCCTGGGGCTAGAGTGGCAGTTTCTAGATATTGGACAGCCCTCCTTGCCTATAACTTGGCCCCAGAACCCTGACGGTGGGTCCTGGGGCTGGAGTGGCTGTTACTTGATGTGGTGGAATGACAGCTCTCTGTGTGAAACAGCTGTGTCCATATGTTTTGGACTCTGACCCTTACCACTGTCATCAATGCCTTCATCACCTCTAGACTGGACTACTGCAATGCACTCTACGTGGGGCTACCCCTGCTGACGGTCCAGAGGCTGCAGCTGGTGCAGAATGTGACGGCCTGCCTCCTTACAGGGACAAGTCATCGTGAGCACATCACACCAGTGCTCCATTCTCTGCACTGACTGCCTATTGTCTTCTAGGCCCGATTCAGGGTGTTGGTGTTGATCTATAAAGTCCTAAATGGCCTGCGCCCCTGCAGGACTGTCTCACACCTTGGACTGTGGTGCAGCCCCGGTGGTCGCCCGGGGACACCCGACTTGAAGTCTCCTGGGTTTCCCAGGTGGCGACGATGGGGAGGGCATTCTGGGTGAGTACTCCTAAGCTGTGGAACTCCCTCTCGATGGAGGCCCACTTAGCCCCGGACCTCCTGTCTTTCTGAAGAGAGTGTAAGACCTGGCTGTCCCACCAAGCCTTTGGGGAGGGAGACAGGGAGGGTGGGCTAGGTTGGGGGCATGTTTTGGTGCCTGATTCTGCTCTTTTAATAAGTTGGAATAAGTTTTAATAAGTTTATAACTTTATGTTGATTTTAACTGTTGAATTGTTATATTTTTGCACTTTATTGTGAGCCGCCCTGAGCTGCTATGGTGAGCAGGAGGCTATAAATGTGTCAAAATAAATAAATAAATAATTGTTTCAGGTCTTTTAGTTTATTTTGATACAAACTGGAAATTTGGAAGCCAAAAAGATAGTCAGATTGCCTAAGTAGCCTGCTCTTCTGTGGACTACCAGTGACCTACAGGTCACAGCTATAGATGCGAGAGATGCCTGGTACTCCAAGGATGAATCTTTTATAAATGTTTGTGTAAAAAAAGAATAATTAAATCTCCTCCCTGGCAATTGTCCAAATTAAATGGATTTCTCATATAAATATATTTCATATAGCTGGAATGCAGAGTATATTAAATAAGCAATAACTACAAGTCCTTGGATTAGATGGTCCTTGAGGTCTCTTCCAGCCCCCAAATCATATGATTCTTATAGGAACTGCATACCCAGGTTGGTTACAAAGAAATTAAATGACTTAACAGGGATAAAGGGTAGCACCATATTAATAGATTGCTTTTGGGGTAGCCATTACGTTGTGGGATTCCCCATTCTGACTGTTGTTGTATGAGAGACTGTATCAGAGGTACTCAAAGCCTTCCCATTCCTTGCTGAAGTCGTTGTTTCTGAAAGCAGAGTCAGACTTCCTTCCTCTTCAGAGCTGATCAACAGAACGGAGCTTCATGGGCGAGAAGAATGGTCCTCCTACATCGAGTACCATATTGATATGAGTGTGTGTGTGTGGGTGTAAACATTCAACCTAAATCCATGTAGTGTTTTTTTTCCAAAGAAGAAATGAAGGTTTTGAACACATTAGCTCTGATCCACAAACCATTTACTCCAAAGGTTTCAGGCATAAGTAGGACTACCCTAGCGTAAGTGGTGTATGGACCGCAGCCGCTGTGTGTTAATTTTCCCTTAGCATTGTATTTGTCAAATTTTAGTTTTAACATTTTCATTGTGAACCTTATTTTTTAAAAATACTTGCAAAAAGTTACAGATAAGCTTTAAAATTTAAATCGTTTCCCAATGATATTACTGCTTACAGTTTACTTTCAGTGAAAATGCTTAGCAGAGGTATGTTATTGCTTATGATAAGCTGAAGTAACTGAAATCTGTTCCAAGTCCAGATGAATATATAAAAATTGAAAGGAATATGAAAACTTCAATCTGGCATGTGAATCTGCTACAAAATGCCAAGAGGCTTTTTTCTTTCTTTTTTGTTATAAAGAGAAAATGAAAAACAATTTTAGAACTGTAGCTTATGATGGTAAATCCTCGCCGTAGCAAGAGTAAAAGGACATCTCAGGGTAGCATTTGGAAAAATGGAATCAATCTACAGAAAAGAGCTCTGTGTGGCCCTAATATTTTCCTTGTGGACAGTAAGTTTGAAAGATAATGTTGACTTTCTGGTTTGCCTTTAATATTGATTAAATGACTCATGGTGGGACATACTCAGAACAAAGTGCTGGGTGTTAAGGGCTTATGGCAGGGGCTCAACAAGGAGGAGGCAGGGGGCTTGGCCCTTCATAACTGTTGGGTGACTGAATCTATTTGGCCAGTCTTGCCCAGCAAAGTTTGGGCACGCAGAAAAGGGACATTGGACAGCTTGGGAGCCCAGGGAAGGATGCATCGCACTAATAAGAACACAGTCTGGAATGGGGTCTGACAGACTATACACTGTTGTTTATTTGTAACTGTGTTAAAGTGAAGTAAAATAAGATAACTTGCAGTGAAGATACATACCAGTGTGCTGTATCTTTATGAGGCCTGGAGCTGTGTGGACGTGCTGCCTAGAGAGGACCACAAGTTTAGACAAATCATATAAAGCTAGAGTCCCCACCAAAAATATAAAATAATCTACATTCTCATGGTGAATACTATGGGTATTTTCAGACGTTACGGGCGGCCGGTTCACCACAGTGAACCACCAGGGGGGGTGAACAGCGCAACCACGCCCGGGGGTGGGAAAATGACCCAAACAGACGTGCCGGGAATGGGACCACGGGCCGGAACCGGGCCGCACCATTGCGGGCCGCGGCAGCACAACAGACGTGCAGCCGAACCCCCACTAGGCACCGGGCAGGGGCGGGACACAGACATGGCCGCCTGAGGGCAAACGAAGCCACAAGGCACACAAGGGAACGCCCACACAAGGGAAACGGGAAGGGAGGGGGGAAGAGCGAGAACAGGCTGACAGCCGGCTCACACAGCGGTCCCGCAGCGGGGCACAATGCACGGCCACACGCCCGGGCACACACACACACACACACACACACACACACACACCAGGGAAAGGCCGGGAAGGGGGGAAGGGGCGCCCGGAACACCCCACCCGGAACACCGGCAGGGAGGGGGGGGCACCACCACGGGGCAAGGCACAGACAGCAGCAACCCCCACCCCCACACCACCCCAGTCCAGTCCAGTCCAAGGAGGTGCCCCCACAGGAACAGAGGCAGTCTCGGGGGGGGGGGGCGGACCCCCGGAGCAAGGCACGTTGGGGGCCCCCAAAGCACAGCGAGGCCGGCGGAGGGGCGCCAGGAGGAGGAGGAAGGGGGCCCCACAGTCAAAGGCTGGCACAGGCAGGGCAGCCGGGTCCAGCGGTGCTCCTCCGCAGCACCAGCGACGCTCAGGCAGCACCCACGGAGTCACGGGGATGGAGGGGGCCCAGGACCACGGCCAGGGGCAGCAGCAAGCAGCGAGGCGGGCGGGAGCTCACCGAGGTGGGGTCCGCAGGTCGGGAGCGGCCAGCGGGGACCAGGCCCCCCCCCGGGCCGGGGCGGGAGCCCACACGGGGGCACCACGCGGGGGGGGGCAGGCCAGCGACGCGGGGCTCACGGGCCGCTGCCGGGGGCCCCGCTGGCCCCAGGGCCCGGGTGGCCCGCCCGGTGGACCAGGTGGGGCCAGTGCAGCATGCCCCGGCGGTACCCCTGCAAGGACATGTAGTGGGCGATCAGGTAGTAGGCCTCGAAGGGATCGGGCATGGTGAGGGCCAGCTGCACATCCACACGCGCCCACACCGCCAACAGGGATGACATCTCCACCGCGGAGGGCTCCGGCACACAGCAGGCAGCAGAAGGGGGCCACGGAAGATGCCCCAGCTCCAGAAGCCGCTGGAACGCCGCCCCACGGGTGCGCTGGTACCCACGGGCCCCGTGAACACAGGAGAAGTAGCTCACGGCCAAGGCAGGGCCACCCTCGGCCAGGCACTCCGAGTAGGCGCCCAGACCACACACCACCAGCGCTGACACGGTCTCCGAGGCGCTCCAGGGCACATGGGCGCACAGCACCTCCGGGATGCGCCCCTCGGGGAAACGAGCCAGCCCCAGGGCCTCCGCATGCAGCCGGCAATCACGGGCGCTCACCACATGGCCAAAGTAACGGAGCCCGGAGCTCAGGCTCTCGTAGGCACCTGCACGGCTCCCCGGCCCGGCCAGGAGCAGCTGCACGGCAGGGGTGTGCCACAGGTCGCACAGAGACATGGTCTCGCGGAAGGCCCAGATATGGGGGGCCCCTTGGGGGCCGGACAGCGGGAGCCCCATGGATGGGCAGCCAGCCATGGTCCAGCACAACAGGGAATGGGACACGGAGCCCGGAGGGCACACAGACTGCCCAGGGCCGGGAGAGGCTCGGCCCGGCCCCCGGGACAGGGAACACGGGCCCGCACCGCAACATTGTAGCACAACAGAGCGAGGCGTGGGGTGCGGGCCCGGCACAGCTGCAGAGAACAACAGCGAGCTCTCTGTCTGCCTAATCGCACCTTCAAGGCCATCCCGCTACAAACAGCGAGGGGAGGGGGCCCGGGGTGCTGGGGGCGGGAGCAGCCGGAACGCACCGGCACAGGGCGCGCGCAGGCCCGCGAGGCCGACCCCCGGGCGGAGCCACCAGCACCGGGCCGCCATAAGCGCTCCCAGCCCCCACCGGGGCCCCAGCACCATGGAGCGCGATAGGGCAGGTGGGAACTGGATGTTCCTCGCGCTCGCGGCTGAGTGGCACCGTGACCACACTGAGCAGCTGTGCCTCCTGACCGAGAGGGTGCACCTGGCCGTCCGCCTGCGCTATGTCCTGGCCCTGCGGGCTGGCGTGCGCCTCCGGGGCCAGCAGGCCCGCAGGAGAGTCCGTGCCCGGCTCAGGGCTCGGCGCCGGGCCTGGGGGGCGTGGCTGGCCGCCTGCCGGAGCCTCACCCGGCCCGCTGCGCTCCGAGGGGCCGCGAGGCGGTTCCGCTGGGCAACGCAGACCCTCCGCCGGGCAGCGCTGCTGGCTATGCCCATAGCGCGGAGCCTATGGGTCACGGAGCGGCCCCAGGCCTGGTGGGAGCGGGCCCAGGCCCACTGGGGGGAGGCCGAGTGGGGGTCCCACTTCCGGATGGGCAAGGCCACCCTGCTGCGCCTAGCGGAGCTCCTCACGCCCTGGCTGGAGCGGCAGCACACCTCCATGCGGGAGCCCATCCCCATGGTCCAGCGGGTGGCCATAGGGGTCTGGGCCCTCGCAACGCCCGACTCCTGCCGCTCCGTGTCCCAGCACTTCGGGGTGGGGCTCAGCACGGTCGCCTGCATCGTGCGGGATGTGTGCGAGGCTGTGGAGGGCGTGCTCCTCGACAGGACCATCCAGCTCCTGGACCAGGGCGCTGTGATGGCTGGCTTCGCGGCCGGGGGCTTCCCGAACTGCATCGGAGCCGTGGACGGCACACACATCGAGATCCTGCGCCCGGCCGCGGGGGAGGCCCTGGAGTATGTGAACCGGCACGGATACTACTCCCTGCACCTGCAGGGGGTGGTGGACCACCGGGCCCGCTTCATAGACATCTACACGGGCAACTCCGGCCGGAGTCACGACGCCAGGATCATGACCATCTCCCCCTTCTATGCCCGCATGTACCGGGGGGACTTCGCGGACATGGGCATGAGGTGGATCGAGGGTGTTCCCATGCCCCCCTGCATCCTGGGGGACCCCGCCTACCCCCTGACCCGCTGGCTGATGAAGGTCTACCCTGTCCCGAGCACCCCTGCGGAGCAGGTATACAATACCCGCCTGTGTGCGAGCCGGACCGTGGTGGAGCGTGCCTTCGGGGCCCTGAAGCAGCGCTGGAGGAGTATAGCTGGCCGCCTGGACTTCACCGTCCCCACCTCCGCCCTGGTGATCGGTGCCTGCTGCGTTCTGCACAATGTGTGCGAGACCGAGGGGGCGGCCCTGGAGTACCCCGAGCCCCACCGGCCCCCCGGTCCTGTTCCCCTGTACGTGAACGCAGGGAACCCCCGGGAGTACCGGTATGCCAAAAGGATCCGGAACGCCCTTGCAACCCACATCGCCCGGGGGGGCCCGCTGTGAGGGCCTTCCCGCCCCTGGGGGCCCCACCCCCCGTTCCGTGCCCATGCCCCTGTACACGCGGTCCCACAGCCCTGTCCCCCCCACAAACGGGCCGGGGACAACTGTCTCTTTACAACACTTTATTGCCCACACAGTTCACACAATCACCCTGTGCCCCCTCCCCACCCCCGTGCCCGTGACCCCGTCCACCACCCGCCCTCATGTGGCCCTCCCCCTCCCCCCCCTTCCCACCATCCCCCCGCGTTTCCTGGGCCGACCCCTCGTGCGGCCGCTTGGGCCCACCGAGCTCTGGGAGCTCCCCTCCCCCCCACTGTCCGTGTCCCCTGCCGTGTCCTGGGCCGGTCCCGGCCCCGGCAGGGGGCCGGGCGGCGGATGGGCAGCTGTGCCCGGTGCCCCGGTCGCGCCCCGGGGGGGCTGGACCCTCCGGAGGCCCGGGGGCACTGGGAGGCGCATGCGAGGGCCCTGGGGCCGGGGGGGCGCCAGGGGCGGCAGGGCTGGGCCCGGGGGCGCCGAGGGGCCCGGCATGGGGACCTGGGCGGGCAGGGCGCCCGGAGGTGCGCCGGCCATCACGTAGGCACACATGGTGCCCGCATGCAGGAGCAGGGAGGTCCCAATGTCGTGGGACCTGTCCATCTTTGCACTGTGCTCCCGCACCATGCCCTGTATGTCCTGCCGGAGGCCCCTGAGCAGCCCCTGCTGCCGCTGGTGCTCCCGGCGCTCCCGCCTCCGCTCCAGGCGCACCTCCGCCTCCAGCCGGCGGTCTGTCTCCAGGGCCTTCTCCATGGACCGCTCTATGGCCGCCTCCATGCGGTCCACGGAGGCGATCATGCGCTCCCCCTGTTCCTCCGCCCTGCGGACGATGTCCTCCGCTTGCTCCTCCCTGCGCCTGCGGACCCGCGCCCGGTACTCCCGCATCCGCTGGGCTGGGGCTGCGGCCGGCGGAGGCGCCGCGCGCGGGGGCTGCCCTGTGGAAATGGGCGGGTGGGTCAGTGCAGGGCCCTGTCCCCTAGCGGGGTCGGGTCCCGGGGCCCCCTGCCCCCCCTCCCCCACTGAGGCCGGAGGCCCCCCTGGGCTGGCGCCCGGGGGGCCCTCCCGCCATCCCAGCCCTCCCGCCTTACCTGGGTCCGGCACCTGCTCTCCTGTGCCCTCCGCGGGGGCCTGCACCGTCTCGCTGGCCCGGTCCTGGGGCTCCCCATGTCCTGCGGGCGGGAGAGGGGGGAGCGGGTGAAGGGGGCTGGTTGTGGCCCCTGCAGCAGGGCCCCCACCCCCGCCCCTGCCACCGGCCCCCTGGTCGTGCCCCCCCCTGCCCTGGGGGCCCGCATACCCTCGATGTCGGTCTCGGAGCCCTGGGAGCCCGGCGCCTCGCCCTGGGAGTGCTCCCCCAGGGACCACAGGCTGAGGGTGGTGAGGGTGCCGACCTCCGACTCCGCCTGGCCGGCTCGGCGTTGGGAACTCTCCGGGCTGCTGCTGGGGGGGGGCCTTGGGGTTTCAGCGGGTCCCGGGTGGTCCTCCTGGGGGTGGGGGTCCCCGGAGCTCGTGTCTACCGGGCGGGCGGCGAGGGGAGGGGGTACCTCGGCCCGCTCCCTGCCCTGGACCACAGCGCTGCCCACGAGGCGTGGGGCAACAATGGAGCCCTTCATGTGAAGGATGCGGTCCAGGGCATCGTAGTAGGGGGCGGTGCGGGCCCCGTGCCCGGAGCGGCTGTTGTTGTCCTTGATGGCCTTGTACCCCCTCTTGAGTTCCTTGGCCTTGGAGCGACACTGGCTGACTGTGCGCTCGTGCCCCGCCGCCTCCATGTCGCGCACGATGTCCCGGTAGACGTGCTCGTTCCTCTGGTTGATTGCGAGCTCCAGCTGGTACTCGAGGGTCCCCCATATCCGGATGAAGTCCCGGGTCTCCTGTAGGCCCCACTGGCCCCCTCTGTGGTAGGCCTTCTTCCGGCTCGGCCCCTGCTGTTCCTCCTCCTGGTCCAGCTCCTGCTGCACCTGCACCTGCTCCTCCTCCACCTCCTCCTGGGGGTGCGCCTCCGGGCGCGCGGGGCCGGGCTCGTCCTGGGGCTCGTCCGCCCGGGCCGTCTTTCGTGTGGGGGGGGGAGGGGGTGAGTGGTTGCTGGGTGCGGGTGTGGCCCCTCTCGGGGGCCCCCTGCCCCCCTGCCTTGTGCCCGGGGTCCCCCCGGCCCCCCCCAGGTGGGGGGTGGGGGTGGGTGGTTGCTGGGTGCGGGTGTGGCCCCTCTCGGGGGCCCCCTGCCCCCCTGCCATGCGCCCTGGGTCCCCCCGGCCCCCCCATGGGGGGTTCACCCGTGCCCCCTGTTCCCCTCCCGTTGGGTGCCCTTACCCTTTTCCTGGGTGCCTCCTGTGGGCCCGTTCCGGCCGCTGTCCCCGGGGCGGCGCGACCCGGCTGCAGCTGTGGGTGTTGTTCCCGGGCCGCCTCCCTGGTCGGGTGCTCCCGTGTGCCCCCTTCCTGCGCCTGTGCCCCCTCCGCCTGCATCGCTGGGCCTGCCTGCACCTCCTCCGCCTCCTGTCCCGCCGCTGTCGCTGTCTCTGCCTCCGCTCTCTTCCGCTTCCCTCCTCGCTCCATCCCGCCACGCTTGCTTGCTGCTGCTCTCGCTTTAAATCTCCCTCCGGTGGTTGTGTTGATGCTGGTTGCCTGGCAGCGACGCTGCGTGCCTTGTCCCCGGCTGGGGCTCGTTTTGTTTGGTTCCGCTCGGGGATTGGCGTCCAGACGTTACTTTTCCTTGGTTCCCTGTGGGGGTTCGTTTGACCACGCTTCCCGGGACCTTCCCCCGGCTAGCCCGGGAAGCGTGGTTGAGGCTGACCCCATGTGGGTATTGAGCGTGATGAACATCTGGCGCGCGCCGTTCAGACGTTCCGGGCCCTTTGGCCCCACGGGGGGATTGGGCGTGGTTCAGTGTGGTTGAGCGTGATCTCGTAACTTCTGAAATCACCCTATATCTGACAAATTTACCCACTTTGATTCTGATACAACCAAGTCCTACTTTGCCAGATAGCCACTTCATTTATTTTGGTTTGGTCATTTTGGTATTTCAGTTACTAGCCTGTGGCATAAATACACATGTGCAATAGCCAAAATGAAGTAACTGAAAAGCCAAAGTGACTTAAATAGCCAAACCAAAATACCTAAATAAATGGACTATCCAAAAATGAAGGAACTGAATAAGTGGCCTAGCGAATATCCGTTTTAGTTGCAGGTACCTTTTGGATATTCAGATTACTATCTGAAAATGAAAAAGTATAGGCAAATGCAAAATATACTATTCATTTCAGCTTGAATCTACATAATCAGTGTTCAGTAAAGCACAGTTTCAGTTTGGGATTCTAGGTGGTGATTTTACGCTATTTTTGTGTGTGCAACTAATCATATTTTCCATAACTTGTCAGTACATCTCATGTTCTGGTGCCCTTGCTTTCCCAGTTCCCAGCCCCATACCTTTTTTGTTTTCAAGTCATCTCCCACTTAGGAGGAGGTGATGGGGTGGGAGGAGAAGGAGGCAGCACTTCTGCACCTGCCTTGCCTGGTCTACACGTACTGTGCCTGCCTCTTTCTCTTGCCAATATGCCAAATGTGCCGGCCTGGCATGTACTGAAAATACCTGAAAGTACCAGAAAGTGCCTACTGAAAGAAATTTCCAAACAGGAACAAATAAATGTGGTGAAAACCTGGCAAGCTTAGTTCCTGCCTCACTGGGGTGGCGGCACATAGGTGGCTTTCAATGAAAACAGCATTTGCAGTGAATTATCATTTCAGCTTCACACCTGTTTCTGCACCCCACAAACTGCGAACTTGCTTTTCAGGCAGGGTAGGGAACCCTCCTGGTTCCCCACTAACCAGGTATCCAGCAAGGAGCAGCAGTCCCCCACCCTCCATCAGACATAGTAGGTAAATTTAATCCATGTTTCCTGTTATATGTTGGTTGGTTGCCACATGGAACACTATTGAGTGGCTGCTGGTAGACACAGCACCTACCCAGATGCAGGTGGGAAGCATGACTTTGAGCCCAGGAGTGACAATGACAAAAGCCCCAGATCAGAAAAACGATGGTATTGGGAGTGG
Organism: Sphenodon punctatus; assembly: GCA_003113815.1. Lineage (NCBI taxonomy): Eukaryota > Metazoa > Chordata > Lepidosauria > Sphenodontia > Sphenodontidae > Sphenodon > Sphenodon punctatus. Next base: position 718,969 of record QEPC01014017.1, read on the forward strand.
TGGGTGTCAGAGGCATGACAGCATCCCAGGGAGTGGAGGTGAGAGTATTGCTCTAGGGGATTCGCTGCCATCACTGTTGCTCTAGGCAAGCCTACTCTCTTTTTACCCCTCTCCCCACACTTTACCCATAATCTCTGTTACCGGATATGTCAGGCAAGGAGCTGGTCCTTGTTGGCTTCCCACAAGATTTACAGGTGACCAAGGAAGAACAATTAGATTACAAACACTTAGGCCCTTTTTAAACAAGCCATGGGTGCAGAGGGAATGAGTGTGCACACGGCAGTGTGGGGGGTGGGGGTGTACACAGGTACACACCGATCCCCCCCTCTGCCCCACTCTTGGAGCAATCGCCATTTTGGTCAATTGCTCTGTGTGTGTGCGATGGGTGGAGGTGGGTGGGCATGCATGTTTCGCAGGAGCAAGCATGCCCACCCACTCACCGGCCACGAGAGTCATACAGGTGGAAACCATGCATGCCCATGCAGCGGACCTGCATAGGCATGAGTGGGTGCATCACGTGTAAAAAGGGCCATAGTCTGTCATAAACAGATCTAATGGTCCACTGCGTATTTATTTACTAACCAAATGAGTGGATAGCATCAGTTCTGGTAACACCTTATATTGCTGTTTCTTGTGAACATATGTTCACCTGTTGCAGAGGTCTCTCAGTGCAGATACTAAGTAAGTGCCCAAGTGGCCTTAGCATTCCACTCTTTCTGGTGCCCCACTCAACAGCCTGGGGAAAAGAGTCCTCAGAAAGAAGATGAAAATGCAACAATTAGCTAGATCGATGGGCAACCATCTGACTGCCGAGAGAGGAGCATACGAACTATCCCCTCTTCCCTATTAACATTTTTGCTGACTTGATACCTTTTCCCATGTCAAGCATTAAGCAGAAGGTCCATTTTTTATTAATGAAAATGTTATGAAACTATAAAGCACAGACTGAAATTTTTCCTGCAGACAGAGTATGATATCATAGTTCATAGTGCTCTTTCTGGAAGGGCAAGTCATGTATAAATTATAGTTAGGAGCATAACATCTTTGGCAGAGGTTCTTCTGTGGGTTAATTGTTACTTTAGACTATGTATTATGCTAACTGTAATGATGTAGGAAAATTAAAGGGTAGCCTTCAAATGAAGAGTATTAGACTATGGCAATCTAGCTCTATAAAAGCCAGATTGTGTACAGCTGCTGTGCAGAGACTTGATTCTGCACTTGTTGAAGTCCATGGCAATATTCCCATTGAAATTGACTGTATCCGCATAACACCACAATCATGGGGGGAAACTCATGGAGCACAGCATGCACAAAGTTAACCCATGGTAGAGGCCTGTGATCTGACCCAGCTTGGACCCAATGCAGTTGAACTTGGTTGGGGTGTGTGCTTTCAGCCCTAACTGCTTTGGTCAGGTTGGACTCCACAGCTGCGGAGGTTAGGGATGGGCGAACAGAACGGAGATCAGAAAATTCGGTTCAGTTCGGTTCGAAATTCGAGTTCGGTTCGGAAGTTTGGTTCGGTCGACCGAACAGACCTAGTTCAGTCGAATTCCAAACTTCCGAACCAAGTTCGGTCATTCAAAACCAGTTTTTTTGGTGTGTGTTGCCACTAGGGATGGGCAAACAGAATGGAGTTCGGAAATTCGGTTCTGTTCAGTTTTAAATTCTAGTTCGGTTCGGAAGTTCGGTTCGGTCGACTGAACAGACTGAGTTCGGTCCGAACTCCAAACTTCCGAACCGCGTTCGCCCATCCCTAGTGGAGGTCCTACTCCCCATGGAGCACCATTATGTCATGGTGCTGCACAGGGATGGTGATGTAAAGGTTTGGGGTTAAAGAGTTCCATGCCTCTTTTCTGGCATCCCTCCCATGTCATGGGAGTCAGTGTCATGGAACTTTTTGGAGTTGGGGACAAATGGACAAATAAGGCCTGGCCTTGCAAGAACCCAATTGCATTAAGCTCAAGCCTGATGCAATCAGGACTTGGTCCCAAATATGTGGCCTTAGCAGGTCTGTACTCTATGGGTGCTGGTACTGTGTAAATGGCTTTCCCTCCATGAACAAACCCAAGTAGAGGGTTGTTATAAGGGCTATGTGCAGGGTCTCGTACTTGTAGTAGTAGTAAACAATTTATTTGGCGGACACAAAGTCATAACCATATTTAAACAACAATACAAAAATACAATACAAAATGCAAGGTCAGTGGCCATATTTAAGTAAAATCCGAGCTGTAGCAAAACTCGGCATTAACATACACTAAGTAAGTGAAATAAAATCCAAAAAAAGTTTGCACCTAACAAAAGCATCTATAAGAAATCCAATAGCAATTTTAGTCACTTCCTGTTTTTTTATCTTGGAGCAAGGAATAACTAGCAAAATTGTCAGACCAGCTATGATGAAGATCTAGAAAAGGCTGGATATGGGCAGCTCAGAGTTGTATTTTTACTGTCTGTATTTATTTGTACTTGTATTTGTATTTTTTTTCTTTTTATGTGTGAGTGCAGTGTGACTCTGCCAGTTTGACAGGCCTGTAAAGAAAGAAAACACTGTTGTTAGAGTTGCTGCTAAATCTGCTACCAATTCAATAAGGGTCCACAAAATAAAATTTTAAAAATGCATTTTAGATTATCATTCACACATCATAATCCAGCAATGGCAGACTGGGTTGGAAAAATACAAGTGTCTAGCAATTTCTATTTTGTACAGGACCGGAGGGGGCTACATCACCTGGTGTGTTAAAGAAGACACGTTTAGATTGAACACTGTTGGGTGGATGGAACAAATACTTTAAAGCCACTATAATCAGTGAGGGCCAGATGCGTGTGTCTGTGCACCAACATGCGAGGAGATCTGATCTTTTGCTTCATTCAGCTGAGGAATAGGGGTTTACTCAAACAGTGCAGAACTGTTCTTCAGGCACTCTTTTCCCTGGACTGCTTCCAAAATGCCCTCACCAACTCCTTGCCCTGCCCGGGTGCTCAGTTCAGGCATGGTCCACAACTTGCCAACTGAGGCACAAGTGCGTTGACACCACCAGCAGTCGTCATGCTTTTCTGCTCCCCATCCCTCCCCACCTGGTCTTCATCCTGGACCGACAGAAGGGGACTCATCAGTACACCACCTCACCTTCACCGCCCGCTGACCTTTAAACGCGCTGACCGAGCTGGTGTCAGAGATGATCTTGCGGCACCCCAGGACAATAGTTCTAGGGGACTTCAATATCCATGCCAACGTCAGTCTTGGAGGGGCGGAGCATGAGTTCATGGCAACCATGGGGCTGTCTCAGAGAGTAGTGGGCCCCACACATGTTGGAGGACATACCCTGGACATGATATTTTGCACAGGCCTTGAGGCATGGGATCCATTGGTGGGGGAGGTATCAACGGTGCCCTTGTCATGGACGAATCATTATCTCCTCCGGGCGAATATCCTGGCGCATGTCGGCCCTTGGGAGGGTGTGGAACCAGTTAAGTTGGCTCACCCCGGAAGGCTTATGGAACCTGAAAGGTTCCAGATAGCTCTAGGGGATGTTTCTTCTGACCTCGATGGCTGCTCACTCGATGACCTCGTGTCTAGGTGGAATATCAGGCTGACGGAGGCCATTGACTGTGTGACTCCCAGGCGTCCGCTCCCGAAATGCTGACAACGCAGCTCCCCATGTTATATGGGTGAGCTGCGGCAGATGAAGCAGGAAGGGCAGTGGTTAGAGCGACAGTGGCATCACGTACTGAAGTGAACTGGTTACGGCATAGAGTCTGGTTACATACCTATGCTGTAGCAGTGCGGACAGCAAAGGAGGTTTTCTTTGCTGCCCACATTGCATCAGCTAAGTCCCACCCAGTGGAGCTGTTCCAAGTGGTGAGGGGACTGGTCAGTCTGGTCTCCCTCTGCCTGGACATGGAACCATCAAATACTCTCTGTGATTTGTTTGTGGATTTTTTTGTGGATAAAATCACTCAAATTCACCACGATTTTGATGCAACTTTTTCTAGCATAAAACGGGTCTGAGGCAGTGGAAACAGTCTGGTCCTGTTTTGTGGGATGAGTTTCAGATGTGGGGGATGCTTTTGGAACTGTTCAAGCCACCAATTCTGAATTAGATCCATGCCTGTTCTGACTGGTTAAAGCTAGCTGGGAGACATTGGGGCTGTTGCTGGCAGGGATAGTCAACACCTGGGTGCTGGGCTGTCTCAAGGAGGTGGTGGTGCGGCCCCTGCTCAAGAAGCCATCTTTGGACATTGATGTCCTTGCCAGTTATCAGCCAGTCTCTAACCTTCCCTTTTTAGGGAAGGTTATTGAACGGGTGGTGGCTCAACAGCTTCAGGGGCATTTGGACCAGATTAATTTTCTTGATCCCTCACAGTCGGGATTTCGTCCAGGTTATGGCACAGGGACTGTGCTTGTGGCCTTGGCTGACGACCTCTCCTGTGAGTTAGACCATGGTCAGGGCCCCGAGGGAAACGCGGGTCTGCGAATCGCAGATTTCCCGCGGAATTCCCCTCCCCCCGCGGAATCTCCTGCCCCGCTTACCCCAGCGCAGAATTTCCAGCCTGCGCTGCGGGGACGCGGGGCAGGAGATTCTACGGGGGAAGGGGAATGAACAAACCCTCGGGGCTTCCCCTCCCCAGCCTCCCCACTTGCCAGGGCCCTTTAATTTTCTTACCAGGGATGGCAGCAGCAGCTGCTCCGTCCAGCGTGCTCTTTTCCTGCTCGTACTTCCTGGCCCCTCCCGACGGGGCTCTCAGGGCGACGCAGCCGGATGACGTCATCTGGCTGCGTCGCCCTGAGAGCCCCGTCGGGAGGGGCCAGGAAGTACGAGCAGGAAAAGAGCACGCTGGACGGAGCAGCTGCTGCTGCCATCCCTGGTAAGAAAATCCTTTTGGGTTTTTTTGGGGGGGTGGGGGGTGGGAGTCAAGCACGCCCCAGCAGCTGGGGAGGGCAAGCCCCGGCAGCTGGGGAGTGGAGGCCCTGAGGGTTTACCAGTGCGGGGGGAGGAGGAGGCAAACCAAGCCCCCCCCCGCATGGTAAATCGCGCCGAGGTGCAGAATTGGCCCCTGACTCCCGCGGAATTTTTAAAAAAATTCCGCGGAAGAATCGGGGCCCTGACCATGGTCAATTGACCCTGTTGATCTTATTAGATCTCTCAGCTGCATTTGATACCATTGATCATGAGTTGTTGGTGACTCAGTTGTGAGACCAGGCAGGGATTGGCAGGACCGTTCGTGAATAGTTCCTCTCATTCCTGGCTGGGAGAACCCAGTGTGTGGTGCTGGGGGAGTTTTCATCTCCCCCAGGAGCCTCACGTATGGAGTACCGCAGGGTTCCATCCTATCCCCTCTCCTGTTCAACGTGTACATGCAGCCTTTGGGAGAGGTTTTTAGAGAGTATGGAATGAGTTGTCATCAATATACTGATGACACCCAGCTATATCTTTCATTTTCCTCCGACTCAGGCCCTGCGGTCTCGGTGCTTACCTGGTATTTCTCTGCTGTAGGGGATTGGATGAGGGCAAGCCGCCTGAGACTAAATCCTGACAAGATGGAGATGATGGTTGTGTGGAAGGTTGGTGTGGTGGTGGCCCCCATCATTGATTGGGTCCACCCCCCCGGTTTCTCAGGTCCGGAGTCTGGGGGTGCTCTGGACCCACAGCTCCGCCTGGATGCTCAGGTGATGGCTGTGGAGAAAGAAGCATTTCGCCAGTTACATCTGTTGCGTCGGCTTAGGCCGTATGTCTCAGACTTGGATCTGACCACGGTCATCCATGCTTTTATTACCTCGAGACTGGATTACTGCAGCGTGCTCTACGTGGAGCTACTCTTGGTATTGGTTCGGAAGCTGCAGCTGGTGCAGAATGTGGTGGCCCGTCTCCTAATGGGGACCGGCCGACGTGAGCATATAACACTGGTGATTCACTCTCTGCACTGGCTGCCGGTAGGTTTCCGGACCGAATTCAAGGTGTTGGTGCTGACCTTTAAAGCCCTAAACAGCTTGGGCCCTGCCTATCTGCGGGACCGCCTCACTCTCCGGGTCCTGGAGCGACCTCTGCGGTCAGCTGGGGGTGCCCTCCTTGGGGTTCCTCAGGTTTCCCGGGTGTCTACTATGAGGAGGGCATTCTTCGTGGCTGCGCCGTGGCTGTAGAACTTCCTCCCATTGGAGATCCACTTGGCTGCCGACCTCCCCTCTTTCCGCAGACAATGTAAGACCTGGCTGTTCCACTGGACCTTTCCCCAGGGAGATGGGGTGGGTGGGTTGGGTTATGGTGGGGGGGATGGGGTTTTACATTGTTTTGATTGAAATTATTATGCTTTATTTTAATGTTTTAATGTTTTGAAATGTTTTAATATATTGTGAGTCACCCCAAGATGCCTGAGGCAGGAGGGGATGGCATATTAATTTTTAAAAGAAATAAATAATAAATATAAATAAACAAACAACTATACTATGTCTTTGGGCAACATGGTAGATTTCAAATGGGAAATTTGAATTTCATCCAGCATGAGCCAAGGTAAAGGAAAATTCTGTGCTGATGGCAGCAGCTGCAGTGCAATGGGTAGTGGCACTGGCAGCATGAGTAAAGCAGGTGGTGTGTGTGTGAGAGAGAGAGAGTTCAGTTGTAGGTGGAAAATGAAGCTTGATGGAAGCTGAAGCCTGATACTGGATGTTCCAGTATTTTAGGCTTCAGCAATCAGATGGTCGAAGTGTGATTGTTTAGGTTGTGGTGCTGTCAGCATTGAGGTGCATGTGGTTGGATAACCATGGTGTGACTCCCCACCAGTACCAGTACTTCTAGTATTGTCTGATGAATCCTGCTCTGTACACGGTCTCCTGCTGCTCACGGGGAGCAGCAAGATGTTTTTAATATTTTTTTGCTGTTTTTTAAAATATATATTTTATTTGTGGTTTGGTTATTGTGCATTTTTTTGATATATTTTTGTATATATTTTATATTATTATTTTTTTTATTTTTTTTATAATTTGTCTTTGTATTTAGTTTGGATATTGGATATTGGATATTTGGCATGGATACTTTGTGTGTTGACTGAGTGCACTAAGGAAAAAAATTAAAAACTTTAAAACAGAATTTAAAAGTTTTTCCAAAAGCTTTACTTGCAGGCTTCTTATATTTAATATTTTGCAGCAACGTGAACACTTAAAAAATACTTGTTTTTCATGTGATCTTATAGTGTTTCTTGTGATGGCTCCTTTGAATTTTGTCCCTCTTACTGAGTGATCTGACGCTTGAGAAACTTTTTGTTGAATTTTGAATGTTTAAATTGGTTGGGATATTTTGGTGGGCTCATATTGTGGAAAAAATTACAGACAGAATATAGAACCTTTTCTATATATACAGACTATAGATGGATTTATTTGGTGTTTTGGTATATTCAGTCTTTCTGTTGCAACATGAGCACTTCAAAAATACTTGTTTTGCAGTTTGTATGCAGCCTTGTGTGGTTTTAATGTTTTTGAAAGGGTCCTTCTTATTTTTGTCTGTCACTCTACAAACAATCTGATGCTACTGGGAATTTGGGAAGTTAAGGATTTTACCATGCATTTTTTCCCTCTTGTTCACTGTCTGGGAGCTTGTGGGAAGGATACTGAAAGTGCTGTTTGAGAAGTTGGGAACCTTTTCTCTCCCAGGGACCAATTCAGAAATTATACAAACTCTGAAAGTCACATAAAAGTCGGAGGCAAAAGTGCCTGTGGAGTGCACTCAGGAAGAGGAGGGTTCAGATCATGGATCTTCCCCCTGTCCTTGTGTGCATGCCCTCATCTCTCCTCCCTTACCCTGGACTCAAATCTTCAGTTCTTGAGAGCAGGAACTGCATATAGGGGCCAGATCCAGGAACTGGAAACAGCCATTTAAAACTTGCCATGGGGGTCACATTTAGCCCCTGGGCCTAAGGTTCCCTACCTCTGATGTAAGGGAGCAGAGATGGAAGGAACTGGTCTGAGGTGAGGGATTAGAAATGCAGCACCATCAGTTGGCTTAGTAGCTAAGCTTTTGGTCTGCTATACTTTTTGCTAAAGTATTCTGTCCCATGCTGCCTCTTCTAGTCATGCCTTCTTCTCTCCCAATGCAACGGAGGTAGGGGTGAGAATGAAAGAACTGTTTGGGTTCTTTCATGCCTACTAAGACTGAAGTTCACACTAAAGTCTTCCTCAGAGTTAGGTGTTTGGGGACCTTTCTCTTGTAGGGTGTGTTCTATGGAGTGTACTGAGAGAGAGCTCACCCTGTAGCATTTCCTAGTAAGGGATCACCCCTGTGTGTCAGGGTTTCTCTTCTGAATGGATTCTTCTTTTTAAATAGCAATAAAAGTGAAACAAATGATGCATACATATAATGTCCCCTTATTTAACAGACTTGAAGCCCTGAGCTCCCTTTTTTCCTTCTAGCACCTGATCTACAGGAGCAAATGCTGGTTTTCCCTTTTTGATTTTTTTCATGAAGAACTTTGCATTTTTCTCACTATTGCATACCACCATTGGTGGGGCCTATCCCATGCCCTGTACAAGATGTGCAGATGGGCATGCAACCTGTGTGTACTTCCACTGAGGACACATTGTGCTGCGCAAAAACCACATGGATCCCACACTCAGGATGTTTGGGATCATGGCCATTGCGTAACTTTTTGTTTTGCATATGGTAGTAGGGCAGACCACTGGGCTTTCTGGTCCTTTAAGGGTTGGGCTGACAGCAAGGATGTCTAGCCCTTTAAAGAGGCTGACCAGGGTTATGAGGTCAAGCAAGACCTGCATGAGACGGTCAAGCTGGAGTAGGCACCTGAGGGGTGGACAGGCACCTGAGGTGAACAGGCTCACTGGGCTGGTCTGATGAGGCATCCAGGCCAGCAGAGCCAGAAAATGGCTAGAGCCGAGTAAGGGTCCAAAGGCTGTGGGTAGAAGAGCGATATGGTGAGATTAAGTAAAGCTGCAAGCTGGGGAATACTGCAGTTGGACTGAGAGGCTCACCCAAACAAGGAGGCCTCAAGCCATAGGACTTGCCCAAAGCTGTTGGAGTTGGGAGGCAGCAGGATCAGACAAGGGGCTCACCTGGGACAAGAGATGTGCTGGGAGCCAGGATGCTTGCCCAGAAGCGGGTCCAGACCGCTGCCGTGACTGAGGTAAGGACTGCAAAGAAGCCAGTTACCCAGGGACACTGGGAGGAATTATGCCCACTTCGGGACCTGAAACATGAGAGCAAGAGGGTAGGGGTTTCCACTGGTCCAGGAATCGCCTACACATACACTATTTAAAAAAAAAATGGTTGTGTGTTCTATTCCATTCATTATGTAAGTGTGAGATTTTAATGCTGGCCCTGACCACTGCTCCATGCCACCAACCTAACAGTTCACCAGCCACCACCACCACCGTTTCCAGAATCAGGATACCACAGTGGGATATTCTGGTTTGGAACACCAAATGAAACCTCTCTCAGCTGTATAAGTGTCTCTAGGAATCTGAACCTGCAGCTCTAGTTGTCCTGCATGGGTTTGTTTACGTGGAAGAATGGTTGCATGGCACCAGAACCCACGGGAAAACTGCATGGGCAGTTCTCGGTGCTCTCTCCCAGCCCCCATGAGAATGGTGCTGTATGTGTGTAGCTTCTAGTGATGTATGATCTGGGCTTCTGATGTGAAGGCAGCAGCTGTGCAAACTGCACTCTTTGGAATATGAAGTCTGAACCCCATGGAATACAAAAAGCTAGTTGAAGTACGAGTAGAAGTAGGGGAACAGAGAATAGTATGCTGCCCTCCTGATGGTACAGCCTTCCTTCCAGGGCTCTTCTGCTGATCTGTGCGTACATGTCACAAGAGAACTCCAAAGTATTTGCAGAGCACTCAACATCATAATATCTAGCACTGTTTGGCTAGGCTACTAAATGTTCAGGATTATCTGGATCAAATTAAAATGTACATAAGCGATAGAGCTGAATTGTTAAGTGTAAGTGATGCATGACATGTACAACAGGAACCCAGTGAAAACAGCTGAAGCCACATATGTCCTAGTTTCCCCCCAGCAATGTCCTGACTCAGCATGCTGGTATTACGATTAATTGACATTGACTTCCAGAGCAAGAGGAGGAAAAGTAGCAGACAGGAATGGATTGTTTAGGGTAGCATTTTGATATTGAATGAAATTTCCTTTACACCAAGCTCATGAAATTCAGAGTTAAGTTGCAGTAGTGATGCACTACGGCTGTGATTACACAACACTAGAGACGGTGACAAGAAGAAATGTTATAATGCAATGGATTGCTTTACAACACTCTCCTCCATGAATAATGCCTAAAGTTAAATTGTGTGCATGTCTTTTGGACTTCTTCGCCACTTTTGATCTTCTGGGTAGAATTTTGTTTTAATCCATCCATGTTGGCTGCAGTCCTAAAGATACTTACTCATGGGTAAGTGTGTTAACAAGTGAGACAGTAGCCTGCTGGTGTCTGTGCTCAGTCCGTGCAGCCCCCACTCTCATGGTTTAGCTCGGCAAACCTAATAAATGGGGAGGTGCTGCACTCTGTCCACATCCCCCCTCCTCATGACTCCCGGCCGCAGCAAACTCTGGATACAGGAAGCCGCCCCAGCTGTCTGTCTTCTGTTTTCTTTTTCTTTTTTTTCCCTTTCTTCTCTTTGGAGCACCTTTTCGGAGTGCTCCAAAACAAAAGTAAACCTTCAAAGCGCCAGTGAGTGCTCACTCCTCAGACCACTCTAGGCATGTCGCCCAGGACTCTATGGACCTGGCAGACCTGTACGTGCACAGAGGCTACACGCACCCTCATTGACAAGAGACAGACGTGGGTGCACATTAGTTCACATCAGCCAGCATTTGCCCACATGGTGGGCACAGGATTCTCCAGACCATGCCATGAGTGGTGGGTGAGTGGGGACAAACATCTGGCTACCACCTATTAATCAGGTAGGTGGACACATCTTGTTTGTTAATACCCTAAGTCAGATTGGCACAAAGGGGATTTCCTCATGAACAAGCGGTAAGCAATGTAAGACCTTTTTTTTTGGTCAAGCATTTGGGAGGCAGGGACGGGGTGAATAGGGGGTATAAAAGAGTGGGGATTTTTCCATGCCTTTATGTTCTGTAAGCCACCCTGAGCCTTAGGGAAAAGGCAGAGTATAAACTGAAACAAACAAATAATAAATAAGTCTATTTAGGATTACAGATGTTGTGTAATAACATAATAAAGGATCCTAGCACAGTACATATGCTCCAAAGAGCAGAGCCTATGTTGCTGTGGAAAACTTCAGTCTAAATTTCCTAACCCGTGCAAAATCATGGTATAAGTTTTGCATTAACATAGTTTAGTTCTGAGCTAAAAATAACATTTAAAAAAAACCACAATGAGTTTTCAATAAGAATTTGATTATGAAATACAGTTACAGGTTTAAAACTTTGACAGTTAAACCGTGAAACATATTTTGTCTTCTAGTTGTGTAAATTAGGTATTAGGGTCCCATATTTTGTGACGACAGTGGAAGCAAAGATCCTTGGGGGGTAGGCACAGTTGAATGTTTCTTTGGAGGTTTCAGTTACTTGAACTCTATCCTCCATGTGAACCTGCGGGGGTTGGATTCCCTCCAGTCCCTGGCGAACCAGAATTCAGGGTTCGGTTGGCCAAACATACACAAGTCATGCCCTGCAGGGTTAGAGCAGTTCTGGCTTTCACCTTCTTTAAAATATAGAACAAATAGTTCATTTTCTTGGGCAAAAAAGCAAACTGGATATTTTTTTTCCTTTGGCTGTTTTTCTGCTGTTTGATGAAGCTCATCTGTGGTGAGCAAAATATTAGAAATAAATCCCAACAGAAGAAAACACATCTTTTCCTCATAACCCTGCACATTTAGTTAAATTACTTAAAGGGTTCCAGATGTCTAATCTGTTGCTAATTTGTTCATTGTTGGATGCAAATGAAACTGTATTAGTACTGAAGGAATGGCTCTGCTTGAATAGGTGTTCTTAGAGATTTATTTTAACAAAACGTAGCAATGTTTAGAATCTAAAAAATAACAGCTTATAAGCTTTTAATGGGACAGAGTTGAGAGGATCATATAATTGATCTTTTGGGGAAATGGAAGTTTAAAATGTTTCCCTAATCTAATTTGAATCAATTTGGTTAGTTTTTATCCCAGGGGTGGGGAACCTCCAGTCCATGGATCAAATCTGGCCCATGGCTGTTTTTGTATTTGCCCCTCTTCCAATGCCTGGAGCTGGTCTCTGGTTCCAGTCCCTAATTTCAAGCAATGAAAGGGGAGGGAGCAGAGATAAAGGCATGGGACCTGATCAGTACCTGATGTCATTGGGTCGATTTGGGTGCCAGAAATTCATTCGGTAGACCCATTTTTGTGGGTACTCATTTCAACTCTAGTTGCATAGCAAAGCCACTGGAACACCTGAGGAGCAAGCATTAAAGCAGACACCAACCAGACAGTGGTGTAGCAGGCTCCTGGCAGCTGCAAACTGGAAAAGCAGACACCAGGCTGGGTCCGGGGCAGATACAATCCAGGATGGGGAACCAGGACAGCACTGGTATCCAGAGAGACAGCGAAGAAGATGAAAGCAGGAAGACTAATGATCCACTCAGCTTCCTTTGGCTTTGGTCTGGCCTGTTGTATATACAGGCCAGCAGGAAGCTGGGGGCGTGAAGTAAGGCTGAGGGAAAATGTGTCCTGACCAGCACTGGGGAAGACCAGGAATAGTGCCATCCCTGGTCAGAGTACCTCAGCAGTGCTGAGGTGTCAGCCACTGCGCTCAGGGCCCCGAGGACACTGGTTTGAGACTGGGTCTTTATAGGGTGGCACAGTTTATATGGTAGAAAACATGGTCATCTTAACTTTATTAGGGTAATACACTAGAGGTGAAATGAATAAGAAAGCAAACACTGAATTCAGTGTATTTAAAATGTTTGGACTGAGAACAAGTAACACCCCCCCAGCCCCCCCCCCACACACACACCACACACACCACTAGAGTTCTCGCAAGCTCGGGCACCAGGATCAATTTCCTGGTAATTGCCTGAGCCCATGATAAATTCTCAGCAAGTAATTGCAAATAAACAAACAATTAAATAAATATTAAATTTGCATGTACAAAATGGCCACCACCCTTAGCCAAAATGGTGGCAATAGCATCAACATTTTGGCTAATGGCTGTGATCATTTTGTGCATGTGCAGTTTGTTTTTCATCTTGCTGATAAATTTGTGAAATATCAGGCATCCCAAGGTTCTCAGTTCTCCCCAAGAACCGGGATTTTGATGAGATTTCTTGATTTTGCAAGTTCTCGTTCCAGCCCTAATTCTAATCTGTTTTAATAAAGCAAAAACAAAGCAAAGCAGTATTTGCTTCAGTTTAGTTTAGTTTTGAATCTCTGTTTTGCAGTGGCATAGCTACATTCGATAGGGTCCTGGGGAAAGTCAAGTTACTGGGCCCCATACCAACCAGGATGGGAAGGAAAGTGGGGAGGCCGAGGCGTGGGGAACCTGGGGTGGGCCTCTTGAGGGGATGGGGAATGAGACACAAAAGGCATTGGAGAGTAGGGAGGAATCAAGGCAACTGAACAGATAGGGGTTTGAATCTTGAGGTGCATTGGGGTCAAGAAAGCAAGGCATAGTGACGGGGGGGGGAGGGGAGATGAGATGAGGCACTGGGGGTGAGGTGACATGACACCAGCTCCTAACTCACTGAGGAAGTCACAGGCAGCCCTGTCAAAGACAAAGGCAGACATTTTGATGACCCGATGGGGCTGGCCTTACTGGCCGCCACTGAAAAAACTTGGACAGTGAGGCAGTGACCACACTTGCCCCACCTGTAACTACGCTTCTGCCATTTTGGTATGCTCAGGATTTGAGTTACTTTGATATTCAGCACTTTCTTCACTTTGGCAGTGCTATCTAGGCCTGAAATGAGTAATTGCAGCAAATGCTGTTTCCATCTGAAACAGGTCATTCATCTTCATTCATGTGATGAGGAAACTTACTGGATTTTTTCACTTTTTTGCAATTTTTTGCTAGATCCTATTCAAGAATTTCAATTGTTTGATACTTCCAGTAGTTCTTCAGTAGCGTGCAGTCATCAGTGTGCTGTCCTAATGCAAAATGAATTGAACTGCTAACAGTATGGTTTAACTGGCTAAGTGATGTAAAATTGAAGCAACTTGACAGGAACTGCCAAAAATGATGGAAAGTGTTGTAAATTGACGCAAGTGCCAGGAATCTATGAAAATTGATGAAAATACTGGAAACTGATAAAAATACCAGTAAGTTAGGTATTTCCGGATGGTATGGGAATACTTGCTCTAGTAATACTATCAGGTATGTTATTGTTTTTGTTTTGGTTTTTTTATTTTCATTTTGAATGTGAATGTGGTTGTTTCATTTTGGACTAATCACATTCACATTCAAAATTTTGTAAAAAAAAATAAAAAAAATCCTTCCAAGTAAAACCACCAAAGTGAATAAAGTACGGAATACCAAACAACCGGAATATCAAATTAACCAAAATACCAAGATGACTAAAATTCTGAAATGAAGAAAATAAAAATGCAAATTGCACTACTGTAATGAAGATTTATTTGCATATTAATTCATGAAATTGAATATAGAATTATCTTCACAAATATGAAATGTCATGTTCATTTCAGTCCTACAATAAATCCAGTAACCCAGCTTCTGATACAGGGAATGTGTTGGAAAATTACCAATGACAAGCTATTTTGGTAGGAAATGTATTTGTATCAAAAGTGAGATTTAATGTGTGAAAAGCTTAGGGCTGAAACGAGATATCACCCTCTATGAAAATCTTGTTGAGTATAAGCTTCTCAACCAGATTTTCTGTCTCAAGAATCTTGCAAGAATCAACGTTCTTGCCAGCATTCTCATGAGATTCTTGAAAATAACAGCTGTGCGGTTTCGCATGCACAGAGTGGCCACAGCAGCCATTTGTGTATGCGTAGAGCATTTGGGGTTTTTGAGAATCTCATGAGATTGTCGAGAAACCTGAAAACTGCTCTGTGTATGCACAAAATGGCCGTTGGTGGGGCTGTGCATGCGCAAAATGGCCACGGTGGAGATTCTGTGCATGTACAGAGTGTTTCTAAGATTTTTGAGAATCTTGCTAGATTCTCAAAAATCTTGTCAACATCTTGCGAGATCTAGCTGGGACTGTGACAATCTCACACATTCTTGCGAGAATGCAAAGCATTCTCATTTCAACCCTAGAAAAGATCACTTCCAAGAAAATTTTTCATCAGGAAAAAAAGAAGTCATTTGGGTTGGCTCAAACAAACCCTTTTTGTTTAGAAGAAAACCAAATAAAACACCAGTTTTCTTTCAGAAGGAATAGTTTGCATTTTTGACCATCTAGTCTACAACCCTTAAATTATTACAAACCCTCTCTTTCAACTCTACATCTTTCGATGCTGTACTGCTTACGTTACAACCCATATCAATATAGTTTGAAGTCTCAGCCTAATGTTTTTTAGAAGTGCTTAGTAAACCAAAGATTTAACTGAATATTGAATGTTGTGAGCAACTAGAACTTGCTGTTGAATAGTAAAATGAATGGACATCTATGAGAAACTGTACTTTTAAAAAAAGAGGTTACTTATGTGTCTTCTGTAGTTGAAGGGTACACAAAGTCACTATTAATTTGTTTTAAACTTTTCTATGTTGATAAGGTAGATTATCTCTGGGTGATTTCAGAGGTTACGTGGTTAAATTCACCACAGTGAATCCCACCCCGGTGTGAACGGATTCACCGCGGGCCGTGGTGAGACGCGCGGCCCCAACAAACGGGACAGGGGCGGCACCACCGTCCGGGGCCAACCGGAGAGAACATGGGCTGGGGGAACCCAACAGAAGTGACGCGGTGGTGAGAACCTCAGTGGGAGCCCCACAATGCAACGGGGTCACGCAGACGCAAACATGGCTGCTGGAGGGCATACGAAGCCACAGAAGGCCGTGTGCAATGCCCAGGGAAGGGAAACACGAAGGGAGGGGTCGGCGGGAGAGGCAGCATGAGCAGCGCTTCCAAATAGTGACCAAACAGAAGGCGCGCGCACTCCAAACCGAAAAGTGCACACACACAAATGAAGCAGCACACTCTCACAACCAAGGGGAGTGGATCAAGGGGGCAGAGGCGGACAGGGAACCCCCCCCGACCTCACGGACGCTTGGGAGGAGGGGGGGCCTGGAGGGGCCGGCACGGACAGACCAGCATCAGGGGGAGATGGCAGGGGCCCAGTGGCAAAGGGGAAGGGGAACCGAAGCAAACCAAGCAGTACGGAGGCAGCACCAGGCACAGTGAAGCACACCAGGCATTTATTGAGGGCACAAGCAGCAACGGCCCAGCTAAAAAGCATACAGCACGGGAGCGCGAGGATAAACGAGTAGGGGCAGCTGCAAGGGGGGCACGGGGCCCAGTCCGGGAGTGGGGGACCAAGCACAACCTAATGCCACATAACAAGCATCCGGAGTATAAGCACACCCAGTGCAGGAGGGGAGGAACCGGACAAAGGCACGGAAACACCAAACCCCCACCCCCCACCCGCATGGGTGAGGGAGGGCAAGGGGGCCACCCAGACACACTCCCCAAGGCAAACAAGGGGACAGATGGAAGGCAGGTCCATGGTCAAGGGACACCAAGGCGAGGAAGCAGACCCTGCCCCGTGGAACAGGGGCCACCAGTCCAGGGACAAGAGAGCGGGGCACAAAGGGTGGGGGAGGCAGCTCACGGAGATGGAGGGCCATCAGCGACATGTCCGCAGGATGCCACACGAAGGGTCCCGGAGCAACGCCCGCAGATCCAAGGCGATAGGGTGCCGGGCGGCGGAGATGGGTCACAGCGGTTTCATCAGTCCCAAGGAGACAGAAGGCGGGGGACAAAGCACCCAGGCCACAGGCCGAAGAAATGTGCTGAGGAGGCACCCGGCTGCCAGAAGAGGCCAGCGCTCCCTAGACGCAGCTGCTGGGGCTACCATCAGGTGGAGGGGGCAGTAACGACAACAGGTGCACATAGCGGGGCCATTGCCACAGACCTCGGCAGAAGCCCCGGGTGGCCATGTGAAAGCATATCAGGTAGAAGGCCTCGAAGGGAGCCGCACAGCTCATCCCGAGTTACACATCAGAATGGCTGCACACCTCCAACAGGGCCGCCAGCTCCGATCCAAAGTGGGGGGGCCATTCCATAATCAGCTGCAGAAGGCCAGGGCAGGTAGATACCCACGCACACCCTGCACACTGATGAAGTAGGACACAGCCACTGCAGGGCCACCCTCACTCAGACAGGTAGCATATCCCGGGAAGGCACACACACACAGGGTGGAGGCTGTCTCAGCAAGACTCCACACCACAAGGCCCCCCAGCGTGGACAGTAGGCATCCCTCAGGGAAGGGGGTGAGCCCAAGCTCCTCACATTGCACGCGGCATTCATCAGCGGTCGCTACATAACCAAAGCGCAGCATACCAAAACTCAGACAACGATAGGCATCCGGCCGGGTGGGCAAGGAGTGTAGGCAGCGCTGAACGATGGACGAACGCCACAGATCACAAAGGACCATGCTTTTGTGGGCGGTCCAGGGCCAGACGGAGCCCCCGGAGCCGCCGAGCGGGACCTCAGGCTGAGATGCAGCCGCCATGGTTCAGCTCCTGGAGTGTCTGAGCAGCAGCAGACGTGGGGTCAGCATGGGATGCAGGGTCGGGGGGCTCCACAGGCAGACAGGGGTCGCCAAGACCAACAGATAACGGCATGACGGGAACAATGGGGCTGCTATGGAGGGAGGCGAAGGGAGTGGGCATCGCACAGCTGCAGGCACGCAAGGCCAACATCCCCATGCATACACACCTGCTAGATAAGATAGGAACTCCAGCAAGAGCACGCACAGGGAGAACCACAGCCCAGGGAGCCTACGTCACGGGCCGGGGGGGAATGCAGGACAGGGTACCCCCAATGCTGGTCCTGCAGCCGCTACCGGGGGATCACATCAGCACCAAAGGGAACCCCCGCCCCCTCACCACCGACACTGGCGGATCACCCATTCAGGGGACGGAGCTCCAGGGCTGCCAGCCTTTTAGTCAGGGGCTGTGCGGCTACCTGTGAGCACCCAATGGCCCCTGGGTGTGGGGGTTCAGAGTCATAGGTATATTAGGCACAGGTGTTCGGTCAGGGACGGTAGCGAGCACACGTTTCCCCAGCTGTGGCCCAAACCAACAGAGCAGCCACACCCAATGGGATGGATCGCACACAGCTTGGAGCTCGCCTGACCCTGCTTCAGGCGGTGACGGAATGGTTCCGGGAGCACGTGGCACTTGTGGGGATCAGCATGGATGAGCTAGACAGGATGCAGGCAGACCAGCAGTACATGGCTAGGTTGGGGGCACACACCCGTCACATTAACTGCAGAGCCGGACGGCTCCTAGCCCTGGGGACAGC
Organism: Sphenodon punctatus; assembly: GCA_003113815.1. Classification (NCBI taxonomy): domain Eukaryota; kingdom Metazoa; phylum Chordata; class Lepidosauria; order Sphenodontia; family Sphenodontidae; genus Sphenodon; species Sphenodon punctatus. The sequence continues at coordinate 737,406 of QEPC01014017.1, forward strand.
ACGGCATGTTGGACTGTCCTACCGCGTGCCGGTGCTACGGCAAACAACCTTCCAGCCGGCAGCACGGGCCTTGCTGTCCACGGGCACGTGGGAGAGGGCTGCCAGGTACCTAGCGCTGCAGCTTGCAATGCCCATCCAGAGGTGCACATGGGCCATGCCGAGGGCTCACCAGTGGTGGCAGAGGGTGCTGGCACTGTGGGACGATGCCACCTGGGTCAGACACTTCAGAATGGACAGCAGAAACGTCAACCAAATATCCTCATTCTGTGCTGTGACCATCCCAACTTCTCTGCCCTGCTTGTTACTGGGAAGTCAGAAGCATCTGTGTAGGAAAGAGCCAATAGAGATTCTCTCATGTCCTCTGTCACAGTGCTCCAGGATGTGATTGTTGATGATAAAAGCCAGCCTGGATGTGTAAACATTGGGTGGTTTTACACACATATTTCTCCTGGATGTTTGCTGTTACATCCTGAACTTTCTGTGTGTCTAAATCACTCACCCAGATCTTAAACATCTGGATCGTTGAACTTCTGCATAGAACTTCTCCCAGAACCTTTGTGTATAAAAAGTTCTCCTGGTAAACTGCTTTGCTCCAGGCAGCTGTGGTCACTTGATCTCCATGGCAGCCTGTCATATCTACAGCTGTGGCTACTTTAGGCTGCCTCAGACAGTGTTTGTGTGAATAATGCATTCAGGAACTGCCTCAGGGCGCAGCGTGTGTGTGAAAAATGAATCTGGAACTTACTTGTGGACTTGTAAACCCAGAAGATTGAAAAATCCGGAAATTTAACGTGTGTGTAAAAATGCCCAATGTCTCCTGATTGCTGGGATACTATCCTCAAAGTCTCAGTTATATCCCTTCTATGCCCGACTGAGGGCCGCCCCCTATGCCCGCCTCAAAGCCACTACCGATTGGTCCTGTAAAGCTGAAGCTGGAAGCACGTAGTAATTGGCCAGTGAATGTGTCTGTAAGTCTTTTGAGTTGCTCCACATCCTCCCTCCTACAGCCTCTCTCCCCCTGCCATACCAGGTACCTGCCTCTGACTGACACTGCTTGTGCTGCTATTTATCTGAATAATGGTCTTCAAGGGGACAACTTCAATTGCTTATAAAATTGGGTGCCTTTATCAAATTGTCCTGTAGTTTGGCAGAGATGAGTGTGTAAACAGGATGGAATATAAAAATGTTATTGCTGGAAATTTATTTTAAAGTTAATGTCTTATACCATCAGGATCCTTTATCCACTCTTTCTGACAATTGGCAAGAGTGTTAAGCCTGTGGATGGACATAATATGCAGAGGTTTCATGCAAATCAGATGGAAGATAATGAAGTTGTAGCCATGAATGTGTATGAAACTTTTTTTAAAATCACAATATTCAAGTGCTTCTAGAATCGATTCCCTTTATCTAAAAGTTTCAGAAATTGGTACACATAATGCCCTCCATTGCGGGTACAACCTCCCCAAACTTCATCAGAACTGAATAAGAAGCAAAAAGGCTATAGCCAGAAATGCGTTTTTATTACCTCCCCCCATTATTTAAAAAACAAAATGTCATTTTCATTTCTATTTTCATTATTATTTGTTGTTTTTGTTCTTGCAATAAGGATAATGAAAATGACAATTTTCATTATCGTTATTGTAATAACGAAAATGACATGCACACCCCTAGTACTGATCATCCCAGCCAGTACTTGGCCCATCCTTCCCCTCTGAATCTAATCACCATAGTTGATTTTACAACAATGAACGACTAGCCCCTTGAATTTTTGATGCCCTGTAGCGTGACAAGCTCATCTAAACTTCAATTAACTGTGTCTCCTAGAACTACTACTTTTTTTAAAAAAGCATTACTGCTCCTCCCCTTCATTTAAATAACTATGCTTCTCATAATTTACCCCATCTATTAGCCTGGTTTTGCCAGTGCTCAAATTTCCAATGCCTCTATATCCTTATGATTTGCTTCTCTGTTTCCCCTGCTATTCACGTCATCTCCTAAATTAGTATCGTATGCTTAATTCACTTAGCAAACTTGAGAAGGTTCAGAGTAGCACAACACATATAACAAAGTGCTGGCAGGGAATGACCTGTGCAGAGAGATTAAATGTACCTGGGAACATTTAACCTAGAAAAAAAGATGATGGGATTGGCGGGGGCATAATAACGGTTTTGAAATATGTCGAAGGCTGCTATCAGCAAAGTGGTGCCCAGTTGTTCTCTCTGTGACTGTGGGCAGGACTAGAGGTGGTGGTGATGATTATTTTACATATTTTTACCCGCTCTTCCTGCCATAGGTGGCCCAGAGTGGCAACAACAATAAAAATATCAAATACAAATATAATATTAAAACATTTTAAAACTAGAGAGAAATGATTTAGGCTGAACGTTAGCAAGACGTGTTTTAACTACCAGAACAGTTAACCTGTGGAATCATTTGCCAAGGGAGGTTTTGGAGCATTCTCTTCTGATCACTGGAGTCCTTTAAAAATAGGTTAGACAAGCATCTCTTAGGGGTTGGTGTAAGTACTGTGATTCCTTATTGATGGCAGAAGGCTGAGCTAGACAACCCTTAGGGTTCCTTCCAGCTCTATGATTATATTATAATAATCTTAAGTGAGTAGGAGATGCTTGTATAGAACATGTGTATGGTTGTATAGAACCAGTGTGGTGCAATGGATAAGGTGCTGGACTTGAATCTCACCCTAGCCAATGAACTCACTGGGTGGCCTTTGGCAAGTCGCAACTTCTCAGCTTCAGTTCCCTATCTGAAAAATGGAATATATGTGTGTCTACTTTCCCTGTGGATTCCCCTCATCCTTGTCCATCTTAGATTATAAGCCCATTGGGCAGGGACCTATCTCTGAACTGTGACTGTAAAGCATCATCTATGTCTAGTAGCACTAGTTTTCTTCATCTTGGAATAGATTAAAAACATAAGAAGTGCCATACTGGGTCAGGCCAACAGTCCATCGAGTCCAGCATCCTGTCTCGGACAGTGGCCAATCACAGGGGCCTGGGAGAAGCACCCAACAGGTCACCGTGCTATCCATTCCCTGTGGGTCATCCCCAGGCTCCCGACAGTAAAGGATTTTGTTCACCAATCCTGTCTGGCTAATAGCTGCTAATGGACCTTTCTTCCAGAAACGTGTCCAAACCTCTTTTAAACTCAGCTATACTGCTGACCTTGACCACCACCTCTGGCAGTAAATTCCACAACCTAATTGTATGCTGAATGAAAAAATACTTTCTTTTGTTTGTTTTTACTCTGCCAACTGTGAGTTTCATGGAGTGTAGGGATGGGCGAACAGAATGCGGTTTGGATGTTCAGTTGTTTGGTTCGAAACCTGAGTTCGGGTTCGATGGCTCGGTTCAGCCAAGTTCGGTTTGGCAGAACTTGGCAGAACATTCAAAAATAGCGAAACTGAAATCAAAACCGAAACCTATTTTTTTTGCCCTGGAAAGATGTTTTTCCAGCCCCCGAACTCATCCGAACTGTTCGGTGGTTCAAGAGTTCAATTCGGACGTTCGGTTCGGACGTCCGAACAGACCGAGTTCGATCCAAACTCCGAAAATCAAACCACGTTCGCCCATCCCTAATGTGTCCTGTAGTTTTAGTACTAGTTGAGAGAGGGTAAATAACCATTCCCTGATTACAAGTTCCACACCACTCATGATTTTATAGACCTCTATCATATCTCCTCTCAGTTGCATTGTTGTTGCATTGCTTTTGCCCTTGGAACTATTCTGCCAGTACATTCATTTGACCACACTGAGGGCAAGGGTAGTTATTCTGGAGGAGTTACTCTTTCAGAAGCTACCTTCCTCCACCTCTGTTCACATGAGCAGGGAGAACCAAGACTTAAATAGCTCTTCTTTTCCCTGATTAGGGCTCAAATGAGATTTCACCAAAATGGGAAATCTTGTCAAAATCCCAGCTCCATCTTGGTCAAATTGAAAACCTCTTGGTACTCAACAATGTCTCGACCGATGTTTTGTTTCTTGATTTACTGACTTTCTCCTTACCTGTATCCCATTTACTGCTTTGCCGTTTATCGCTTTGCCATCCATTTCAAATCCTGAGAGTTAATATCGATGCAATACTGCACTTCTTGCACTCCATTTTCTCTTTTACTTCCTTGTCACTCATTGGCTGGTATGCAGATTCCTTTACTAATCTGAAATCCAGTTGCAGATTGGTTAAAGCAAAGGGAACAACATAGAACGACAATTCTGATTGGAGGCACTGGAGTGGAGTTTAAGGGGCACTGTGGGAGGTTAAGGGGTGAACTATTCGCACAGTGATTGGTTCAGAAATGTGGAAACAACAAACCCAGAAGTAAAACAATACCCTCAGCAATGAGGTAAGTGGTAAATGAATGGTATGCAGTGGGAAGTTGGTAACGTGGGACAGTATCTCATGATATTGTGAGAATCGAGAAATTGTATCAGTATCAGGAAATGGTTGGAAAATTGATCCCTGTTCCTGAAGTGGTGAAATTATTCACGAGTAAAAATTTTGCTGCTTGCCTTAGCCCTACCACTGATACCTCTTTTTGGGACTTACAAGGAAATGCCAGCAGGAGGAGCTAGAATAGTCAGTCAGAGAGGCTGTGAGGGCAACACAAAATGAAGAAGTGCTAATGTTTTCTTTTACAACAGCGGACTTCAGGAACCAAGTAATTGCCTCTCTTCAGTACCAACAAGTAAGTCTGTTGGAGTCTCCCTCACTTTAACCTCACTTTGGAGAGCATGTAACTCCCCTTTATCCTCACTTTCATGCCTCTGTTTGTAGTAATAGTAGTACTAATAGTAATAATAAATATTATAATAATAATAAAATGATAACTATTTTATTTTATGGCACTCTGAGTGCTTTACAATTATACAAATATAAAAACAATATAAAATAACATAAAACAATATAAAATCAATTTAAAACAATTTAAAAGAGGAAGGTAAAAAGGGAGGACAAACTACATTAAGGGGAATTGGCATTGGATCCTGAAAGTACCTAGAGAATAAATAGGTTTTCAGGTGGTTTTGGAAGGTCAGGAACTAAGATGGACATCCAAAGTGAATGAGTTCCATGCTGAGAGGCCCACCATAGCAAAGGCCTGATTGCCTGCTGACTTAAGATGTAATTGTGGGATTCCCCAAACAGTAGGTGGTTTCTGAGTGCAGATACCCATCAGTGTCATGCTCCAGGAGCAGGTCTCCAATATAGCCAGGACTTAAACTGTTCAGGGTCCTGAAAACCAGTAGCACAATCTTAAAGTCAATCTGTCGCTCTACAGGCAACCAAACCAGTAAGTAGCTATGCTTCAGCATTCTGCAAGTGGCAGATAAGAAACACTGGCAGCACGTAGAAGAGGGAGTTTTAAAAAAAAAGAAAAAAAGAAACAAGCCTTGTTGTTACCAGATCACTGTGGCAAGGTCAGCCTGGGATAAATAATGGTGTAGCTTATGCAACTTGTGTAGCTGAAAGAAACATCTCCAAACCAAGTCCAACACCTGAGTTTGTAGGAACACAGTGGAGATTCAAGTGCGTTTGGAAGCATTTAATTCCAAATAAAATGTTCATGAAAATAAGCCCTAAGAAGGGCAGTGATCGCCTCATTATGTATTTTCATATATAATATTTTCTGATAGTGAAAAGATTTAAAGTCCCCCTTAACTCTACGATGGGACACAGCTTAGACAGACTGAGGAAAATGACCCAAATCTATTGGACTTGGTTTAAAATCATCCGTTCTGTTAGCTCCTTTATAGATTAAGATCTGAGAAAAATACATGCAAATTACAAGGTTATGAATTGTTGCTAAGAGACTTCAACAGAAAACTGTAATTTGGCCAATATAAATTACGATGTAAATTTGCCAACTGGCTCAGTTCCATTGGGCCAAAGTTGATTACATTAAAACACATAATAGTGGCTGAACGGGCGATTTCAATGATAAATTTTAGACTGTTATCTGTCTGGAATAAAGAGACTTAAAATATCTGACAGTGAAAGTAATTTAGCTAAAGTTTGAATCTTTCAGAGAGAGGCTACAGGTGTTTGGACATCTGCATCTTTATTTGAAAATTTGATTGAAAGCTACAGAGAGGAAAAATAGCTTTACGCTTAACACAACATGTTAACAACAGTAACTGTTTTGAATTACTGCCAGAGTAGAAAAGCAATATTGATTGGGAGTAATTAAAACACCGGTCTACTCTGAAAAATAACTCAATGCAAGAGATTTTATGAGCTTTCGTGTTTATTATCTCAATAATTTCCCTATTGTATGTGTTCAGTTCACAAGTAGAAACGTGGGGCCAGTTTGGCTAGTGTGTTCTAGCTGCTTTGTGATGTACCAGGCACACAGAGCACCAGCAAATCCCAACTATGTGGCTATTTCCCATTGCCAGAGGAGTTGGATTGAATTGATTGATCTGGTTTGTGTTATCTCTAGGTGCCAACCTTTGCATAATCAGTCTGGAATCTAGATTGTCTGCTCATAAGCATGCATGTTCTGGGGGTCTTGATCTGGAAGGTCAAAGATGCCCTTTGGTTGGGCCCACCGGTTGGGGCGGGGGCCTAACTTTTCCATCATGAATGCGGTATGGGAGTGGGAATTGGCTAGGAGAGGAATTTTTCCTTTTGGAATAGTCAAATTGGAAGAGGAGGATTCCCCCCCCCCCCTGCACTGTAGTAAGGGGGGAGGGGTGGGAGCTGAAACTGTTGGATGTTTAGTGAGGGGTTGCTATTCTATATTGTATTTTTGATTATTTTTGTGGGGCTTTGTATCATATTATTATATCACTTTGTGAATTTTGTTGTTGTTATGTGGGGTGGGAGAGGAGGTTGGGAGATTGGTTATATAGTGAGGGAGGGTAGGAGGAGGAACTGCTGAGACTGTATTTTTGTTCAAGGGATTGAATATTGAAATGTAATATGTTGTTGATATGTTACGAAGTAATTTCTTGTATTGCTGGATGGTGGCCTCCCTCCTGGTGAGAGCAGGGGGTAGGGTCAGTTTATGGATTCCCCCCTAGTGGCAGCAGGGATGGAATATGGACAGGTGATTTTGTAGGTTGGATTAATGATGTTGTACTATATTTATTTGTATTATTATGTATATTCTTTTGTTTGTTAGCCGCCTCGAGTCGCCATGGGCGAGAGAGTTGCGGGATACAAATAAAACATGAAATGAAATGGAAAAAAAATGAAGAACTCCTGCAGGATAATGGCCAACCTTTGCTTCTGTTTTCACAACCCTCCCTTTCCCTGCATTCCTCTTGTTCTGCACCCAAACACGGCAGTGCTGCAAGCTGGGTGATGTATGCAAGCACTTGCAATCATGGGTGGGGAAAAGAAACAAGAAAAAAAATGCTGTGGAGTTTGGAATGGTTTAGGCCACAGGATAAATGGTATATTCCATAGGAATAACAGTCTTCGAGAACCCAGTTGTCATTTGGTTTTTAAAGCTTGAACTTGGGGACTGATTGGGCCAATAGGAAGCTGGCTCATGCTGCAGCTTGAACACCTGCCACATAATCTTGGGGGACATTGAAAGGGCATTGGTGCTGAAGCAGAAGGGCAGTTGTATAACGGGTCCTGAGATGGCCAGGGAAAAGGTTACCATGCTCTGAGGGTAGCTGAGGGAAACTGACATCTGAAGCTGGTTTAGATTCCAACTCAAAGGCTGTAGCACTGAGAGCAGCAATTAGCTGGGCACTGCACTAACAGCGAGGATTGTGGCTTGAGGACAGAGACCCACAAGAAACATTCTCAACAAAGGAGATTCGTGGAGCCAACTTGGCTTGACAGTTGCAAGCAGGTCATAGCAGCTGGCTTTATGGACATCTTGAACTAGCTACCTGAATAGCTTGTTATCACACAAACTGTAAGAGTTTTTAACCTGTTACCCTCCAAAGAGGAGGAAACCCTCAAGAGACTCTAAACCTCAGTTGCATAAATAGTCCACCGGTCCTTCATTAATAATAGTAAAGCAGTTTCTGTTTTGTTTGTAAAACATTAGTGCTCTCGCCTTCTTTGTGACGGGCTCCTGGGTCGTTCACAAGGCGGTCATGTCACAATCACAATACAGAGGCATTATGAGACTCCAGGTAAAATCAAATGTGACCATGCCATGGTAGCAACCCAGCCCGGCACAGGTCAGGAACCTGCTGGAGACACGGTCTGAACCGGATCGGGCAGCGGAACAAACATTCACACAGACAAGGCCTTGGGGCCATGGCAGACCTGATGCAGGCCAGCAGAAACAGTTGCGCTAATGTGCTCTCATCTGCTTTGCCCTAATCGGGTGGGCTGTGACCGTGGCCATTTGCTGAGGCGAGAGCCCGGGCTAGCTGCCAACATGCCTGGGGTCATTCCGGTGAACATCTGGTGCTCTGACAACAAACATGACAGTGGCCTATGGGTTTCTATCATGTTTGTTTTTACCCAAAGCAAATAGAGATGCTTCTGTCAGAATTGCTCAACCATCATCTGAAGTAGAACCCCCGCACCTCTCTCTAAGGTTGTAATCACCAAACATGGTCTACCTTTCCTTGGGTTCACACAAACTGGAGAAGTAAGTAAAAGTTGCATGCCTCTGCCAAGAAGTGGGGATAATCTGCATGATAACCCACCTTCCTCCAACCATGCAGATTATCTCCACTTATGGGCAGAGGTATGAAACTTTTACTTAACTCTTCAGTTCATGTGAACGCAAGGAAAGGTAGACCACAGTTGAGGATTACAACTTTAGAGAAACACATGTGTGAATCCCTGGAAGTCAAGATGTTTACTTCCCATCTTGTACACCATGGCCACTGAAAAACTGAATACAGAATTATGGTGGCATAAGATGAGCCAGAAACAAAAAAATTTCTGCGCGAATCTAGTGAGTTAATGCTAAGGATGAACGTCTCCTTTATTTGGGTTCTGTTTTTGCATCGTGCTAATTATGTTAATTTTCAGGCAGCAGTAGCTGCCTGAAACTTAAATGTACAGCTACAGTTCATTATAAACAGGGGACTGCTGAAGCCCCGATTTTGTGGAAACCGCTTGACCTACATTTCTGAAAATGTAACCATGGCTGTAAGTTGTGAGGACCATCATATCCAAAAAGGTTGAAAAAGATCCTTTAGGAAAATAAAATGTTATAACTACTTAAACATTAAGTGGTTGTGGTCAAAATGCACACCATCCTCACGTATTTGAATCGTCAAGATCTCCTCCCCCTGGATGAGCTGAGCCCCCAAACTTCACAGGCTTCGAGAATGAGATCAATAACAAGTGCTTTTGAAATATGATACTGATTCATGCAGCCAAAACTGAGTTATTATTGATCAAAAAATCAGTTCTGCTGGTTTGCACATGCGCATGCTCACCGGCAAAACACAGCACGGTTCTGCTGGCTCGCACATGCTCAGTAGAGCAGCTGCTCACAGGCAAAACAGAGCATCAGGAAAGTTAGGTGAGTCTACTTTCCTGAGCCCCTCCAAAACACCCGCCAAAACCTCCCCCCCGCACAACATCCTGCAATCCCCAACACCCGCCACAACCTCCCGC
>QEPC01014017.1:747468-758460 GCA_003113815.1 Sphenodon punctatus
ATTTATTTATTTATTTATTTATTTATTTTGTAAATTTTTACCCCGCCCCTCCTGCCATGCAGCTCGGGGCGGCTTCCATACATTAAAACAATAAAATCAATTAAAAGTCAGCATAAATATTATAAAATATTAAAACAGGGCTAGATACAATCATAAAACCAAAAATAGGTGGGGGAGCTAAAAAAAACCCCACCCTACTCACCCTCCCTCCCAAAGGCCTGGGCGAACAGCCAGGTCTTACAATTTCACCGGAATGTTAGCAGACTAGGGGCCAGGTGAGCTTCCTCTGGAAGGGAGTTCCATAGCCGCGGCCCCACTACCGAGAATGCCCTCTCCATTGTGGCCCCCCGTTTAACACGGGGGACCTCCAGGAAGGCACCCCCAGAAGACCGCAGGAGCCACTCTGGGGCGTGGAGGGCGAGGTGGTCCCTAAGGTATGAGGGGCCGAGACCGTGTAGGGCTTTATAGGTCATCACCAGCACCTTGAACTTGGCTCGGCACGTTATCGGCAGCCAGTGCAGAGCTCGGAGCACAGGTGTAATGTGCTCCCGGCGGCCCGTCCCCGTAAGAAGACGAGCCGCCGCATTCTGCACTAGCTGCAGCCTCCAAACCAAGAACAAGGGAAGCCCCACGTAGAGCGCGTTGCAGTAGTTGAGCCTCGAGGTGACGAAGGCATGGATGAGGGAGGCCAGGTCTGGGCCGGAGACATACGGAATATGAGTGTAGATATTATACAATTCATTGTACACAATGAAGTTATGTAGAAACAGACTTAATGCACTCTGACAAAATTGTTCCTTGTCAAATTATGATAATAAATTAGTTTCATAATTGTAAAATTATGAGTTATTATTGATCAAAAAATCAGTTCTGCTGGTTCGCACATGCGCAGTAGAGCAGGGGGGTGGCAAGTTTAGTTACCGATAAAAATAATTTCTATGTTTTTTGGCGTTTATGTTTTGTTGCAATGTATGGAGTGGAAGGTGTTTTGAATTGTAATTGTACTGAATTGTTTTTTTGTTTGTATTTTAAGAAAACTCTTCTGCATTTAAGTTTATTTTTAAACTGTTACATTTTTTGCTTTGGTTAATAGTAATAAAAATTAAATCACTAAGAAACGATCCTTAAATAGGATTGTGCATTTCTCTTTGGATAAAATACAATAAACACACACACAAAAACTGCTTCAGCTTCTGTATCTGAAACACAAAACGACTTGAATTTTGGGGGATGTTGGTGCGCTTTGTGCCTCTAAGTTTCCACTTCTAATTGGATGTTTTTAATTGTTGGTCTAACGGTTTGAGCATATTTCAAGTGTCATGGTATATTGTGCTGGTCAGGAAGGGGAGCTTAGTCCCGCCCCCCCCTCCAAACAGTGGTCTATATGAGTGGACTGTATTTTAATTTAGGTTTACTTTGGATCTTTGAGTGCTTTTTAGTTTAGGGGCTTGGCCTGAAGGCAGAGTTGTGCCCAGGGAACTGTCTGGAATTATGTCAGGTATGAGACTCCCTTGCCTGATGCTCTGGAGCTTTCTGATACCAACATTCTTTGCTATTTATTGTAGGGTCACTACGGGTGGTTGCCCGACAGCTCCAGACTCATCTTGACACTACTGGATTCCTGGACCCATTTCAATCAGGCTTTCATCCTGGGCATGGCATGGAGACTGGTTGTGGCCTTGGTCAATGATCTGCACCTGGAGATTGACAAGGGGAATTGTACCCTGTTGATCTTGCTAGAACTTTCAGTGGCCTTTGGCACAGTTGATCATGAGGTGTTATTGGTATGTGTCTATGGGATCTGGCAGGGGTGTGCAGGACTACTCTTGAGTGGTTCTGTTCATTCCTGTTGAGGAGGTCTCAGTGGATGGTGATGGGCAATTGCTCGTCATCCCCTCAAGACCTCCCACGTGGAGTCCCACAGGGTTCCATCTTGTCTCCCCTCTTGTTCAATGTGTACATGAGGCTGCTGGGTGAGATCATTCAGAGATCTGGAGTAAAGTGTCATCAATACACAGATGACACCCAGCTTTACCTCTCTTTTTCATCCGATCCAGGTTCTGCAGTATCGGTGCTTACGCGATGCCTGGCAGCTGTTGGGGACTAGATGAGGGTGATCGGATTGAGCCTGAAAGATGGCAAAACTGAAGTGATGATGGTTGGCCAGCCCTGTGAGTTGGGGGGAATTGGGACTCCTATTATTGGTGGGGGTCCACACCCCTCTGGTCACTCAAGTTCACAGCCTTGGAGTGCTTCTGGACACCTTGCTGTGCCTGGATCATCAGGTTGTGGCAATGGCCAGGAGCACTTTTCACCAACTGTATCTGGTGAGGAGGCTGAGGCCTTTGCTTTTTCATTTGAACCTGACATCATTGTCCATGCTTTCATCAACTTCAGACTGAATTGGGCTGCCCTTGGTGACTGTTCAGAAGGTGCAGCTGGTGTAGAATGCGGCAACCCGGCTCCTTTTGGGGATAGGTCATGGGGAGCACATTACACCAGTACTCCAGAGTCTGAGCTGGCTACCTATAGTTTTCCAGGCACAATTCAAGGTGTTGGTTTTGACCAGTAAACTCCTAAATGGCCTGGGCCCCATATCTCTGAAATACCACCTCCTTTCCTGCCATGCTCCATTGCAGCCCCTGCGGTCGGCCACAATTGCCCTCCTGTGGGTTCCACCTGTTACGCCTGTCAGTATGATGGGGGCATTCCCTATATTATGGAACTCCCTCCTCCTGGAGGTCTGTCTGATTCCGAGCCTGAACGTCTTTCGGAGACAGTGTAAAACTTTTCTTTTTAATAAAGCATTTGGTGGGCGGGGGTAGGGATTAGGTGGGCATTTGTTGGGGTACTAGGCTTGGAGTGGGTAGGGTTTTTTTAGGAATTAATTTTTCTGTCTTAAAAATCTCATATTTTAATGTCTTTTAATTGTATTTTATGTTTTTGTACGCCGCCCTGAGCCTTTGGGGATGAGTGGGGTAAAAATGTTAATAAAAAAATAAATAAATTAAATTAAATTAAATACCTGCATGCGTGTGTGACACACACACACACACACACATGCACACACAGGGCTCTGCCCCCTCACACACACACAAAAAGATGGACAGCAGCTCCTCTTTTGCCCACGCCAGCCCACTTCCCCTCTGGGTTGACCCATCCATTTGCAGAGAGACCATCAGATGCGCAAAGCAGAGCAGACTGCAGCTTCTCCAGGGCAGCCCCGTAGATAGTGCTCTGGAAGATCCTGTAGCACTGCTCGCCAATGAAAATGGACAAATCTGCGGCAAGAGGTGAACCCAGAATTGTCGGTCTAAACAAGACTGCGAGCCCTAGTCAAACACGGTCCCGCCTGGATCATAGATGCTGACAGACCAAATGGAATGGCTGTTGCCATTATGTCCCATTACCATGGTTGCCAGAGCACAGGATTGGTTCATCTGTGTGTGGGTGTAAACCGACGGACAGCAACTTCACTTTTGTCTGCACCATCCCACTTCACCCTTGAGTTGACCTGTCTGTTTCAAGAGTGACCACCAAATGTACAAAGTGGAGCAGGCTCTAGCTGCTCCTGGGCAGCCCCACAGGTGGAAGATCCCAGAACACACCTTGCTGAGGGAGTTCACCAAACTCTCAGCAGCAGGGAAACACGGAACTCCTGTCTGTCTAAACAGGCCTGCAAACCCCAGTCAAACAAACTCCCACCTAGATCATAGTTGCTTGTGGATCAAATGACCAGAGCAGTTGCCACATCCTATTGCCATAGTTACCAGAGAAAGTTGTGGTTGGCTCACGGGGTTGTCTTGTCTTTCTGTGTGTTCCTCAGCCTGGGGTTTCCCTGAAGGTGAGTTGGTACAGCTGAGGCTGTGCCGGAGGCTCATGCTGGGGGCGCGGGTCGAAGGGGCACAGTCAAAGGGGCCTGCCCTTCGACCATGTCCTTCGACCGGGCCAAGAGGTTAGGCTGGAGGGGTTTGTGGGGAGTATAAATGATGTGTGTATTATACTGGTAAAGGTAGTGGGGCCTTCTCCCTCCAGTGAGAGAGGGGTGGAGGAGGACAATATCCCCTGGTGGCAGCAGGGCATGGAAGGTTTCAGTGTGTGTGGAGCCGATTGCCTGGTTTGAGCAGGATCGGCATGAAATGGGGTGGTACCAGTAGAGAGATTGTATGGGGTGATTATTATTAATGTGATAAGTAATCATGTTAAATGAAATCATAAGGATTGTTAAGGGGTTTGCTTTATTTTTGTAAATGTTATTATATTGTGTTATATTGCTGTGTTCCCCTGTGTGGGATTTAAATCGAGGAATTGTTATTTATTTGTGTTGTTGTGAGCCGCCTCGAGCCGACCTTGGTCGTGAAAGAGCGGGATATAAATTAAAGATGATGATGATTGATGATGAAATCTCTAGTTTGGGTCACCTGTGCACCTCCTCTGTGGCTACAGCCTGCTCCCTGTTTATTTGAAAACACCTTGTGCATTCCAGAGCTTTCCTGGGGCAGGGGGAAGACATGTTTGCTGCCTGTGCACTTGGTTCACCTGCATGCCAGGCTGTTGGTTTGAACACGGCCAAACCCATGGGTGCATGCAGCTCTGGTTCAGGTCATCCCTGCACCTGCTCCAGGGCTCTGGCCTGCTCCATCTGTCTGTCTGAAAACACCCACAGACGCTACATGCCCCCATGTTTTCTTGTTTCTCAACTGGAGCAGCTACCAGATTTTTCCCCTTAAAGAAATTCCATTGGGATGCTAGAACAAATAGCTTATTGGGCAAGGAGCTAGAGCATAGAAAGGGTGCAGTGGAGCTGGCCACTGCCCCCAAATTCCCTATGGTGCTGGTTCTAATCCCTGGCCCTGACAAGTCAGCAGGTAATAATCCTGCTGTCTGAATGACCCTTAGGTTTCATAGTAAACAATTGATATTTTATGGTATTAAAATAGTAACGGCATGTGCCTATTTAATAAAATACTATGTCATAATTCATGCAGCAGAGAAGGTGGAGTGATGGTTATTTCTTTTTACAGCATCAAAGTTATGTTAATATTTCATTGTATTTAGTAGGGGTGGGAATTCCAGTTCTCCTGAGAACCGATATTGCCGGTATTTGGGTGTATCAGATTAATCCGATAAATCCGATATTTACCTGTACCGGCATACCGGATCTTTAACATTGGGTACTTTAACGTGTTTTTTTACATTGCAGCCATTGAGATAAATAACCGCAATGTAAAAAACCCGGTAAAACGCCCAATGTTAAAGATCCAGTATGCCGATACCAGTAATTCCGGTACCGGGGAGATCCGATACCAGTAAATCCAGTATTCAGCATTCTCCCCGGTGTCCCACCCCTAGTATTTAGATTTTGTTTCAGGTTTTCATAGGTACTGGAAGGTGTATCTTTCATAAATGGACTTTTTTATATTGGACTTATAAAGTCAACAGAAGATGGTGCCGCTTTTACCCTCATTAACCCTGGATCCACTTGGCTTCTCCAGATAGAAAAAAGTTAAGTCATAAAGCATTAATTCAGAATGTGTTCCCTTCCTGAATCTCTCCCAGCCTTCAAATTCCTCCTAAAAACCTACCTCTTCCTTCTAGGACTGAGGCAAGAGTAAGTGCTCCCAGACCATTAAGAAATATATACCTTTCAGGAACACTTGTGACTGTTTGTTCGTATTTCTTCATCCGTCAGTGATTCCATGCTTCTGCTAATGTTGAGATCGGTGACTGCAATTTTCTGGAACTTTGGGGGACTTATTTGGGATTGTCTAGGATTTTCTAGGAGTTTGGGGGGCTTTCCAGCTCTTTTACATCACTTTTCCTGTACTTTTACGTCTTTTACTTTTAGGTCTTACTTTACTTCTTGCTTTACGTCTTTCTTTGCTTATAATTAGTTGCTGCGATGCCATGTGTTATGGACCGCACACGTGCTTGGTTTCTGCAGGGCACAATGTGCCCGCAATGTGGATCCGCACAGTTTGCATGTGGTTTGTGTGCAGCTATGTGCGTACGGCTCTGTACAGGCTTGGGATTGAGCCCACTGAATGGAAACTAGTGACATGACAATAGTGAAAAAGCCGCTAAGTTTCCTCATCAAACGAGCACAGGGAAACGGTCTGTTTCTGATGGAAACGGTCTTCTCTGTGATTGGTCAATTCAGCTCTACTTCCTTCAGGCTTTCCCTAGCTACTCACCCCGCAGACTGCTCACTGATGCTGTCCTATCACTCAGTGTCCCCTTCTCCCCTGTAACAAACTAAGCATTTACGCCTGTGACTTCTCAACTTCATGAACATTTCCTTGCCTCTCCCTATATTCCCCTCTCCCTTGTCTCCCCTCCCTTGACTTTCCTAAGCTGTAAGCTCCTTGGGGTAGGCATCTGTCTATAATTATACTAGTTTTACATCACCAGATGCATTACTTGCACTATAAATAATGATGATGATGATAATGCTTACAGTGTTGAGATGCACGAAGAATCCTCAGCTTCCATTTATTTAGAAGGTAGTTGCCAGGTCTTAGCATTTGTAAGAATCTACTATTGATGATTTATTAAAGTACTCCTCTCCAAAAATAAAAATGGATAACCCTTATGCATATTTATGACTCCAGATGTAACTCTATTGTTTGCTTAAATGATAGTGGTTTTCTGGTAATGATTTGAACTGTTAAAGTTTGATATAAATAATTCATGTCTACTAAAGCATACATTAAACTAGTATCTGAAAAAGGTGCCGATTTTCAGTCAGTCCATACATAAATACCAAATGCTCTACTTTCAAGAAAAAAAACTTGAATGCACTTTCCACATGATGTTAAAAGTGTATTAATGCATTTCTCAAAGATAATGCAGGGGTTAAAAATGACAGAAGCAAAGAAAACCTTTCCCTTTCATTTCCAGTATAATTAAATTGAGTTAGATTAACTAAATGTATCTCTGCAAAGGTGAAGTACAGTAGCAGGAGTATATGTTACTGTGCCATGAAGCCTCCTGACATTAATAACAGAGAGTAAAGCGATTTGCCGTGCTTACCTAAAAGTACCAAAGTCTGCTACCCTTTGTTTCACAAATGAAAAATTAATCTATCTGATAAGAATGTGTAATGAGGAGCACAGAGTGGCTAAGGGGAGTTGTAATGGGATTCTGAGACCTTGTTGACCCTTGACATTTCAGCCATTGGTAGCCAGCCACCAATGTAGCTGCATGGATATAGATAGTCAAAACGGTTTTGAGCTGCAGCTGGCAGGGGTTTATTTTCAAGCACAGCAACTATGAATGGGAAAATGTCTATGCTTGATGCCAGACTGTCAAGAGTATAAGTATTAATGTGTGGAACAGTATTATGCAGTAAGAGCTCCATGATGTCATAGGGTGATTTCAGTCGTGACGGGGCATCTATTGGCCCTGCCACAGAATCACCTTTTGATTCCCCACCGAAATCAAAACGCCACGTCCAACAGACGTGCCGGCTGATTCCAGTGGGGAATCGGGTGGGGTGGGGAGCAGAGCTATGCGGCACAACGTGCGGCCACACAGCCCCGCCCACCCATGCTCCCCCAGCTGCCCACCCTCCTGGAGACCCCGTCCCGGGGTCTGGGCCACGGCCCGGAATTGGCGGTGGTAACAGACGTTACCGGCCGCCGATTCCCAGCCGTGGTTCAATTAACCACCCTTTCGGGGATGGTGCCCAGACCATCCTCGAAAGTGTGGTTATTTTGCTCACTGTGGTGAACATCTGGCGGCGAGCAACCAGACGTTACAGGACCATCTGACACATTGGGGCATTGTCCATGGTTGACTATGTGGCAAAACGCCAGTAGGGGGGTGCTATACAGCTTAGCCACGCACCTCCCTGTGTTTCTCCAAATCTCTGACCAGGGGTTCCCACATCTGGCAACCCCCCCCAAAACCCTTAGTATTCCACTGCCACCACTTGAGTGTTATTCAGAGGGCGTTCACACCACTCAAGACATGTGAACCCCAAAAGGCATAAGCCTCACAGCTTCCCCAAAGCACTCCCCTTTCCTGGCACTCTGTTCCTGGGATTTCCTCGAGGGGGGTCTTTGTCAGGGCAAGGGCATTTTGCCACAGACTGTGATCTCGTAACGTCTGAAAATACCCATAGAGGGTACTTCATCAAAAGTGTCCTGGGTGCCTCTTTTCCTTCTGTGATACACCATTGAGTTATTTCTTGTATGTGGTGTACACCCTTCCCCTTGGGGTTACTGACACTGAGAGCAGTTATCACACGTATTTCTGGGATTATCTTCACCTCCCAAAAGTTTTAGTTATTATAGCAGCTATATTTCAGATTGCATAATTCCCATCTGTCTCCCCTTTACAGTGGGGAGAGAATGCTTTATTTCTCAGAAATCATAAAAGCAGAGGTAAAAAGAAGTGTTCAAATGTTTGGGGGAAAGTTTGCATTTTCTGCATAAACTGTGAAGGCCTATTAATGGCTGCTACTTTACCATTTGCTTTTAAAACCTGCTCTCCAGAAATTCTTGACATGGATAATCACACTCTTTTTTTTGTCAATAATGGTACTAATGGACAGGACTTGCAATTTTTTCCAGCTTCACAAGTGTCCGAGCGAAGTGTCCGCTCTCTACCTCTAGAGGTTGTTCTAGTTAAACCTGAAAGAATTATCTGCTAATTTGGTATCTGGCTGGATCCAGAGTATCTGATCCATTCCGGCAAGGGCTGGATATGGAGCAATAACCTTTTATTGTTTGGCAGATTAACCAGTTAACTGTCTTACCCGCTTAATGCATTACCACGATTTCATGCATTATTGCATAAAACTGCAGTGTGCCATTTGCCATTGTGTGGATTACCATTTGGGGATTTTGCCATTTACGATATTGGCATTTACTATTTGTGCATAATTTACTTCTTCTTTACTTCCTCCCACACCTCCGGACCTGGTTTCAGATTGGTAATGATAACGTTTAGTTATATGGTAACGTTATAATATGGAAATGGTAATATGGTAAACCAGTTGACTTTTGCTGTATTATCCTGTTAATCAGTTTATTTGCTGTCATGGGAATCAGTTAATGGCTGTATAACCACCAAACTATCCAGAATGGTGGATATTAATCATGGATAACACATTTACTTTTTGGCTCTGCTCTAATTCTAGTGAATGAATTAATTTTGACCCAAGTTCTGGAAGGGAGAGAGAGAGCTCAGACAATAATTTGATCTTCAGACTCTTAATTGTTAGGTGATAAAGCAGAAAAGGAAAATACAATTAGAAAATCCAGTTTAGACATTTTTTCTTTTATGTCTAACTCTAAAGAAATAGATGACATACTTGAAATCTGACCCAATTTGGTGGGGAGCAACTGAGAGACATACAAGCAACCTGAATGTGCATTACTCAAAAAATGATGGTGGGTGAGACCACATTAAACAGGGAGGGGAGGCTTCCACACCTTGAGTAGACTTACCTCTTCCCGGGCATCCAGGCCACGCGATGCAGTGCATCCCCGAGCCGCCCCGAGCTGTTTCAGAAGGGGCCGGGTATAAATGCAATTAAATAAATACATTATCTGGCCAGTGGCCACCAGATGCCTAGGGATGGGCGAACAGAATGCCATTTGGATGTTCGGACATTCGGTCGTTCGCTTCGAACCCTGAGTTCAGGTTCGGCTGTTCGGTTCGGCGGAGTTCAGTTCGGCCGAATTCAGCTGAACATTCAAAAAAGTGCTATCGGTACAGAAACCAATTATTTTTCCGTATCGGTATTTTTGGCCCTGAAACCACCCCTGATGCCAGGAAGTCTGCTTCTCAGCTGCCTCCCCCTTCCAGTCACGTTTTTCCCACCCAAAGTCACATTTTTCCCACCCCCGAACTCATCCGAACTTTTCCGAACTGTTCAGAAGTTCGAGTGTTCGGTTCGGAAGTTCGGTTCGGTCGTCCAAAGAGGCCAAGTTCAGGCTGAACTCCAAACTTCTGAACTGCGTGTGCCCATCCCTACAGATGCCCCCGCCATCCTGGGCCAAGGCAAACAGCTGCCTGCTATGCTATGTGTCCTCCAAAAAATTCAGAGGATGGCCTTACCCCACCTAAGACAAGGCTACCAAGGGCATGGTAACTCATGTGGCCACTGGCCAGGCCCCTTCTGCCTGCCACATGGCATGTTCATGGCTAGGGGGCCAGATTTTGGTTGGACTGGGACAGACGCAGGCTTCCCTCCCACAGTCCACACAAAAAACAGTTGATATGGGGTTGGGGGGAACCTAGAGGAGCATGCACATGCCCCTCTCCCTACGCTGACAAATAGCAGACTGGGGGAGATCACAGGCCCCTCCTCCCCTGATCAGCTGTTGGACTGGGGAAAGTGGTGTGTGTGTGTGCGTGTGTGTGTGTGTATATATATATATAAATATATATATATATATATATATATATATATACTCTTCTGGACTCCCCCTCCCCCCAATCAGAGCTTGGCCCCAGAGGCAGAAGCTGCAGAGAGGATAGCCACCTACACCTGTGTGTTTCCATGTCTCCACCCCCAGGTAAGCTGCTTATAGCAGAGGGCTGCAGTGAGGGCGGCGGCCGAAGGGCGCCGCCAAAGGGCGAAGCAGCCATTGGCAGAGCCATTGGCGGAGCCAAGGAGGTGGAGGCGGCCCGCTCTGCATAAGAGTCGAGGGTGAAGACTGTGAACCCCCACAAATCCAGGACTTTGTCATTCAGCTGCAGCTGAGAGGGTCCCCGTGCTCGCTTGTTGCCTCACTGTGTCCCCCACTGTTGGACCTGCAGGGGGACAGAAGAGAAAGATACTGTGAGGGTTGGGGGGAGCACAGAGGACAGCTGAGAGGGCTGACCTATCCCCTCCCCCACATGGAAGTGAGCGGGGGGCTTTAAAGCCGTAGGCCACGAGCCGAAGGGCCAAAGGACGCTTCGGAGCCGCAGGGGGTGGTTATTGTTTTTGTGGGTTCTCCTTTGTACAGGGCTAGGGTGGTAGGGTGGGGGTGTAGG
>QEPC01014017.1:768833-785240 GCA_003113815.1 Sphenodon punctatus
GGGTGGGGGGTGTCCCCCCTTCCACCCGCGCAGCCTGGACTCGGGGAGGGTTTTTTTGTTTTAAAACAGTTTGGCTGGGGCTTTAAATTTTTTTACATTGCAGCCATTTTTAAATGGCTGCAATGTAAAAAACCGGCACACAGAAATCCGGTACCGGGGGGCCGGATTACCGGGCCGAATCCGATAATGCCGGTACGCCCGATACCGGCATTATCGGATACCGGTAGATCCGGAATTCCCATCCCTATCAACCAGTATAAGTTAGGAATGCGTTATGTTTACTTTTCATTTCTAGTAACCACTCTGTATCAGCTATCTTGTTTATGTAATCAATAAACTTATTTCTTATCTTTATGAAGAAGTGGCAGTGTCTAATATTGGAACACAAGTGAGCTATAAGAGCCCCCAAGCTCTTGCGAACCCAGAGAGTAAAGAGTCTGTAAACGGGAAGGATCGGGCCCTTGTGTGGCAAAGGATTTTCATTGTGGCACACTTGAATTAGCCAGAGAGAGAAACTGATTCAAGAGAACTGTGCACAAGGGAAACTGAGTCACTCAAACCTGGTAAAGTGGGGGTGCGGACCCCCAAACCTGTCACAGCCCCCCATATTGATTGTGGGAGGCAGCAGGCATTGAGCAATCACAGAGTGCCATGAGACTGCTGGGGCCTGATTATTGGCTCATTGGCCAGCAATACATCCATCAGATACTGCTGAGCTGCTCACCCCTCCCAACACAGGCACAGTTCAAGAGTTCAGCCCTGTTAAGGGCTCCAAGGCCTCCTCCCCTCTCCATATTTTCCCTCCAAAACTCAACTGCCACAGCACTAATAATGACAATGATAACGACACTGTCATTTTCATTATCATTGTCATTATTCTCAGTCGTTGTTTTTGTTATTGCAATAACAAAAATGAAAACGACAATTTTCGTTATCGTTACTATAATAACGAAAACGATGTGCACACCCCTAGAGATTGGAGTTTTAGAACCCATGGATGTTTTCAGATGTGATGGTGGGCAGCGGTACCATGCTTTGGCATGCTTTGCCATGTGTGGGACTGCAGCCCGTTGCCACACTTGAATGCGCCCGCCAGATGTTAACGTGGGCCGTTATCCGGTTGGGGTTAGCCCAGGCTGTGACCCGGGACCATCCCCATGTCACATCCCAGGCTAAGCACCACCACCAAGGTAAGGGCTGCCTGACCGGGTGTAAAGCAGGACATCATGGATAAAGGTCTGCTGTATTTACCCCGGTCTGGAGTGGCAGTGCTTCCGGGCAGCCATCATGGCTGTCATAGGCCATCATGACTTTCTGTCAGGGGGGCAGGCCGCTCCACATTGGGGAGGGGGGATGTGTAGATGCACATCTGTTTGTCTCCCTGCTCCCTCCCTGACCACAGTAACGTTTGTTCAGCAGCCAAGCCAAGTCCTGGCCGGAGTGACGGCTCCTTCTACCACCCAGAGCAGACCGTGGTGGCAGTGGGAGCCGTCACTTCAGAAAGCACCCTATGACAGAGTAAGGAGGAGAAAACTGGAGTGCAGAGAGTGCTCTCCAGGCTGGGGAAAGGAGTCCGTACAGATATCCAGTGAAGTAAGTGCTGGAAAGGGCAGGCCAGAAGAAAAAGACTTGGAGAATAAGTGAAGGCTCTAAGGTTGCTTTTAAACGAGCGGGTCGCTGTCGTGTGACCTGCTCGTGTGATATTTCAAAATCCCGCAAGGCGGGATTAGACGAGACAGAAGTCCAGGATCATGTGCATAGAAGGTGGTTACACATTGTTTGCAGACCACAAATTAAATACCTCAATTGTGAGGTACTTAATTTGCAGTCTGCAAACAATGTGTGACCGCCTTCTATGCACATGATCCCAGACTTCTGTCTCGGCTAATCCCGCCTTGCAGGATTTTGAAATCTCACACAAGTGGGTCGTGCAACAGCGACCCGCTCATTTAAAAGTGCCCTAAGTCACAGTTCCTTGAGCAAGGGCTGAAGACTTCATAGTCTGCCTTGTTGGGTAGCATAATCCCATTAGAGAAAGTTTGCCCTGAAATGAAATGCTTGGCACTGTGCATTGCTTATATGTGAAACTGAGGCATGTACAGTGAAAGAAAGCTCGAAGGAAGGCTAGGACTATTTCAAAATAGCCTTTCTGCTTCTGCAGTACAGTTCTGTAGAAATGGAAAGGTTGGTGAACTTCCTATTGGAATTTTGATTGAAATTTTTTTCATTTGGAATTCTGATATAACCATTTTGCACACATACAAAATGGCTAAATTTAGTCCAATTTTTTCAACTGGAAATCCAAATGGAATTTCATCCATTCCAGTTTCCAGTATGGACAATCAAACTGCCCGATCCCAGCAGAATCTGAAGATGGGCAGAAGTTGCACTTCACCCCTAGGGAAGGTGAAGCCTGCAGTCCACAGCTTCTGAAGGCTTGAGATTTGGTGCAGATCACAGATTTCGCTCTTTAACAAAGTAATTTCCTATCCCTCGTGATTAACGAGGAAACCTTGAAAAATGCGAGCCAGAGGGTAAATAAAAAGAACACTGAAATATGTACACTTATAAAACTCGATTTCTAAGCTGCTCTCAATTTCTAGCAGGGGGATGTTTGACTTACAAGTATTTGATGTTTGGGGATGGCAGCACCACTTTGCAATGGCCCAGAATTCTTTTCTTTTATTATTTTGATTTGAGAGTTTTGAGGAATTGCCTTTTTGAATCATTCTTTTCTCCCCTCTCCTTATTTCAGGGGCCGATAGTCTCTCTGATGGCTTTGTACAAGCTTCCCTTCCTCTCTTTGCTTTGGCTAGTGTTATCTCGCTCTTCTGTTTGGCTTCTTTAAATGGGATTTTTCTGCTAAGTGAAAGAGTTTGACATTGTGTTCTTTATGCCTTTTCAAAACATACTAACTTAGAATTTTTTTATGTCCTGTCTAATTGCTGAGTGGTAAATGCCAAAACAAAATGAAATGCATCTGTGCTTTCACAAGAAATACAGTTTAAAATAGCCTTTCAGCTACACTCCAGTATTTATGTTCTCCAGACGTGGGGCCAAATTATCATTGCTTGTGAGCTATGAGGCTGTCTTCATCCTTTCTGGGATTTTGTGCTGGAAGTCGTTTTTAGCTGCGGGGGGTTGCGTGGGGACACAGGGAAGTGGTTCAAGCCCATGACATGTATGGAAATAGGGGGCATCAAAATGTCCCCAAAGTGGGATCAAGTCTTGCGTGTACATCATATTACAGTAACGCAGCAGGTATTTCAGTATCTCACTAAGTGTATTGATGTGTTTAAGAAATTTGGAGACAGACAAAATGTGCTGTGGTGGGGCCTCAACCCATTCTGCCTGCCTACCCTGCTTCACCAGGAGACGTATGCAGCAAACCAGGGCTTTATTTGCGTTACTGGATTCGGATAGAGGCAGCCAATAAAGCTGTGGCCTATGGTTCACTAAAGCATGCCCTGTGAAGTTTAGGGGCAGCCATGTTGTCATGGGGGTTATGTGTAACTGGTGTGTCATGACTGGTGTGTGTCCCTAAACTTCACAGGGACAGAGAACCCATATATAATTAGGCTAACAGAAGACAAATAATAAATGAGAAGACAAATAATAAAAATGCAATGAGAATTTTAAAACTATTTTTTCACAATGACTTTCAATTTTATTCAAATTTACACACTTGTGTATGGCAAATTCTATTAATTTGGAGTTTGCTTTGAGAATTCATTTCAGTGTGATGTAAAGTTTTCTGATACTTACCTTCACCTTTATGTTTTTTGCAACAGGAGGAAAAGGAGAAGTTAACATGGAGAGACCGTATTGCTGGCTATTTAGTGAACTTTACTTCCATCTTATTTATGGTAATTTTGTTTGTATTTTTTCACGCTTGGGAGTGCTCCAAGCATCTGTGGCCTACATTCTCCTTGGAACTGAATCATTGTCCTCAAAAATTCTAATAATCTTCAGAGCACCCAGATAACTTTCCTATAGACAAAGTGAGAATTGAATTACTAGGATAGATAGTAGTAGAGAATTATATTACAATACTGAACTGAAACAACAAGTAGACTTTTAAACATTATTTTATTTTATTTTATTTTGGTTAGCCCTTCAAATACTGTCTGCATCTGAAACGGGTATTTGCATAACCACTTATTGGTATGCCCTAGTTCAGTTATTTCATTTGCTTTGCTATTTTGGTTATTCGGTTTGGTTATTTCAGTTATTTCACAATTTTGTTTACTTTGCTTCAACAATTGTGCACATGCAATAGTGCTAATAGTGCTGAAACGATGGAACCAAAAACACCGTAATGATGGAATTATCTTTGCAAATATGAAATTTACCTATTCCAGCACAAGGGAAAAGTACAAAGAAATTCCTACAGAAGCTTGTTGAGAGATTTAAATTAATTGACTTCTGTTAAGGTCATAGATATTGTATTCACTCACACATTTTCTGTCTGGTACAATTCTCTTCATCTGAATTTCTATTTATCAGAACAGGTAAATATTTACCTATTTACCATGGCATCTCGGGGCTTTTGTAAGTCGCCCCGAGATGCCATGGCATGAGGGAGCAACTAAAAAGAAAAATGTAAAGAAATAAATAAACACTGATTCAACTGAACTGGCAGCGTGTCCCCACCTCAGTCTGATCCGCTGATAATTGCTGATCAGCTTATTGGTAGGGGTGTCCATTTTGTTTTTGTTGCAATAACAAAAGCAAAAATATAATTTTCATTTTTGTTATTTTAATAATGAAAATAATAATAATAATGAAAATAACAAAAAAAAAATGTTTTCATGATTATCCCTATGCATTCCTATGTGTGCTCATGGTACTGTTTCAACAAGACAGAGGGAGAGTGGGGAGAACAGAGCAGCATGAGCAAGGCTTTCTCGCTTCTGTGTTTCTGGTCCCGTCGGTATCAGTGCCCCTGATTTCCTGTCATTTCTGCTAATTTCTAGTAATTTCCAGTAATTTTTGGCAATTTCTGGTCATTTCCAGTATTACTGATAATACTGGGGAAAAAATTAAAAATATATACTGATAATACTGGAGATGACCAGAAATTACCGGGAAGCCAATGCAAAATAAATAACGAAAACAAAGATAAATAACAAACAAATTAATGAAAGAGAATTCAATTTTAATAATGAAAATGAAACTTAAACAAAAACAGTTTTCTGTAGGATGCAGCTCTAATTTGGACTCTCCTCTCCCTTCCACCATCCTGAGCATGCTCCTTAACCACCCAACTCTTATGTGTCCTCTGGAGCATGTTCTTCTTTTGAAAGTGGCCTCTGGGTGGGAAAGCATTCCCCACCTCTGCTCTTGAATAATGAATAAACCTGTAGGGGAATAATCTGAAAACCTTGCACCAAACTTGTAAGTTTATGCAGTGTGAGAGGAAAATTCCACCCTCCGGTGCAGATCAGAATCTGGTGTTTATGGAATGCAGTTCTCTTATACTACAATTACTAACCAGTGACTGGGGACCCAGAGTCAACTTTTCCTGTCAGTCACTTCCATGATGTCACACTGGTGTAGCTGTTTGGCTAGTCTATCTCCTTTTTCACTACCCACTCGCAAATGAAAGAATTGTTTAAAAGCATGATTGCTATTTAGATACAATGGACCAGTCACACATACAGCAAAAAAACCCCCACCCAACTGCACTTTCTAGTGCTGCAGAAGTGATTGCAGAGTTTCTAACACCACCTTTTCCAGGCTTGCACTGTCTGGCAGGCACAAACCCATAGGAATTTTCACTTAAAATGTCTACATTGTTGTAGAATGATGATGTCATGTTCTTTCCTCCTCGTTGCTCCCCCCACTTACACTCTGCACTTTCCTTGATATTTTTTAAGGCTCCTGACATTTCCTTTTGGTGGGACTTGGCTTTTTTTATTTTTCAATCTGTGTGCTTCTTAAATATGAAGTCTTTTCAAGCAGAAGTGTTTTTTCCATCTTTTCCCCATTAAGGCCCCTTGTGCCTCTTACTGTAGGACATTATTTTGCTATTGTAAATGTAGGCTTTTAAAAAGACATGTTTATCTTCATGCCCAGTTAACTCTGTACCTGCCATCATTCTAATACCCACTTCTAAGTACTTCAAAGCGTGTGGAGAAGAAATAACTGTATCCAAACACCTTCGGGACATGGTTTTCTTCCCCGATTAGAGAGGTTTTAAGATACTACTGTTTCTACTTTACTAGTAATAAAGTGTGTTTGCAAACTGAGGGGGACATAAGACATGTCTGTAACAAGGAAGCATTAAAGAGGTTGGAAAAAGAGGGTTACTGGTGTATACTGCTACTGTTCTACATCCAGAACTCTAGCCAAAGTCAACCCAGACTGAAAAAAATCGACATTAACTATAAAAATCTTAACAGCTGCCACAGGGTAGCAGGATTGGGTTGGACATTAATATTACTAGAGATTAGGGCTGATGCGGCAGCAGCTTTTACCGCGCCGCGATTCCGTTCCGCTATTTCGGAATTGCCTGCGCCACACCGCGACATTTCTGCGGATATTCCGCTAATTCCGCCGGAATTCTGCAAATCGCGGAATAGCGGAAAAATCGCGGAAAACCACTATTCCGCGATTTTTTGGCGCTGGCGGAATTGCGGAAATAGCGAAAATGTCATGTTGCCACGATTCCACTAAGTTGCGGAATTAAATAAGCGGAACCGCGGAATGAAACCGCGGAATGAAAGCCTCTGCCATGCCATTCCACTAATTGCGGAAACACTGTTTCCGCCGGAAATAGCTACCGCTGCGATATTCCGCTACAGCCCTACTAGAGATGAGCTGAAACAAATATTTGAGGAAACAAATAAACCTTCCATATTTGTGCTATTTGACGCAAACTCAATGAAGCAGATAATGACTGCTATTTGTCAGATATCATTTTGGATTATTTCAGTTTGATTCTTTCAGTTCTTTTAATGAAGCTATTTGGCCATTTTTGTATTTCAGTTATGTCATTTTGGCACGGCAAATGCCAAGTGTCAAACTGAAGCAACCAAACTAGCAAAATAAGAAAAGTAACTGATTGGGAGTACCTGAATAAATGGATATACAAATACCCATGCCAGATGCATAATCCATTATTAGAGATGGAGGCTGAGCTGGATGAACAGTTGGTCTGACCCAGTATGGCGCTTCTTATGTGACCCACAGTCTGGGGACCACTGCTCTGTCCCACTGTCATCACTTGTGTCACATTCATTTTAATATGACCCAGCCCATCATTGAAATCAGCCAAAATTTCTTACATCTACAATTGGCACCAACATCGATAAAGCAGGAGTAGTAAATTATTTTGCTATTTTTGCTGCTGCGTTGTCAGCTTCAGTACCGCTGGTGAATTTAGCTGTGGCTCTTTGAAAATGGGGTCTGTTCCAGAGGGATGCACTGTGCATTTTCTTTGTGTGCCTGTTGCTAATAGTTCTCATTTTTAAAATACTTTTTGGCTTTTTTGAATTATGAAAAGATTAGATTCAAAATTGTTTCCAGGTTCAAGTATGAAACTGAGTTGGATCTGTGCTTCATGTGAAGACCCCACCCATGATGTAATGGTTATTGCTGTCTAACCATTTTGCATTTATGGAACCCCATTTTGTCCTAGGATCAAGAGAAACTTTCCCAACAACGATGAAATTATACGGAAATTCTCACCAAAGTGCAAAATGAAACACAAACAAAATCTCTCTCTCCGCATTTCTGTTTATGGCTTCCTCTTTATCCAAAGATAGAGATTCTATGTGAAAGTTTATTTTTAAAAAATCCATATTTGTTATTTCTTTTTTATCATTTTAAAACTGGAATAACAGGACTCTACATTGGACAAATTCTTTCTGTGGGAATTCAGCTCCGAGGGGCACGCATGACTTTTCTGATCTCGTGAGTTGAGGCCAGATTCTCATGGACCACACAACACCCTGAGACTTCTGTGACAAATCTTTGTTACTTGCCCTCAGAATGTCCATGCATATTCAACAAGAGCAAAAAAAAGTTGGTAAAAATGTTGCAGAAACCAAAGATTTGACATCGTTAACTCCCAATCCAGCATTGCATAGAATGGGGGCAAGCTCCATGGACTCCAACACAGCTCTCAGCAGTCTGATCATATGCCGCATCATGGGCTACAACATCTGGCCCGTGACCGTTTGATTTGCCCCCTGTCCAATTCCTGGATCTGGTCTGTGGATCCAGTCTCTACCCTAAAGAACTGGAAGAGTGAGCTCAGGAGGGGAACAGAGATGAGGACACATGCTCAAGGATAGGGGTTAGCTCCCTGGCATAGATCCATGATCTGGACCACCCCTTGCCCCATCCTGAGCACAGCCCTTAAGCACCCTTGCCCCTAAGTTGTATCCACGTTGTGGAGCTTGTACTGATTTCCAGGGGTGGAATGGAAAAGGTAGCTACATGGGAATGGGCCCTGGTGCAGAAGATGGAATGAGCCCCCAGACACATATGGTTCCAGGTGCAGCTGCACCTGCTTCACCTATTATAGCAATGCTCCTGGTACTTTAATTTCTCTATCTGGAGCCATTCAGCACCAGCCTATGAAACCTTTCTGAGACACGGTTCAACATCCCCTATTAAACTCTAGTCACATACTTATGCCTGTGTTTTTCTTTGCAGATATCCTTGACATTTTCTGCTGTCTTTGGTGTGATCGTGTACCGAATAACTACAGCAGCAGCATTGTCCTTCAGCACGAACGAGTCAACCAGGTCAAATGTTCGGGTTACTGTGACTGCAACTGCTGTCATCATTAACCTGGTTGTGATCCTCATACTAGACGAGATTTATGGAGTGGTTGCCAAATGGCTGACAGATATTGGTAATGTTATCCTATCCTTTATTAAAACTTTCTGCGTCTTGCTAATACAGTATGCAGCAAAGTCCTAAGAGGGGATCGTCTCCTGCAAAGGAGATCTGTTAAAGAGGGAATTTTGGGGTCAAGGTTTAAAATCCATCTTTAGGCACTTTAAGCTAAAATTCAAGATGCTTGCCTCAGTTTCTGCGTGCTAAAGGGTTTTTTGTTGCTCAACTAGGGTCTGATTTTTTACAAGTGATGATTAGGGTTCTAAGGCCTGACCTGAGCTACTCATGCTGCCCGCTCTAGCCCCCGGTGTTGGTCTGGTCTGGGTTTCCCAGGGTTGGGGGAAGGCCCAACTGTGTATGGAGCTGAGGTCATAGTGGGTGGATCCACAGCAGGAAGAAGCAGGATAATGGGTGTCTTTAGACTGACACCTGCTCTGCCCCAACCCCGGGTAGCCCATCCTTGTACAGGCGGGCCACCCTGGGGTGAGGCAGAGCAGGAGCAGAACTTCTCCAGGCCAGATCCACTTGTGGTGCTCCAGAATATCCCAAAGCACCATCTAAAGGATGGCCAGCCATTGTAGCTTCACTCCCAGCTGTGGGTTGCCCCGGCAATTGCCATAGAGTTGCGGATGTCTGCTGATCCACCTACAGCTCTATGATGTGAGGGAGAGGCATGCGTGGGTGGAATGTGGTCATTGTGGGCATTCGTTAAAACCCCCTGCCACCGGAGCAGACCCAGAGGTCCCCCCGGCCCCGGGTCCATCCAAAAACACCCAATGTTTTAGCCCTGCCCTTTTCTGACATCGCCGCAGCCTTGCAAGTGTCACGACTCTCTGTAATATCTTTGTCCAAGTCAGAAACTGGGCAGAAGCATGCCTTCGTTCTGCCCCCTGCCTGATGTGGCCACACCTTTTAAAAGTTTCATAGGGAGATGGTGCTCTGTTGGGGGCATGGCAAGTTGGTTGCATCAGGCTCCGGCTCAGGCTTGGGTTTAACCCAATGCTGTTGAGTTTAGGCTCCTCTTAGGTCACAAATTCTGGACTGAGCAGGCCTCTGGTGAGGACCATCTGCTTCACTGACTCCATCTACTGTGGTGGTTGTTCATCTTCACTTGACATCAGGTCTCAGATGTCTAAAGCTGGACAACCCAAGTAAGAGGGCTTGTGAAAACTGGGGGCAGAATCACTCTGCCTTAATTTCCCTGGCAGTAAAAATGGAATAATGAGAGAGCTTCATTTGGTGTACATTGACGCTGTTTAAGTGAAGTCAGCGTCTGAGGATCCAGCTTTCTTCTTGTTACCAAGCTTTGTAAAAATGCTGATATTTGCAGAGGCAACCTATTATTAATCAATGGGTATTTTCATACTTTAAGAGATCACACTCAACCACGGTGAATTCCCCGTGGGTGAGCATGATCCCGTAACGTCTGGTCGGTGTTACGCCAGATGTTCACCCCCGTGAGTCACGGGGGGTAATCAGATTTACCACACTTCCGTCCCTCCTCCCCGGAGGAGGAACAGAAGCATGGTGAATCTGATTCCCTCCCGTGATTCACGGGGATGACCACCCGGCGTAACACTGACCAGACGTGACATTGACACGCTCAACCACAGGGAATTCACCATGGTTGAGCATGTCAACGTCACGTCTGGCCACTGACCACGGCCCAGAATCGGCGACCGTGCTTGCTGCCGATTCCTGGCCATGGTCAATTTTCCGAGGGCGGGTGCGTGCTAAAGCCATATTGGCCACAGCGCCCGCCCATCTCCAGGAGGACGGGCTGCTGAGGGAGTGTGGGGGGCGGGGCTTTGCGGCCGCATATTCGGCCGCGCAGCCCCCCCCCCCAGATTCCCCGCCGGGATCGGCCAACATGACGTGTTGGCCCCGGTGTGGAATCTGCAGGGTGTTTCCATGACGGGGCGAATTGAGCCCCGTCACGTCTGAAAATACCCAATGACACCACCATTATTGATTTAAGCTACAATCTACAAAACACTTACTCCAGAATAGACCCACTGAAGTCTGGGATCACAGCCTTATTTATTTTGCATACTGCCATAATAACGGTCCAGCCAAGAGGGGGTTTGGGGATACAATAGAGCACTTTTATTACTCAGAATAGTCTGGTTACTTCATTTTTCTTCAAATTAAGAACATAAGTTAAAAAGGCAAATTTTCATTATTAAAATGAAGTTCACCTAATTTATTTTCTTTTTGTTTGTGTACAGTGTTTGTGAACAGAACGTCCCCCTGGCATAAGTGGATACAGCAGGAATTCTCAGTCTATGGATTGTAACTCTCACTGAGGCTGTGCTGTCTGCAAGTGGAGTTGCAATTTCAATTGATATTTCATATATTTTGCTTGAATTGGTTGTTGTCTGGGGTTAGATTTAAGTCTCAAAATGGGGTCACACAAGCAAAAATTTTGGAAAGCTATTGGGGTCTGAGATGTGGTGCCTAAGCTGTTAAGGCATGCAACCCCACAGTGGTGGCTGATGGGTTCTAAGGCTGGTGGAGCAGAGGGCAGGACAGAAGTGGGCAGGGCCAAGCCAACAGTGGGTGGAGCCAATGGTAGGCAGGGCCAGGCCAATGGTAGGTGCGACCAACCAGAATTACAGTGATCACATGTTATTCCTCTCTCCTCCTAGTAATACCAAGGGCAGGGACAGTGTGATCTGATGATATTCCTCCCTCCCCTGTAATAATAGGGCACCCAGCAACAACTACCAGAGAAATGCATGCACTACTGCAATGGGATCTTACAAGACTGGGTGCCTGGGCATCTAAACGGAAAATGAGATTCAATGTGGACAAGTGCAAAGTGATGCATATAGGGAAAAATAATCCAAACTATGCGTACACAATGCTGGGTACAAAGCTAAGAGTTACCACTCAGGAAAAGGATCTGGGAGTGGTTGTGGACAATTCAATGAAATCCACAGCGCAGTGCGCAGCAGCAGTCAAAAAAGCAAACAGAATGTTAGGAATTATTCAGAAGGGGATAGAGAATAAAACTGAGGAGGTCATAATGCCTCTATGCAAATCAGTAGTGCAACCGCACCTGGAATATTGTGTGCAGTTTTGGTCGTCCCATCTCAAAAAAAACATAGCTGAACTAGAAAAGGTAGAGAAGGGCAGCAAAAATGATCAAGGGCATGGAAGGGCTCCTGTTTGAAGAGAGGCTTGGTAGGTTGGGGTTCTTCAGTTTGGAGATGAGACAACTGAGAGGAGATATGATAGAAGTCTATAAAATCATGAGTGGGATGGAACTAATAAACAAGGAGCAGTTATTTACCCTCTCAGCTAGTACTAGAACTAGGGGACACTCCATGAAACTCATGGGTGGCAAGTTTAAAAGAAATAAAAGAAAATATTTTTTCACTCAGCATATAATTGGGTTGTGGAATCTACTGCCAGAGGCTGTGGTAAGGGCCAGAACTATAGCTGAGTTTAAAAGAGGTCTGGACAAGTTTCTGGAAGATAGGTCCATTAGCAGCTATTAGCCAGACAGGATCAGGGAACATAATGGGAGCTGGGGGAAAACAACAGGGAATGGATCCCCCATTGTGACCTGTTGGGTGTTTCTCCCAAACCACCATTGATTGGCCACTGTCAGAGACAGAATGCTGGGCTAGATGGACCATTGGTTTGACCCAGAAAGGCACTTCTTATGTTTATGTTTGTATTGCCACTCTGGGCAAAGGCAACGTGATGTGATGATATATATTCTGCATCTCCATAGTCCAATGGGGGAACCAGAGTAAGACACACTTTTGAAATAATAAGTAGGGGTGTGCATGTCATTTTCATTATTACAATGACGGTAACAAAAATTGTCATTTTTGCTTTTGTTATTGAAATAACGTAAATGACAACCGAGAATAACGACAACGATAACAAGAATGACAATTGAGAATACAAAAATGACAACTAAGAATACCAGTAACGGTAACGATATTGATATCGATACCAAAACCGATAACAAAACCAATAACAAAAATGATAACAAGAAATAAAAACAACAATGTCGTTATCATTGTCGTTATTATTAGTTCTGTGGCAGTTAGATTTTGGAGGGAAAATGTAATGAGGGGAGGAGTGAGTAGATATCTCGGAGTCTTAACAGGGTTGAACTCTTGAACTGTGCCTGTGTTGGGAGGGCCGAGCAGCTCAGCAGTATTTGATGGATGTATTCCTGACCAATGAGCAGTGCAAACAGGCCCAGCAGCCTCATGATATTCTGTGATTGCTCAATGCCTGCTACCTCCCACAACAAATCAGGTGGGCTCTAGGGGAGGGCACTGCAACCCTTTATAATAGGAGGGCCAGGTTTTTTCTCTCCATTGTGTGAGAGCTCTGCTTGTCAGGTTGTGTTTACCAAACCGTGGTGCTTGCACATAAAAAATCCTCCCTAGCCCTCATTGTATTTATTTATTTATTTATTTATTAGGTATTCCCACCAATACCTTTCCTTCCCCATACCCTACATTTTACCTTCTCCCTTTCCCTGCTCCTCTCCCCCCTGTACATTATATATAGATAGGTAGTATAGATTAGATATATATATATATTATAGACATATAGATTTGATTGGAATAGTTATATAGATAATTTATTAGATAATAGTTTTCCTTTCCACTTCCCCTGTCTACCTTAGATTTAGATAAATATTAGTTGTGCACAGAAATCAATAATGATAGATACCAAAAATAAAATCTTTGTTTGAAATAGTACTGATATCAATAATGATAACAAATATCGATACTGATAATGAAAATGATATCAAAAACAATACCAAAATGTTACCAAAAATGATAACAAAAATGACATTGTCGTTAATAACGAGAACGAAAATGAAATTTTTGAATAATGAAAACAAAAAACAAAAATGGCATGGGGGCCTGGTGCACACTTCTAATAAGCAGTACAGGACATATAGATGTGATTTGAATTAATTTTATTGTCTTTTAAAATGTATTACTTTTGTGGATGTAGGAAAGGAACTAGTCTTGTAGAGTTAATAGGGGTGGGCGTGCCGGTAAATCCGGTATCCGATAATGCCGGTACTGGGCGTACCGGCATTATCGGATTCAACCCGGTAAATCCGGTTCCGTTACCGGATTCCGGGTACCGGATTTTTTTACATTGCAGCCATTTAAATGAATGGCTGCAATGTAAGTCCCACCAAAAAAGTAAAAAAACAAAAACCTCCCCGAGTCCAGGCTGCGTGGGTGGAAGGGGGGACACCCCTCACCCACCCTGCCCAGCCTGGATTTTTGTTAAAAAAAAGAGCCCCCCCCCAGCACCAGCGGCCGCAGCATCCCCGCAGCCGCCGGTAAGTATAGACCCGATCCCTGGGGGTGGTGTTTAACACCCGGAAGTTCCCCCTGCCCAGCCTGGATTACCAAAAATCCAGGCTGGGCAGGGTGGGTGGGGGGTGTCCCCCCTTCCACCCGCGCAGCCTGGGAGGGGGAGGGGGGAGGAATTGTATTCCATTGATTTCAATGGGGACACAGTGCCCCATTGAAATCAATGAAATAAAACCGGTACCGGATACCGGATTTAATCCGAGAATCCGGTTCTTTGAGAACCGGAAAACCGGTAAATCCGGTATCCGGTAATTGCCCCGGGTCCCACCTCTAAGAGTTAATGTTCCTCAGAGGAAGGCAAAAAACCACAATGGAGTTCCCCCAAAAACCTAAGTTAGTTAGGAGAAAAAAAGGACTTTGTGGTTAAAAAATTCCCTCCTGATGCCAAAGAATAGCAGTCGCCTGAGTCTGGAGAGCTTGAAAAAACCAATTTATTTAAGCCATGTAATACATTTCTTTATCCAGCATTTTCCAACACAAACCCTGGGCAAAAAGCAGAGAGGGAAGAAATAACAAAAACATGAATTTCCAGAAGGGAACAGCAACCACAGAAACAGTAGGGGATGGGATTACACCATGCATGGCTGCTACAGCAAGATAAGATCAGACAGGGGCAGGGCCTCTCCCCTGCTCTCCCTGGGAACTGAGAACCCAATTTATTTAAGCCATGGCCAAGCCAGGCATGCCATGTCCCCCCCCCCCAAACCCTGGGGTACACAGCCAGCCACCACCACGACCTGAGAGACTCACCCCAAATATATATATATATTTGCAGGCAGCAGGACAGGAACAAGTTAACAAGAAGTAGCGTAACTTCAACCCCTGCTCCCGTCACACACACCCCATGGACTGAAAAATAAAAATAAATAATAAAGAACAGTACCATGCATAATTCCCCCCTCGTGCCCTGTCCCCCCCTCCCTCAGTGACCTGGGACAGAGATATGCTTCCCATTTCCTCCCAGCTCCCATCCAGTCCCTCCCCCCAAAAAACAAAAATCTAGGCCACAACCAGCCAACTACCTGTACTCCTGCTCCCCAGTCCCCGATTCCACGCAAATTAAAAGAAGAAGCCCAAGTACTTACCTACTGATGCGACCCCCACTCAGCAGCAAAGCACTGAAGCAAAAAATAAATCCAATCCTCAGATTCAATGATAGCTTTCACTCTCTGTCCCACTCCCTAACGCTCAGCAGAGCCGGGCTGACAGATCCAGCCAGTCACAGCAGCCAGGTCAACACCATATGAGGCAGGGGAGGGCACTAGGCAGGCAGAGAGATAATGGCGACAGGTAGAAAAACCACACTGTCTGCAGGGTCAGTGAAGAAGAGAGCATGCACTGCATCCTGGTATCACACACACAAACACACACATGTGGTGTTCTCCAAAAACCCACACATCCTCCAGCCTGCCTGTGCCTGGATCCACCTCCCGCAATTCCAGGCACCATCTCCCCCTGGAGACCAGCCGGTCTTCTGCTTTCTGGCCTGGGTGTCTACTTCAGCCGCTCAGGAATACTCTAAAACAGCTGCCTTTAAAAACTAGGGATGGGCGAACAGATCGCGGTTCGGGTTCGGCTGCGTTTGGTTCGGCTGCGTTCGGTTCGGCCGTTCGGTTTGTCCGTTTGGTTAGTTCTCTGAGTTCGGGTTCGGCTGTTCGGTTCGGTCATCCGAACAGGCCGTTTGGCTGTTCGGTTCAGCGGTTCGGCTGTTCGGTTCGGCCATTCAGGAAATGTTGTTATGGGTGTTATTTTGTTTTTTATATGGTTTTTTGGTTTTTTATTGGGTTTTATATGGTTTTCTTTTGTTTTTTATATGTTTTTTTGGTTTTTTATTGGGTTTTATATGGTTTTCTTTTGTTTTTTATTTGGTTTTTTTGTTTTTATATGGTTTTTTTAAATTTATTTATTTTATCTAATATTATATCTATCTATCTACACTAAATCTAACTGCTATTAACTATTCTAAATGCTATGGACTAAATGGATTATCTAATAAGTACACAGGCCTATTCCTACAAACACTAAAACGAAATCACTAACGCTATCTCTATCACTAAGCTAACTCCTACAACTCTCTACATCTGTCTGCCTGTCTGTCTGTCTGTCTGTCCCCCCATCCCATATCCATATCCATACATATATATATATATATATATATATATATATATATATATATATATATATATAT
>QEPC01014017.1:785418-849861 GCA_003113815.1 Sphenodon punctatus
AGCAATCTAAAAATCCTACTCAACGCCTGCTGTTCAGGAACAGTGACTAGCTCAGAAGGTGTTGGGAAGGGGGGAGGCAGATAATTAGTTTCATTTCTTGCAAGCCTCTCCACCCCTGGTGCCTGAAAGTCTGCTCCTCAGTGTCTGACACCTTCCTGTCATGTTTGACCTTCCAGTGAACCTTTTTTTGCCACCCGAACTCACCCGAATGTGATCCTAACTGACCGAACTGTTCGGCCATTTCGCCGTTCGGTGTTCGGTTCGTTTGGTATGTTCACGTTCGTGTTCGTCGTCATCCGAATTCGGGCCGAACTCCGAACTTCTGAACCGTGTTCGCCCATCCCTATTAAAAACCTCATAGGGGCTCTGCAACACTGCACCCACAGGGCTGAAAGTTAAATTGCTGCTACTAATGCCTGCGGTATGGATGGCATAAGCAGCTGCCCATACTGCAAAGGCATTTATTTTGTCATCAAAAGGATCCTGTCACAGAGTTCCAGGCATTGCTCCTCCTCCCCCCCGGCCCTGCCGCTGAGATTGAGAACAAGGAGGAACATGTGGAGGGTGGGGACTGGAGAGAAGGCTGGAAGCTTAGCCGGTGAAGTTGCACATGTGCAGAGCTCGCACATGTGCAGTTCCAGCAAGCAGGTCCCGGAACTCCGGCACTCCAAAGATTCTTTTTGGTACTCAAACCAGTTTTCAGTCGGGTACCCAAAATACCAAAATGTCAAAATACCAACAAACTGGTATACCGAAATACTAGTTCTGTCCATTTTTTTTTAACTTTTCCTCCTGGATTCCAGGAAATTTGGGGGGGGGGTATTATTTTGGTTTTTCAAGTAATTTGGGTACTTGAAAAACTGGTAACTGAAATTAAGGTTTTTTGAGTTTTGATCAGTATTTGGGTAGTGATTTGGATACCAGAGTGGTACCCGGAAACGTGGGTATTGCCCTCAGGTACCAAGTCAGGTATCCATTTCAGCTCTACTTTCAATGGACTTCGCAATTCCAATTACTTAAGTGGAGGAAAAACCCCTTATCGCACACCTCCCTCTTGCAATAAAAGCTGGAATATGAGTGAAAGTGGAGGAGAGGTGAACAAAAGTGGAAAATGTAATAAATCTGTCAGCTTCCATATAAAATACACTAGTATGCTAGAAACATAAATGACTTTTCCAACCGAATTTTTCTCCCTCCTAGTCCCCTTGTGCTTAAGGTCAATCCTTCTGTCTTTACTCAAGCAGTGCTCCTGTGCAAGTCATTCAGTGTCTCGCTTGGGAAGGGACTGACTATGGATTCTAGTGCCACCAATTACATCACTGCTCATTCTGACAGTCATCCCCAGCACGAGGCTCAGATGCCAACTGTAATTAAAAATGTTTTTAACAATTAGAATTTCTTCCTGTTTAAATGCCTCTTGCCTGGCGAATTCTCATATTGCTAAGCCGAGCAAAATGAGTGCAGCTTTCTTTTAATGCTGTAGTTCATAGACATGTCGAGTTCCAAGCTGCACTCTTCCACATTAAAGACTCGGAGTAAACTTGCCTGTTTGCCTGCCTGTAGCCACTTCACTGTTTGTCCAAGGCTGGTTCAGTGCCTCTGTGGACCCTTAGGAAGGCACTGGGTTCAGGCAAGTTCAAACAATTCACCTCTCAGAGATGGTGTATTATTGGCACTCAAATATCACCACCCTTCAGTGCTCATCCTTTGAGGCCCTCAGGAGCCTGGTGGATTCAGGATCACCCTCAAATTCTAGCTCAGGGCTTTTTTCCCTCCTAAACCATTATTAGCTTGGAGGCTTGATAAACCCTGTCAGTAGATGGGAAAGATTGGCACAGAAACCCTTCCTACCAAGTGGATTTTGGCCACAGTTTGGTCAGATTCTAAAGCATATATTTAACCAGGGACCACATTCACCGAGTTCTCCATTGGTGGCAATGGAGAAAATGCAGCAAACACGGGGTCCTGCATTTAGTCAGGTGGTTAATCCATTGGAAGCTGATGGAATAATTCCCATGCCCATGGGCTCCAAATTCCTGACTGAACTGCAAGTTGGGGCTGGAGGCAGCAATAGTTTGGCAACGGGAATAGCTGAGGGCTAGAAGGAGATGTGCTACCACAGCATTTGGTGCTCAGTGGAGAGGTGTCTGTCCAACGGAAGCTTGTCCCTGTCCCCTTCACACATTGACAAGTATCATCTACAAACCCTACGCATACATTCATCTTGCATGGCAGAAATAGTGTGATTTTAGGGTGTGAATGGATTTGGGGAACAAGTGTGGACAACTGCCTGAGAGAGTTCAGCTCTTTGAAATGGGGCAGGGCTTCTGCTCCTACATGGAAACTCATCTCTTGCCTCAGCTTACTTACAAGACTGTATCTTTACCGTGTGCATTTCCACAGCACAGAGGAGCATTTAAGCTGGTCTCTGCCAAGTAGGTTTGTTCCTGAATGTGCAATTTCCATTAAGGTATCAAAGCTGAATAATCTGTTTCTTTTTGTTCCTGGCAGAGGTACCAAAAACCGAGAAGGCTTTTGAGGAGAGGTTAATTTTGAAGGCTTTCCTACTGAAATTTGTGAACTCCTATGCACCAATTTTTTATGTTGCCTTTTTTAAAGGGAGGTAGGTTGAAATAGCTTTGTTGGTGTTATTACTAATGAGCACATTATGACAGATGTCCACTGAAGGCTCTGGAGTTCCCACTAAATCTCCAAAATAACAAAACCAATCCAGGAAGGGATAGAGCTTGAAGGGCCAGAGAAAATTCTCCAGGATTAGACACTTAGGTGGAGTCCTGAACAACTGTTGTTCTGTATTGTTGCGGATTGTCACAGATTCATAATACATGGTTCTCCAGGGCGTGATGAGCCACAGCAGTGGTGGATAATATCTTATATCTCTCCATTATGATTCTTTGTGTACTTCTCTAAAGCAAATGAATTTGGTCACCGGGTATTAATACATGAGAGGGGAGGATCTATCCCCCTCCTCCCCTGCAGCTGCCACCCACAGGCTCTGTGCAGGACCAAACCATCCACCACTACCCTCTCCACTATCCACCATCCTCCTCTCCTCTCTTCACTGGCTCCCCCTTCCTGAATGAATCCTGCACAAACTCCTAGTCTTCACCTATAAAGCTCTTCACAACCTTGCTCCCCCCTACCTCTCTGCGCTAATTTCCCTCCGTACTCCAGTCTGTGAACTCCGTTCCTCCTCTGTCCCCTCTCTCGCCCTCCCACGCCTCCCCTGCTCCCCTAACCGTCTTCGTCCCTTTTCCCTAGCTGCCCCACACACCTGGAACTCCCTCCCTGCCCACATATGCCTCGCCCCCCTCCCTTTGTACCTTCAAATCCCTCCTCAAGACCCACCTCTTCCGCTTTACCCTCCCCGACTCCTCGCTTCCCCTCACCTAACTCCTGCTGATACCCACCATTCAGTACAATCTGTTACCTGAGGTCTGTGTACTCATATCCTCACCACATGGACCAACCAACCAACCATCATTCTTGTTGTAACCAAGCCAAGCGCGTGCACCTGGGACCTCGCATCCTTGTGAATGTTACAGTCCTTGTCTCTCCCTTTGTTCCCCTTCCTTTGTCTACCCCCTCCCTCCCCCCGTTTCTCAGATTGTAAGCCCTAGGGCAGGGACCGTGTCTATTCAATTACTTTGTAAAGTGCCAGGTACATTGCTGTCACTATATAAATGCTTACTAATAATAAAATAATAATAATATAGAGTTGTGGTCACTCACCCAGTGCTCTAGACTGGCGCCTGTGACTCCATGGTACTGAATGTGCATGCCCCATCATACAGGGGGGCACAGGGAGGCCATGTGGGTGCCCTGTGGTCCCCCTCAACACACTACAGGGCAACACGTTGCCCCAGATTTGCCAGCATGGTGGGCTCCACATTTCCTTGGTTGATGCTGCGTGGAGCAGCCCTGGGGTGGCCTCAGGGTAAACATCGACCACATGATACATGAACAGGTGAATGCGGGACAAACATAGGGCAACATGTCATTTGTTAACACTCACTGTTGGAGACAGGATGCTGGAGATAGGTGGGCAATTGGTCTGAGCCAGTATGGCAGTGAATATGTTCTTAAGTGTTGACCTATTGGGGTCAACTTGAATCCTTCTTCATCCTTGAGGTCTACAGCTTGACCTAAAGCCAATAGAACTCATGTATTCAGTTTGGGTTGTGTTTGAAATATTTTTCACCCAACCTATTTAGGGTTGCACACTGGCTGGAAGTGGTC
Source organism: Sphenodon punctatus (assembly GCA_003113815.1). Taxonomy (NCBI): domain Eukaryota; kingdom Metazoa; phylum Chordata; class Lepidosauria; order Sphenodontia; family Sphenodontidae; genus Sphenodon; species Sphenodon punctatus. The sequence goes on from QEPC01014017.1 coordinate 789,679, forward strand.
CTTATCTTTTATGTAGCGCTGGGTGGTCCACAATGGGTCAAACTATACCAGAAGAGCCTTCCCGTTGTAGAGTGCCATGATGTCAGAGCATTTTGCAGCCCAACTCAACATTACATAAGGGTCAGGTTGGGCTTCAAAGTCCCCTTCGCCGCCGCAATGGCGGCGACTGGGTAATTGCTGAGCCCCCGTTAGGGGACACGGGTGGGAGTTTGGAGGAAGGGCCGGCGGAGCGTGCTAGAGCGCCCGTGCCAGCAGAGGAGTTGCTATGGCAACAAAGAGGGAGCGCATGCGCAGAGGAGCCGCGCAGTGATGAATGAACGAACCCACCCTTTTTAGGGAGGGCGGAGCCGTTCGGGTCGCAGGGAAGCGGCATTTGGCGTGGGACATAAGGAAGTCAGACCCACCCACCTCACCTCTAGCACTGTGGTTTTACCAGTTGCCATTACAGAGCCGAAGGGGAATTTTGGCGACTAGCCTAAATTCAAGGGTTGCATGTTTCGCCCCTTCAACAGTGCAGAATAGGTTAAATAGGTCATTTGGTTGCAGGGAATTTGGAAACAACTAATTATAATAATTACCAATTAACTTTTAATCAGACAAGCAAAGTAATAAAGTGAAGGCAAGTATAACTGAAGTAATTGGAATTTGGTAATTGGAACAACTGATTTAAGGAATGATAATGGGAATGATTGTCATACTTGGCGGGGGTCCAGTATGCTAAAGTAGGATAAATAGGTAAGAATAGGATAAGATGAGTCATTTCCTTAAGAGATGGGGAGGTGACACCCAGTGCGAGGGGAGAGCAGTACGCACTGGGGTCACCACCCTGGGAGGTGTACCAGGCAGGGTCAGTAAGTATATGCATGGTCTGCTGGCTTGGCGGGTACTCACCTCCTTACTCAAACCCAACGTTGGGCCTGTTCCTCTTCGGCCAGAGCCAGGGTGCTGTCAAAGGGGGAATTTCAGTTTGGGAGAACTGACATGGGAGGGCACATCCCGGTCAGTACCCGAGTTAATAAGAATTAAGTAGCTAGCATACTGGACCCATATTGCTGGTGCAATCACCCACTGGCCTGGTTGAATATGTTTGAATAAAAGTGCGGCCAAGTTTAAACCAAGTACTGCCTCTGTGTCTCATTGGGGGGTGCACCGGCAAGTAGACTGTTCTCCCCAACTAAGACTGAACAGATAAATGAGGTCTTCTGGCCTTTGGGGGTACTTTAGGATAAGACTCCATGTTCCTCTGATTCGTTTTGCTGAACCACAGACTTTCTGAATGGACATCTTAGAATTAGTTTTTCCTGACAGTTTTCAAATAAAATGCATATGCATCTCTGAGTTATCGAAAGATAAACCCATGTCATTTTGTGCTCTTTATTGAGACTGTACAGACTATTGAACAGTAATCTCTACTAGCTCCTGTATGTTTTAAAAAGACACCACCAATATAATCACGCTTCCAGCTGAAAATATTTTACCTACTCGCGTAACAAAGAATTACCCAAGACACTATAACTGAAAGGCCTTAAACAAAAAAACCTTTGTAAATAAAGTTATTCCGTGGATCTACATACAAGGAGTGAAAACTTAGTCTATTTCCACATGTGTTACTCTGGGTAATTGTATAGCTACAGGAAAGAGAAAAACAGTTTTTAAAAAACCACTAATATTGTCATTCGGAACCAGAGGTGCAGTGTTTGAAACTGAATTTGATTGATTGATTGATTTATAATTAGCTAGTTTTCAAGTTGTTCGTGTCCCTTTCAAAATAATGCTAAAATAGCAAAGTTGAAAATTGGCTGCAATTTGAGCCATAATTGTAAGATAATGTTTAGCATGTGTGTCTCTTTATTATAATGATTCCATCTATTTTTATTGCTTTCAGGTTTGTTGGACGACCAGGCCGCTATGTGTATGTATTTGATGGCTACCGAATGGAAGAGGCAAGTGCAGATGAAACTCTCACAGTAGAAAGCATGACTAAAGTGGCGATAAGGTTGAAAGGGTATTTCTACAGAGGCCAGCTACCAAAAGAAGAAAACTACATTTCTTTACCTACACCATCAAACAAACCCTTCAAATATTAAGAAGTCTGGAAAGAAATGAACAAATTATAGATCTAGCCCATCCCTTTGTCAAACTCTTCCATCCCTTGTTATCAGCAAACCTGAGTTATGCTACCCATCTAGTCTTAACTTTGTCCTTGTAGGCCCCATCCTGCAAATACCTAAGAATATGCATAACATTAGGCACATAAATCCCACTAAAGTTACCAAGTCAAGTCCCTTTTCACATGAGACTCTCCCCCCCCCCCCCGCAATGCCCACACAGATCCATTGCGTGGGCATGTGGGGTGGGGTGTCCATGTGACTGCTGCCGCCGGTGTGTGCGCGTGGGCCACCCATCTTCTTTTGGATACATTATTTGGGGAACTGCAAAATCAGGCTTGTGGCGGAAAGCTGGATTTAATCTATGATATGGAGTAGGAGCCACTCTTTGCTCACACCCTCACCCAGTGTTTTTTCCAATGGAAAACACAACCTCTTCTGTAACACAAATACCAGTTGATTTAATGCTGCAGCCACCAATCAACATTCTTGTTTCAGAAGTAGGCAAGTTGGTGCCATTTTGGAAATTTCCCTAGCCGAGTTATAGCTAAGCTGGAATGGGCCCTGGTACAGAAGATGGCACGGGGCCCCTCTGTTCCTGCCCCAGCATCAGGGAATGCAACTGCACCAAGAAGTGTGAGGCCTCCAGTTTTGTGAACCCCAGTGCAACCACCTGTCCCTGTTCTAGCTGCACCCTTCCTCCCGAGCTAAGCCACTCTGAGGTAAAGGAGTCGCAGTAGCTGTAGGAACTGAGGTGTGGGAGGAGAAGAGGATGAGCTGGAAAGGGAAGGCAGTGAGGGGTAGAGGAAATGAGGGGGCAAAGGGAGAAAGATGGGAGCAAGTTGTATGTACAAGTGCATAGTTGGGGGAGTCAGATATCACAGCCAAAGAGGAAGGGGAAGTAGTCTAAAATGTTTGAGCATCACTCCTTGCATTTATATTGCTCTGTCAATTTATGTTTTCCCTTCCATTCCAGTGTGCGCCAGGTGGCTGTCTGATGGAACTCTGCATTCAGCTCAGCATCATTATGCTTGGAAAGCAACTGATTCAGAACAATCTCTTTGAAATTGGAATCCCGTACGTATTTCAGCCTTTTTCATTACCATGCACTTTGCTCCTAAATGGAGGCTTTCCTCTTTTCCGCACTGAAATCCATGTGGGTGTCTTCATTGCGTGGGGGATTGAGACTTAATTGAATCTATCTAAAACGATGATCGATCACACTGTGGGTTGCGATAAAAACGATATGACTGTATTTTACGTTAACTAAATTGGCTCAATCTACAGTAAATGGATTAGCAAAAATGTCTGAATATATTGAAGAATTGCTATAAATTAACTTAAGAACCCATGGGAAAATAGCAGTGTTCAATTGCTCTCTGGGAAAGTTTTAGTGAGGGTTTTGGTGCAGCAGTGAATACAAATTAGTATGAAGGGAATGGTGGGCAAAGCACTATCTCATAAAAGGTCTTAAAATTGGTTATCGGACCCATAATCTTTTTTCATGGACATGTGAAATCTATATGTTCCTAATGTGCCACTGCTTTATTGTTCTTAGAGGGAGATTATGGGGGAGATCTTGGCAGGCTATTTAGTGGATGTCTGTATAATAGGAAGGCTTCTACAGGAGATGTGACTTGAATGTGGCATAATTTTAGCAGGGAAGTATACGGCCCCAAAGTCCTCTGCTGTGACTGTCCTGCTTAGAGATGAAATAAATATTGAAACTCTTATTCACAATTATTCTCTTGATCGGACCAGTAGCTGAATGCACTCATCAGAGAAGACCTCCAATATGGTTTGGGTCACAGCCCAAACATGACAAGGGACCACTACGGCCTGCCTGGACTTGCTGGCATGTCAGTTTCCAGGCCACCAGATGTGGGTCTGATGGCTGCTGCCGTGGCCTGGGTAGTCAGCTTGCCTGGATGTGGTCCCCTGGATGATCCCAAGCCCACAGCCTGAGTCAAGGGCTACCCAGGCAAGCCATAGCGGGCCTGATGCTTATTTGTGTTGCCATCCCAGTGAGGGAGCCACCATTGCCCGCTGCCATGGCTGCCTGTCATGACAAGACGCTGGAGGTGTGCTGTCCTTGAGTGCATGTCTTTCTTTCTTATCTCTTCCCCCGAGTTCACTCTTTCAGTGTTTGGGAGTAGGGACTGTGCCCATGGGCCAGATCTGTGAATTGAAGCAAGGCAAAATAAAAACAGCTGTCAACTAGATTTGACTCACAGGCTGCAGGTGTCCCATCGCTGAGTTAAGTCATTCAACTACATTCTTGAAGGCTGTGATTTCAAGTCACTTTGTTTCACACTGATGGATAATGCCAACCTGATGTGGGAGGGCATGCTGGGAAATAGGATATCATCACAATTACCCACCTGGGGCAAAATCCCTCATCAGCAGATCATGGGGGGAGTGGGAGAGGAGTCCCCTCTGCTGGGGATACCCGCCAAAACCTCTTTCCAAGATCCCCAGGGTACCTTGCCTAGGTGGGAATCTGAGGACACCTTGGATCTGGGTCCATCAACAACTAAAGGATGGTTTCAGGGTGAGATCCAGAAAGGGCAATCCCAGTCCTTAGTGTCTAATACCCTTATTTGGAGGGACCAGCTTTGTGGAACATCATGCCCCACAGCTGGTCTGCCCCCAAAGCCCAGGAAGGGTTTGATAACAGAGACCCACGAATGGGGGAGGGTCTGGCCACAAGATACCAGAGAACGTTGGGCCCCGGCTATAATAGTTTATTTAAACAAGTACAAGAGCTTCAGTTTTTTGACCCATTAAATGGGGTCCCCAATCGACTAACTTACTGAGGAAGTTTCTGGGGGGGGCTGTGGAAACTAGAACTAGGGAGACTATAGTTGGCGAATCTCAGACTCACTCTGTGTTGGAAGCCTTTAACAGACTTTGCTTGCATTTATATGAATTTATCCGGGGCCTTTTGCAAGCCAACAGAAAGCCCCTGCAAGCAAATGGGGGATCCCAGGAATGGTATGATTCAGGTTGTTGGCAGGCCGGGAGATGCATAAGAGCTGCTTACGGAGACTATCGGTCTAGCCTGTCTCCTGAGCTGCTAGCAATTTTTTGGGCTAAGAAAAGGACCTATAAAGATCTTATTAAGAATAAGAAGCGACTATATGGGGAAAATGGGTGACTGGCTTTTATTGAAGCAAGCAAAGCTAATAACTCCCGGAAGTTTTGGCAGTTGATCAATGGAACCCTGGGGACAGCCAGGAGAGGCTGGTCACTCCCAATCCCACCTAATTCCTGGGGAAGCTTCTTTTATGATATGTATGTCACCTCAGATCCCTGGGATCAGACCTGGAGGCCCTTAGAAAGTCTGCTGACCTTCCTGTTTGGCCTGCTGTTACCAACCAGGAGGTCGCCAAACTTATAGGGACGTTCAAAACTGGCAGGGCACCGGGACTGGATCTAGTACAAATAGAATTCATTAAGGCAACTGTGGACTGGTGGGTCCTGGTGTTTGCAGCCCTATTTTCTGCTATTAACAATACGGGCTGAATGCCAGTGGGCTGGGGTGAGGCGGTGATAGTACCGTTATATAAAAACAAAGGGCCACGTAGTGACCCTGCCAGCTATAGACTTATCGGTCTTCTAGGGTGGTTAGCAAACTGTATGCCAAGTTATTACTTGCCAGGCTCAAATGCTGGATGGAGCAGTCTGAAGTGCTCCACCCAGAGCAAGCCAGGGTCCAGGAGGGGCGCTCGACCGTAGAGCAATGTTTAATTTTGCATCACCTTGCAGAAAAGTATAAATCTGCAAACGGGAAGTTATTCGTGGCTTTTCTCAATCTCAAGGCTGCGTTTGACTCTGTTAATAGGCCCCTTTTGTGGAACAAACTATAGATAGGAGATTATTATGTCTTATCCAAAGCTTGTATGCAGAATCAACTCTTAGGGTCAAGCTCGACAGTAGCAGCCATACCACAGGCCCTATCAGAATTAACCAAGGGGTGCGACAGGGCTGTGTCTTAGCCCCGGCCCTGTTCAATTTGCTCATCAATGACGTGATCCCTCTCATTGCCCAGCCCCATTCCCCCCCCCCCCCAAGTTGGCCTCTAGGACACTAGGTGTCCTCTTATTTGCAGACGATCTGGCACTTATTTCCCAAACGTGTATATGGCTGAGAAGGCAATTGAATGCCCTTTCTGATTATTGTGACAGGAACAAGTTGACTATCAATTCGGAGAAGTCAAAAATTATGGTGTTCTCCAATTCCAGGAGGCTCTATAATTGGACTGGGGTCACCAGTTACAACAGGTCAAAAGTTTCAAATATCTGGGAATTCATTTCCATGCCACGGGTGCCTGGAGACCACATTATCTGAAAGCGTTGGAATCATCCAAGGGGGCCATATGGGCTATTCTTAGATATTTCATATATAATGGAAGGAGGGGTATCTACTTGGCTGTGAAGGTATTGGACAGTAAGGTTAAGACTGGCTTCCTTTATGGGGCTGAGTTATGGGCCCCACTTGTTTCGGCTAACCTCAACTCGCTGCAATTCTCCTTTTTCCAATATCTTTTATGGGTTCCTAGGGGTACCCCCATGGCGGTGGTCAGATTAGAAACGGGCCAGAATTCCTGGCGGGCGATAGCATGGAAATATGCTTTCTGGCTGTGGCTTAAGGTCATCTGGCCTAGCAACCAGAGACTGGTTAAATATCTAGCTGAGGATAGGTACAGGAATCCATGGTCGAGTGCCATGGACAAATACCTGTTAGAACTAGGGTTTTCACCGGAATATATTGCAGGTAAAGATGCTAGGGCCATAAGGATGGAAATCTTCAAGAGGATCGAAGACATCCATAGGCAAGGAGATATGGCTAGGGTGAGAAGTGCCCCCCATATGGGGGACTATATGGCCTGGGCCCCGAAGAAAAGGATTATGACCAATTACTTGTTATCAACGCTTACTTTTAGGGAGAAACATTTGTTTTTGTGTGCCCGCTACAATGCATTGCCTTCCAAAGTGTTGGAGGCTTGAATGTGTGCTCTGCCATACAGCGAGCGTTTATGCCCCTTTGACAGGCTTACAGTAGAATCCACGGCCCATATACTATTCAATTGTCATTTGTATGACCGTCTGTGTGAGGAACATCTTTCCTTGCTCATGATTAAGTTTCCAGGCCAGACGACCTGTGGATTACTACAGGTGGTGTTAAGTGATTCTAAGGCGGAAGTCACTGTCATAGTGGCTAAGTTTTCGATGCTGGCTTTTAATCTCCGAACCTGGTTTTTGGACTTTAAGTTATTCTAACAGTTGGATTGCCTCCATGTTTTTATTATGGATGATGGTATTTATCTGAGTGTCTGCATTATTTTCAAATATGTTAGACGATAATAAGGTTTTATCTATGTATATATTCCTGACCGATGTTTGTTTGTTTGTGTCACCAGGCAATGGCCTATGGCTACGTTCAATAAATTTAATCTAATCTAATCACTGAGTGGCTTCTTCCACTTCACACAGCTCTGAATGGATACATTGGGCAAGTCAAAGGTGGAAGCGTGGTGCTGGCCACATCAATCCCTTGTTTACTGTAGCCCATCAACACTGGTTTGCCTTAACCATGCCATCCCACTTCAGTTTTGACTTTTGACTCTGTGTCTGCTACATCAGGCTAAGCATTGCCATGGTCAGCAGTGCCTGTCTGACTTCTGACTTCTGCTTTTCTAAAGTAATTGCTCTTACAGAATTCAGGATTTACATTTAAAATATCTCTTCTGCCATGCACAGAATCACGGGGATAAATTCTAAACCCTTTCTTCAGGAGAAAACCCCCCATGGCTCTTGCTTGTCGGGTGTTTCCTCTGATTTTAATTTTCCATTTCTGGATCCAAGAATATCAAAAGGGCTAGATAAACGTTATTGTAGTGGAATTAGAATAAGCAAATCCTTTTGGAATTTCAGCTAAGTATGCATCCTGTAGAGCTGGAATTCACAAGTCTAGCACATGTAAATATATCTAAATTTGTGTCACAGAAACTGATCTTGAAGTAGAGGTGGGGAACTTCAGGCCCACGGACCGATGCCTTTTGATATACAGACATGTTCCAATTTATGGATAGGCCCACTGACCTAGCCTCTACCCTTGGATGCACATCTCAACACCTCCTCCTCTCAGCTCATAACCTCCTCTCCGCTTCAAAAGTGACCTGAGAAGGTCTAACAACCCTGTTTGGCTATCTTTAAGTTCATTTTATACCAGTCTTACATTCTTATCTTTATTGGAAAAGATGTATAGGATTATTTTATTACTTTCTCTCCTTTTGACCTTGGTTTATAAACCTTTCTATCCAATGTCTGCTTCCATGGCAGCTTTCAAAGTGCACTTAAATGTGCTGGATGAAAAAACTCCAAGCCAATAAAATCTGTTTCAAGGCACCCATTCATAACTGTTGTCATTTGCAGAGACATTTTGGTTACTAATAAGAAGGAATTCCTAATTGATATTGAAATTCATCTGCTGTGTGAGTGCCCAAGCAATATTGACTTGGACTTTAAATTTGTGGTACAGTGTTAAAGATCGCAAATCTTTGGGTTTTTTCCCCAAAGTTCCTCCACATAGGCTCAACAACAGCTAGCTGTCAGCAGGCCATGGAAACTGGCTAGAATTTCCAAGAGAGTTATTGTAGCAGCCATATTGGTCCCAAAAGTGATAGATGGAGACTAATTAGTTAAGATGATATATTTTATTGGACCACTTTTGCTTGGTAAGGGTTGGTAAGACGTAAGTCTGACTTACACCTGAAGAAGAGTCCTTTCTGGCTTGAAAGTTGGCATACCCTTACCAACAATCAGCAAGCCACAATTTCTAAGTTAAATATTGTAACATTTATGCTTTTTCCCTCACATACCTGAAGAGATGAATCCTGCTGTCAGCCCACCTGCATCACAGTCATGTATTTCCCATGTATTTTATTAGTGGGTTTTTTCTTTTTGTTTTTCTGTTTTTCCTTTTTGCTTTTTGTCTTCTTGTTTGCTTTATGGTCCCTGAAAGAAACGCTAGTGTAAAAGGGCTGGTCGCTGAGGGGTGAGTCCTCACTGGATCTGCATCCCAATGACCCAGGCCCACACCGGATCTTTGCCTTTGAGTGTCCTTTACCCATCACTAACAACTCTATACGGTCCAATACATATTCTCTGGCTATCTGCTCACATATGTGCCCCACCCCAACCCTGGACAGACACAGTCCGTCCTAGAGCTAGGTCGTACACAGTCCACACACACAGAGTCTCAGGGTGCCTTTCCCATAGGCCCCTCCTGGAGCTGTGGGTTGGCTCAGTCCTTGTGAGGTACAGCCCTCTCTTGCTCTCACATCTCCCTGGTGGTCTCGCTCCCTAAACCTCTCCTGAGGCAGAGTCCTGCCTGGCTCCCCGCTTCTGCCTCCCTGGTCATCTCCTCAGTCTGACGGAGAACCTCCCATCTTCATTCTCTGTGGCTGGCTCGGCCACACTCAGCCCAGAAGACTCTACAGACACTCATTTTCTGGAGGCACATCTGTGCCATGCTTAGGCGCGGTTCCCTCTGGCATGAGCACCTACACCTCTCTTAGCACCCACTATGGTGCAGCTCTCTTTTATTCATAGCACCAGCACCACTCCAATAGGCGCTACCTCCTTAAAGGGTCAGTGCTCTACTAGCCGAGCCTTTCTCTCCCCGTTACACTCCTCCCCCCTTGAGGAGATGGGTCTCACTAAATGGACCCGACTAACTAAAACAAACTCCTTATACGGGGATGGGTTTCCCTTTACAATAAATTCCTAAGGAGTGGAGACCTCAACCCATATATAGCAGAACAGGGTGGAGACCAGGCCAACCCAATGCTTTGGCCTCCAGCCCTGGGACCCTAAGCAGCCTGTCACACACCTACAGGCTGTTTACAGACCAAAACCCATTACATTTTTTAGGGTTTTATACTTCAATCTCCACATATACATACTCCTCCAAATTAAATAATATATACTCATTTTACTCAACTTATACAAACTTAGATGTCTAGACACATTTATAACTGTCACATGACTCTTTGTTATTCTTCTTGGCACCACCTCCAGGGATTCTATATTCTGGGTTTGAAACCTACGTTTGGTGGGGCACCTGTTCTGCCCTCCAGTTACAGACAGTACAGTTTGTGGACCAGTCCTGGTCACTGTATTTTAAAATTTTATTTATTTATAAAAGATTTCTATCCTGCCCCTCCTGCCCACCGGGCAGCTCGGGGCAGCGAACAGCATGATAAAAACATTAATACAATAAAAACAATTAAAAAAGTTTAAAGAACCCATATGCAGGGAGAAAACAATCCCCTTGTCCCCCTCGCCAAAAGCCTGGCAGAACAGCCAGGTCTTACATAAACGTCAAAACGACAGGAGAGTGGGGGCCAACTGAGCCTCCTCCGGGAGTGAGTTCCACAGCACAGGGGCAACCACTGAAAAAGATCTTACATCGATGGCCACCCACCTTGCCCGGGGAACCTCCAAAAAGGCTCTCTCGGACGATATCAGGGGTCACATAGGCACATGGGGAGTGAGGCGGTCCCGCAGATAAACAGGGCCCAGGCCGTGAAGGGCTTTAAAGGTCAAAATCAGCACCTTGAACCTAGCCCAGTGCTTTATAGGCAGCCAGTGCAGAGCCCGGAGCACAAGTGTCATGTGCTCCCTGCGGCCCGCCCCCATAAGGAAACGGGCCACAGCATTCTACATCAGCTGCAGCCTTCAGACCAACTTCTTGGGCAGCCCCATATAGAACGTGTTGCAGTAATCCAGCCTCGAGGTGATGAAGGCATGGATGACAGTGGTGAGATCAGAGTCTGAGAGAAACGACCGAAGCTGCCAGACAAGATGTAACTACCGAAACACACTCCCCGCCATGGCCACAACCTGAGATTCCAGGCTGAGCCATGAATCGAGGAGCACACTGAGACTCCACACCTGAGAGACCACGGGAGGGTGAACCCCCACAACAAGAGGAGATTCAACCACTCCCAGGCCCCCCAAACCCTCACCCACCAACATCACCTCCATCTTGTCAGGATTCAGTTACAGATGGCTCAACCTCATCCAAGCCCACACAGCTGACAGGCACTGAGAAAATATGGAGACTGTATGGCCTGGGTCGATGGAAAAAGAGAGGTAGAGCTGAGTGTCATCAGCATACTGATGACACTGCATACCCTGAAATCCTCTCACGATCTCCCCTAACGGATGCATATAGATGTTAAACAAGAAGGGGGACAGAATGGCACCCTGCGGGACTCCACACGAGAGGTTCCGGGGGGAAGATGTACACTCCCCCAAGACCACTTGGTGAGTTCTTCCAGCCAGGAATGAACGAAACCAGTCCAAGACCGTCCCACCAATCCCGGCATGGTCCCACAGGTGAGTCACCAACAACTCATGATTGACTGTGTCGAATGCAGCAGAAAGGTCTAGCAGGACCAGTAAGGTCTGATGACCTCGGTCCAATGCCAAACGGAGATCATCAACCAAGGCCACCAATGCAATCTCCGTACTATACCCAGGCCGAAAACTAGACTGAAAGGGGTCAAGCATTCCCAGTCCTTATCGCATGAAACACAACCGTTTGGTATGTTGTTCATCTTCCCAATCGCTTCCCGGTTCCCCTTAGTCTGTTCTTATTTCACATCCTTTTCTCTCTATCTTTCTACATTCTCTGTCTCGGGGAACTCCTTCACCCAGACTCTACCTACCACCTCTGAGGGCACAGGTGCCATCTTGGGCTCATCTATTCTGTGTCCCATATCTCAGGATATCCTTCACATCCACCTCCCTGACTGTCTGTCTATCTCATTTCCCTCTCTAGTACCAATCCTCCTTGTGGTGCTTTTAGCTCTGTATTCGAGTCCGGGGAGTCCCATTCACTTCTACCAACTTTGGAGCCCTCAGCTCCCTCTCTGGAGGGGCCATCAATAAGCCCCTCAGCTCCCAATATGGCAATCTGCCCTTAATCCTGTCTGTGCCCCCAGGCACTACTCATCCACCCCCTAGGCGCACTGGCTTTCCATCAGCCAGCGAGTTATTTCCTGGCTCACCTGAGACCACAGCCTTATCTGGTCCCACAGTGCCAGACTGAGTATTCTATTCTGTTCCCTCAGTTCCTCTGATAGCCCCACATAGGCCAGCAAGCCAGTTTCTCTGGCCTGTTGCTACTTCTCTGCCATCTCCATTTCCCAACTAGCCAAACTTGTTTGAGTAGCCCTAGTATTTTGCTCTTCCTCCAACAACCTGAACCCACCCACCCCCTGGCATTCTTTGGAACACTACTTGGCCTTCCAGTCTCCTGGGCTGTGGTGGCTGTAGTGTATACAGCCTCATGGCTCCTATCCTTTCCAAAACCTGGGCTATTCGCCCTCCAAGGGGACCCTGACCCACGGTGATCAGCCATGTTGCCTGCATTCTCCACCAGTGTAGTAGGAAATGATTCCCTGGCCCGATGTGTCCTGGTCTGCTTGCTCTACTGCCTTCCCCTCCATGCCCTTGTACCTCAATACCCAGCTTGCCTGCTATAAGCTCTCCTCCAGCCCTGTCCTCAGCTCATGTCCTGTCAGGGCGGCTGTCTTGCTCCATCACTTTGACTGTTGCAGGGGATTAGGACCAGTGTTGCTTGCACTGACACTAGCTCTAGCCTCCTGGGTGTGCAACTTCCACTCAGCTTCCCAGTGAGCTATGAAGCTCCAACTCTTCTGAGCAAGCCAGTTTGAGCCCTCCTCCAAGTGAGTCTTCTATCTGCTGCTTGGCCCCTGTCCCCGAGCTGCTGCTTTGCCACTTCTCACTGCTGGGCTTCCCTTGGTTTCTGAATCCCAGGCTCCACAGCTGGTGAGCTTGGGTGCCCCCACCTGCCACCCTACAAGTGGTACCTCCCTGTACCATCTGTGTCCTGATGATCTCTGCTGCCTTGCTCACCCTGTGGCCTCTGCTCTTAAAGGGCCCGGACCTGTCACCTTTTGAACCCCTTAAAGAAGCACCATGGCTCCAAGTCTCCCTGTTACAGCCAGACTTTTAAAAGGATTTTCAGGATAGAAGTGGCCATAACAGTACAGGAAGTAACTTTTAAAGTTGGGAAAGGGAATGTGAGAAGAGTAAAAACTTATGATTAAAATCACATGCAAGAAACTGAAGAGGGAGGGAGAAGGCCTATGTGAATGAATGCAGCCTACATTTGCCTTGACTCAGTCACTCCCAACCTGATTTTAAACTGTTCTTCTAGATGATTAGAAATCAGGGAATTTTTTTTTTCTGCTTTAATGGTGTGATCACCATTGGGGATGTGGAGTTCTGTTAAACAAATTTTCACTGTTCTTGTGGAGCAGCTGGATCACACACCCCTAAACAATCCCATCTAATGCAAATCCCTGTTTTCTCTTTTTAAAAACTTTCTGACAGTTTGCAGTTTGGTCTGGAAAGTCTCTTTTTCAGATATGTTGCGAAGATATATTTTTATAGAAAGTTTGAGAAGTATTAATATAGCTCTTTTGTTTATAGTCACTAATTTTTTAATTAGGCCACTTTTCGACGAGGCACTTAGAAGTGCCTCTGGTGCCCCAGATTCAAAAGGAAAGCCGTGCGGGGCATGTTTGCATGCTCCCCATGCTACCGGAAGTGATGTGCCACTCATTCTCTTCAGTGGTGGCGCAGCAGACGCAGGGCTTTCAAGAGGTCTACAGAACATGCCTCTTTGAAAGCCCCACATCTGCAGCTGCCACCGCTGAAGAAAATGGATGGCACATCACTTCTGGTAGAGTGGGGAGCATGTAAACGCTCCCCACACAATTTCCCTTTTTAATACGAGGCTTCAGAGGCACTTCTAAGTGCCTCGTCTAAAAGTGGCCTTAGATTCTAACAATGTGCAAGGCTTCAAGCTTGTCTTCAAGCTTGTCTTAAGGATAGTTAATACGGATAAACTAGGGTATAATAAACTGATGAAACTAAATGAATGCAAAAAATCATTCTGAGTATGAAGACTATTGTCTTCATAGTCACAATGGAATTATTTACCATTGTTCAAGTTGCAGAGTTCCCACTGGAGTTATAAAGAGGTGTGAAACTGCATAGCAAATAGGGGCGGTGGGTTCTTATGGAAGAAAGGGGGAGTGCTCTGCTTCCCTCCCCTGGGCTCATCCACCCCCGCTGCTGCTGTCGATGACCTGCATTGCCTTACTGAGAGTGGATGTGTGCGCAGAAGACTCTTGTGTGCTTCTGCTGCGCATGAGCCAGCTTGCATGGTTAAATAGACAGCAGTAGCGGTAGGAGGGGAAAGTCTCCAACAGACTGTACTGCACCTGCAGGACTGGTGGGACACCAGTAAAACCACCGCCAGCACGGCTACACAGTTCAGTCCAGGGGAGGAGCTGGAGACACGGGCTCAGGGACTCCCTTTAGTCCTCAGTGGAGCCCTGCAGCCTATCAGCCTGGCCAGGAGCACCCCAGCCAATAAAAGTAAAGAAAAGCGGCAGAAGGGGGCTGGAGCCATGCCTCCCTTATCCCTCTCATACAGCTGAACAGAGTAGAGTGGAGCAGAGCAAGATGGTGGCTGGAAGCATGGCTGGGTGAACACTGCTGCTCCTATCTCCTCCCTATTTGGGCTTACCTTCTTGAGCTCCCCTTCCCCTCCCTCTAACCCCGCTCCTGTTTGGGCTCCCTTTCTCCTTTCTCTCCTTTCTAATTCCCCACCCCCCGGTTTGGGCTCCCATTCCCCTTTTTCTCCCTTCTAGCCCCCCTAACCTCCCACCTCTATTTCGGGCTCCTCGCCCTCTTCTCCCTTCCCCAGGGTTGGTTGGTTGTTTATTTCATATATTTTACCCCACCCCTCAGGCAGCTCGGGGTGGTGAACAACAGCAAATAATTACAATAAAATAACAATAAATACAAATTTGGCCCTCTTCTCCTAGCGATGGGGATGCTTAAGGGAGATAGCTGAGGAAGGGGAAGGTCCAGATCATGGGGATCTCCCCTATCCTTGTGTGCATGCCCTCATAGCTGCTCCCGTATTAAGAGCTGATTCTTTCAATTCGGCCTGTGGCTAGTTTTTGTTTTCGTCCCTTTCTATTTTCTGGGAATCTGGCCCTGGATCCAGTTCCTACCCCCAAGCACTGAAAGACTGAGTCCAGAGTAAGGGAGCTGAAATGAGGGAATGCATTCAAGGGCATGGGACAGATCCATGAACTAGACACTTCTCTTAACTGGATGCAGCCCTTAAGCACCCCCACTGCTAACTTGTATGCGAACCTCAGAGCTGGTACTAATTTTAAAAGAGGCCTCTGGGAGGGAAAATATTCCCCACCCCGTCCTAGGGTGATAACTATAACATAATAGGTGTTTTTAGACAGGCAGGGAGTGGCCCAGAGCAGCCACGTGGGTGCCTGAAGGAGGAGCCACACACCCCCATTACTTTGGCAGCCTTCACACAGACAGCCCGACACATTGGTGAAGTGTGCACACAGCCAGCAAACACACATTCCCCCTTAGGGGTGTGCAAACACCGAGCGATTCGGTGTTCGACAAGTTTGGTGTTCGGCCGAACCCAAAACCGTTTGGTTCGGTCCAGTTGGACCAAACCAGTTATGGGGGGCTGAACCCGTTTGGGCAGGGGGGACTCAGTTTTCCCTCCCCCCTCCAGCCTGCATGGGTGGAAGGGGCACTGGGGAGCACCTCCCCCCCCCGCCCAGCCTGGGGATTTTTTTAAACCTTCCCCCCCCGGGAATGCCCAAGGTCCTACCTGGTGGTGCCAGGACTCTGGCCCCAGGTCCAGTGGCGGGTGGGTCTGGCAGCGGGTCTGGTGGCAGTGGCACTCCTGAGTGCTTCAAGCCGCTACTAGGCTTTACGGGTCAAACTGGAAGACCTAGTAGCGCCCTGAAGCGTTCCGGAGCGCTGCCCCCACCGGACCCAGGGCTGGAGCTCGACCTACCTGGGGGTGCCAGGACTCTGGCCCTGGGTCCAGTGGCAGCCGTGGAGCAGCCGCGGGTCCAGCGGTGCTGGTGCTCCAGAGCATTTCAGGCCACTACTAGGGGCGTTTATAAACGATCCCGCTCATAAGCAGGATCGTTTAATGTGCCACATCTCCCCCGCGCCTACCTCTCTTGGACAGGTCTGATGTTCAGAAGAGCATCAGACCCGTCTTAGAGCTCAGTGCGCATGCGCGACCTTCTGCGCGTGCGCACTTCAGAAGGGAACCCGGAAGTGCGGCTTAAAGCCGGCACTTTGGGGATCCGCGTCGGAGCGGGTAGGATCGCCTGCCCCCTCCGACGCGCGGTAACACGCAGCTGGAACAAGTAGACGAGCGCAAAGAAAGGCGGCTGATCAAAGGATCAGCCGCCTTTTTTGTCTCGTGTATAAACGCCCTAGGCCTTCTGGTTTGATCCAGAAGGCCTAGTAGCAGCCTGAAGCACTCCAGAGCACCGGTGCCACTGGACCTGCAGCCAGACCCGCCCACCGTCAGACCTGGGGCCGGAGCCCCGGCACCATCAGGTAGGGCCGCGGGCGATCCCGGGGGGGGGGGTTTTAAAAAAAATCCCAGGCTAGGTGGGGTGGAGGTGCTCCCCAGTGCCCCTTCCACCCGTGCAGCCTGGATGGGGGAGGGAAAACCGGGTTCCTCCCTGTCCCCCGCTCCCCACATGAACTGATTTCAGACCCTGAACTCGGTTCGGAACCTGAACCCGGCTCGGTCGGGGATCAGTTCGGATTCGGGGTGTTCGCGAACAGGACGAACACTCCGAGTTCGGCCCAAACCCTAAACTCCTGAACCGCATTTGCACATCCCTATTCCCCCTGCCCCGGGAAAGCCCTGACTCAAAAACACACAGGCGGGCCAACCCCCTGACCAGGCACATGCTGGTCGCAGCTCTCACAAGCATGGCAGTGGGACGTGGCAGCAGCCATTAACCTGTTACTGCCCACAGCCCTGGGAGCCGGGCCAGCCCCTGCTGAGCCGCACACCCCTGGAATGAAAGAGTGGGGTGGACAAATGTCAGCACTCAGCCAGCCCTGGGGACCTTGTGACACCCACACAACACTAATGTCCAGCAGCAAAAGGCAAACTTTATTAAATGGCCGGAACAAACAAGGAAAGGGGAAGGGAGGGTGGAAAGATAAAGATAGAGTGAGGCAGTTCGCGGGGGGGGGGGCAGGGCAGCAGTCCACACAGGTAGCAGTCTACTCTAAGGCACATGGGCAGTAAGCAGAGAACAGTCCAAGCAGGGTCCCGCCTGATGTTCAGCTTTCAGATGCTCAGCTATTTGGTACTTCTGTCACCTCTTTTGGGCTATTTGCACATGTGCAGTACCCAAAGTAACTGAAGAAAGGAATAACCAAATATCTGCACAGCTGAATAACTGCACAGCTGACATCGGGAGGAATCTGTTTTGGTTATAGATATCATTTGCATATTTAGAAGGTGAACCCAAAAGGCAAATAATTTCCATATATCCAAAACTCTGTTCGTTTCATCATTAACTGTTCCTGCTTCCCCCCCACATGCTCTGGGTCTGAGGGTTTTGGGAAAGAGCTGAAACTAATATTTCAAATAAATTTCAAAGTCAATGAATTTGCCCTTTTCAAATGGCCAAATCTGAACTGAAATTCTTGTCCAAATTCAAGAACTTTGTTTCTTTGTTGTTCATTCTCTGTTGAGTGTGTTTGGGTTTTTTTAAAAAAATCAAAAATTACAAGTTTTTGATTGGCTTACCCAAGCCTTGTGTTGTACAGAAGTGCTGAACAATCAAAGTACTAAAGAACTGGCCAGCTTTGTGGGAATGCTAGACTGGAATTCAGATAGTGGTCTAGAACTGAAACAGGGACTAAATTTAGTACCCATGGGTAATACCCATATTTTCGGGTACTACACCACATACCTGATGGTGTATACCAGCTGGGTACCCAGATATCCCCCAAAATTGGGTATTTCCAGTACTGATTTTTTTTTATTTACTGATTCCCAATCAGTATATCGCTATACCTATCAGTATACTGAGTTGGAAAACTGAAAAAGTAGCACAAAAATAATTTTTAAAAGTGACCAGAAGTAATTTCCTAGAGTTTGACTTTCTGGGATGGAAAACCCATAAATAAGTGGGTTAGAAGAAAAATGTGTGTGTTGGAGGGGGGCGGGGGGTGTTAAAAAAATTTTTGGAACCAGAAGTAGTTTTCTGGGACCAGAAGTTGATGAAAAATTGTTGGAATTTGGATGGAAACCTGATAAATCAATGCTGGTAATTGGAATATAGAGGAAAATGTCACACACACACACCCAAACAACCACCACCACCCAGTACTGGAAATCGACATTTCGGAACTAGAAATCGACATTTCAGGACACCAGGTACCCGGTCAGGTTCTAATTGGCTACCAAATGACCGACTGGATAACCAAATGGTACCCAATCATTACCAGGTTGATTCGGGTACTGGAAATCCTTCAGGTTGCCCAGTTTTGTTGGTATACTCTTTCAGTTCTAATTTTGACAGATTTATTTATTTTGATTTCTACCCCTTCCCCCCCTTCTCAGAAGGTTCAATGAATACCTGAATTTTATATACAAATATAAACTTTCTGCTCTAGTTTGGGTAATTTCTCAGTGGACCCAAGACAAAGTGTCCCTTTTGCTCCCTCTGGCCTTTTAAACATTTTTATGCTTCAGGTCATTTTTATTGTTTGTCTCTGGACCCCCTTTTATTTCTGCTTGGGTAATTTTGAGGCGACAGTGGAGAAGGTTAGAATTGAACTCAATATGTTATGTGAGTTGTGAAAAGGGGCACTAAAGATGGCATTATTATGTCTTTTTTCCATTCATTTAAATCCCATTCCAAGACAACTTTGTTAGCCTGGAGTTAAGGTTGTAAATAGCTGCCAGTTACTTCTGAAGACAGTGGTATCTTAGCCAAAAAAATAAAAATCCCACAAAGACACAAGACTTTGAAAGCAGTGTAGAGCAAATATTATATTTTGAGGTTGAAATCAAAAATAAAATGTAATGTTTTCATTTCAGTACTGCAAAATGTCTTTGGTGCAGTTGCACCAGCCCAACATTGGTGTATTGTAAAAGAGAGTCAGGTACAATTTCTATCAGAAGAAAATGTCTGTTTTTTTCTAATTAGTTGTGTTTTTAATTAGACCTTTCGTTTCCCAGGAAATTGAAGAAGTTGTTCAGGAAGCTGAAGGATGATAGAACTGAGCAAAAGGAAAATACCTCTCCCCACTCAAAAACCCCTCAGCAATGGGATCTTGACTATGCGTTGGAACCTTTCACTGGACTGACTCCAGAGTACATGGAAATGAGTAAGGGCTGCATGTCCATGTGTTTTTACTATCTTGAAGTGCTTCTAGCCGAGACGTTTTGAAACTATGTGACTTATTTCACTATAAGTATGACTTTCCCCCAAACCTTGTAGGAGACATTGAGGAATGGTGGTGTTGGGGGGTGGGGAACAAGCCCTACTGACATAATAAGTCCCAGCAGCAGCAGGGGAAGGAAGGGCAGCTGAGGGCTTTCTTCTTGATAGGGAGCTGAGCCTAGATGAGTGAGTGTGGACAGATCTGAAGCTGCGGCCGTTCTTAGATGGACTCAGCTAAGAGGCAGGTCCGTGTGTGCTGCCACATACGTCTGGTGAGGTGGGCGGGGAGGGGCTTCTGATGGTGGGGGATTGGTGTGCACCCACACCCATGCACCGCCCATTCATGCCCCCACTTGAAGCAACAGGGAACATCCCGGGTTGCTCCGTTTGGGGGCATGGGTAGGCAGTGCAAGGGTCATGGGAGTGCCCCTCCACCCACGCCACCTTCAGATGGGTGCCTGGGTCTATGGGGGATGGATGACCTTGGTGGGCACGTCCTGTCGGAAAACGGCCACTGACCGCTGTGCCTAATTCCGTTGCCACTACCAGTGCAGGAATCTTCCCCCTGCACCTCCTGGGATCTGAACTCCCTGACCACCCCTGGGGCCACTTACATATCGGAGTGGGGTTGAGGGGCTCCCCCATGCTGTTGCTGCTGCCACCTGGGAGGGAGAGGTCTTGGCTGGGCTGTCCAATTGTCCAGCCAAATTACATGAACATTTACTGGGGAACAGGCCTATTGCTGTCCTCCGCCCCCACAGTAATTATGCCCATGATTTGTACTATACTTGGGGCCAATGTGAAAGCTATAACTAGTGCAGAATGAAGTGAGTAATGATATCAGTACTCCCTCTTCCGTACTAGTTTCAAAATGCCTTTTGGATACATACTGATGTTTTAGGCTGCATTCCCATCTGCGGCAGCGGTGATGGCAGAGGAAAGGGCGAGGGAAGACGCGGCAGCCTGGAGGAGCCGGCTGACCAGAAAAGAGCCGGTGCTAACGGGGGATCTGCCGTGGCTTCTCTCACACGTCAAGGTGCAAAATCCTGCCCTGGCATGCGCAAGAGAAGATGCTGCAGATTCCCGTTCACACCAGCTCTTTTCCTGTCAGCCGGCTCCTCCACGCCGCCGCGTCTTCCCTCGCCCTTTCCTCTGCCACCACTACCACTGCAGATGGGAATGCAGCCTTAGACATTGTCATTGTCTGCAAAGCCACAAATGATCTAGGGCTTTGGATATCTTAGATCACAGGCTACTTTGAAACTTAGTAGTCATGCTCTGTAGACCGGATATTAGGAGCAGGCGTGATTAAGAGAGTTTCTCAAGATGGGGGAAGGAAAGGGAGGAATCCAGATCATGGATCTAAGCCATGGATCCACCACCCTTATCCTTGAGTACATGCCCTCAGCTCTGCACCTCTTCTCTGAAGTCACTCTTTCGAAGCTTGAGGAGGTACTGGATCCATGCTAGAAGGGGTAAGGTGGGGAGAAAAAACAAATGCAGCCATGGGCCAGAGGTTTCCACCTCATATTAGAGATTTTCTTTTTGTCCACTATCGCCATAGTTGTTGTTGCTGCGGACTGAGCTTATATGGTGAAGATAGACTATTCACCCACTCTCTGATTGGTTCCTGAGAGACATTGATATCTTTTATAATGCCTAAGTGTATTTCTCTGTTCAAGCTGTTGCCTAAGGATTTTGGATTCCTCTGGTAACTGGTTTCTTCTTTAGTGATCCTGTGAGCTTGGCTTCACCTAAGGGACTAATTGAATTTACAAGGGATAAGGGTCAGGACTATGTCTTTATTTGAGGAATACTGTCTTTATTCTTTAGTAAATTACATGAATGGAGCTCTTATAGCAGTGAGGCGAAGCTGAGTTTAGGAATGTGTAGTAACAATTTGTAGTCAGAGAAGAAATTAATGTCAGTGGAAAAAAATATGTATGACCCTCCAGAAAAGTGACTGATAGGAGCATTGGGAAAGAGTTGACTCTTTGGGCTCATTCACACACAACGTTCTTTTAGAGTGGAGAGTGGCACAAACCCACATCTTGAATGTTGCAAGAAATCTTTACCTCGTCTTGTGCTTCTTGATGATTCCTTGTTCTCTGCCACCTGATGCAAGGGGTGGGCTGTTGAAATGCAAGAGAACCAGCAGCTGCGTGAATGTGTTGTTACCGGGCAAGGCAAACACAAATTAAGGAGTAAGTGGTGAGTTTGCAAGGTGGAAGGGTTTCGTGTGAATGAGCATATTTGCATGAGCAAACAGAGTAGCATCTATTATATTGCCAAATTATTTGAGCAACACCAAGCATAGAAAGTTGGTCCTGCATGTGGCTTCAGACTAGTAATGTTAATGTTCAGTTATGTGGTGATATGGTAACGGAAAACCCAGTTAACCACTGTGGTATTATCCAGTTATTCGGTTTGTCAGATAGCCATCATGCTAATCAGTTAACAGATAATCTACAAACGATCCAAAATGGTAGATTTTAACTGTGGATAATAAATTTACTCTTAGTGGGGCTGCTCCCATACCATGCGCAAGCCGCACGTGCAACCCTCACGCAAGTCAATTGCAGGGACATTGTGCTGCGTGGGACCTGGGAGGGACCCGCGTGCATCCCACACGCATCCCGCGTGCAGGTGTTTTGGGATCATGGCCAGTTTCAGCTATCTGCCCATTTGGAACAGCTTACAGGATGAGGACGTAAGTAAATAATGCCATTCTCTGAGTCTCCCTCAGGTTTTAAACATGCGTTGCAAATTGGTATCTTGTATTTAAGTAATAAACAATGCACAGTGCTTCACTGTACAGTATCTTATGGATCACTGGATGGATCTCCTGTTTTATGAGGCAGCAATCTAGGTTCTAAATTACTATTCTAAATATTTGTTTTCAACAAGAGGCTCAGATTATCCGCAAGAATAATGGCTTCACCACTTCTGTCATTGTGGTAGCTCCAAAGCACAAATCACCCTGTCTGCGAGCTTCAAGACAAACGGGAAACAAGTGAAATCCTAGCTGCGCTTCTCCTGGCCTGCCTGTGGCTCTCAGTCCACATCACTAAATTCAGCTGTCAGACTCACTGCTGAATGACTTGGACCACCCACATGGACAGGAAGCACTCCGAGCTGCTCAGCACTCAGCCTGTCAGTTGAGATTGTTCTGAAGGGCATCAGGCAGGATTGGAGAGGAAAGGAGCTGTTAAATGTACTATGTTTATTTTCTGAATTGGGCACAGGGTGGGAGAGAGTGCTGAGCTCAAGTGTAGAGGGAGGGGTTTTAATTGCTTAACAGTATAGTTGAGCTGTACAACGTGGTAAAGTACTGGGGACAAGGAATGGGGAAACATGATTGTTACACTGCCAAATCTTTACCCACTCTTAACTTGACTCTTGATGGAGTCAATTGGGGTTTGACTGGAAAAGGCCTAAGTAAAATCTTGAACAGGGACTTCAGGAGTTTGGAGTGATGTTGGTATTCAGAAGCTATCTACATTTGGTCCAGTGGACTTCTCCTAAGTAAAGTCAGGGGATCGGATAGACTAATCTAAAGTTTCCTCTACATCCTTTTATTAGGAGGTATAGTGTTTTCCACGTCTCAAAAAAGATATAGTAGAACTGAAAAAGGTGCAGAGAAAAGCAACAAAAAAAGATCAAGGGTCTGAAACAGCTTCCATACCAAGAGAGGCTGAATCAGTTAGGGTTCTGCAGCTTTGAGATGACTGAGGCTGCATTCAGATGAGACATAAAACACAGCACAAATTGCTTTCCCGCATTTTTATTGCTCATGTAAATGACTTGGCTCGCAAGATCCTGTGCGAGCAAGTTCTAAATCAACCGCAACGGAAGAGCTGCAAACCAAGGTTTAACAATTGAGCTAAACTCCTCCCATGCACTGCTGATAACATGTGAAGGACAATTCACTTTTATTGCCCTTTCTTATACCTTCATTGTCACAGAGACATGTTTTGTAGGACATTCTAAGTGGCCATCACACACACTCCCACTTCAAGGCATTTCTTTCAGCCAGCATTTCCAGTGCACAAAGATCAAAGTGTGCTGATTCAGCTCTCAGGCTGCTGCTGCTTTCAATGTTTAACTCTGTCTCCATGTAACAAATACCCCTCAACTCAAGAGGAGATAACAGCCGCTGAGAATGATGGGATCATTAGCAGCTCATAGGGGATAATATGCAGCAAGATTTAATGTGAGGGAGGGAGATTTGGAAGCACATGTGAAGGATGATAAACCATTGGTATGACTCAGTATATGGTACTTGTGTTCTTTTTGGAATAGACTCACAGCCCAGGCCACTAGAGGTGTCCACCAGGGGCCCATGTCATTTTCATTTTCAGTTTTGTTATTTAAATCTGTCATTTTCGTTTCCATAAATATCAAATTTTCATTTTTGCTTTCATTTCCATTTTGCATTGGTTTCAATGGAAAACACATTTCTGGCTGTAACCTTTTTGTTTTCCATTATATTTGTCTGAAACATGGAATGTTTATACCTCCAATGAAAAGCATCAGGTGTACCAAATTATATGACGTTCGGATAAAGGAATAAAATTTTATAAGCAGTTGAAGTATATTATTTTGCAAAAATCTTTATATACATCTTGGCTGTAACTTCTTTGCCTCACAGTTAATGAAGATGAAACTTGGCAAGTTTATACCCCTTCCCATGTTTACTATCTTTGCAAACTTTCAGGATTGAATAAAGGGTCCTGGTGGTATAAGCAATTAACTTATGTATGTATGTCTGGCTGTAACATCTTTGTAGTCCAACCAGTGTACATGAACTTTTGCAGGGCTGTATATCACACATTTATGATCATCTCTGCCAAATATCAGAAAGACTTGATAAAGGGTCCCAATTTATATGCCTGCACAGCATATGCAGAGCAGGAGCCTATGACAGGGATTCTCTGACGTGTCACTGTGGTATAAGATCGGTTTGTGATGCCAATTGGCCAGCAGAAATATCAACCAAATATCCTTATTCTGTGCTGTGACCATCCCAACATCTCTCCCACACTTGTTACTGGGAAGTCAGAAGCATCTGTTTAGGAAACAGCCAATAGAGATTCTGTTATGTCCTCTGTCACTGTGCTGCAGGATGTGATTGTGATGAGAATTGGCCAGCCTGGATGTGTAAACTAGGGGCGGGAAAACCGGTAAATCCGGTATCCGATAATGCCGGTACCGGGCGTACCGGCATTATCGGATTTGACCCGGTAAATCCAGTCCGGGTACCGGATTCCGGGTACCAGATTTTTTTACATTGCAGCCATTTAAAAATGGCTGCAATGTAAAAAAACTTAAAGCCCCACCACAAAAAAGTTTAAAAAAACAAACCCTCCCCGAGTCCAGGCTGGAAGGGGGGACACCCCCCACCCACCCTGCCCAGCCTGGATTTTTGTTTTAAAAAAGACTCAGAGGCGAGCCCACCCCCCAGCACCAGCGGCCGCGGCGGCCCCGCAGCCGCCGGTAAGTATGACCCGATCCCTGGGGGGGGGTGTTTAACACCCCCCACCCCCCAGGGATCACCCCTACTAAAGTTCATAGCTTGCTTACCTTGCGGAGCTCCGGCTGCGGCGGCGGCGGGCGGTCCGGCGGCCTCAGCGCCGGCTGTGGCTGCCGGCGTCAGAGACGCTCTAGGCCTTCCGGGGAACTTCCGGGTTTCCCCGGAAGGCCTAGAGCGTCTCTGACGCCGGCAGCCACAGCCGGCGCTGAGGCCGCCGGACCGCCCGCCGCCGCCGCCGGAGCTCCGCAAGGTAAGCAAGCACTGAACTTTAGTAGGGGTGATCCCTGGGGGGTTGGGGGGGTGTTAAACACCCCCCCCAGGGATCGGGTCATACTTACCGGTGGCTGCGGGGACGCCGCGGCCGCTGGTGCTGGGGGGTGGGCTCGCCTCTGAGTCTGTTTTTAAACAAAAATCCAGGCTGGGCAGGGTGGGTGGGGGGTGTCCCCCCTTCCACCCGCGCAGCCTGGGAGAGGGAGGGGGAAGGAATTCATTGATTTCAATGGGGACACAGCGCCCCATTGAAATCAATGAAATAAAACCGGTACCGGCATACCGGATTTAATCTGGGAATCCGGTTTTTAGAGAACCGGTAACCGGTAAATCCGGTAGCCGGTAATGGGCCCGGGGTCCCACCTCTAGTGTAAACTATGTCTCCTGATTTCTGGGCTACTATCCCCAAAGTTCCAGTTATGTCCCTTCTATGCCTGCCTGAGGGCCGCCCCCTATGCCCGCCTCGAAGCCACTACCGATTGGTCCTGTAAAGCTGGAAGCATGCAGTAACTGGCCAGTGAATGTGTCTGTCAGTCTTTTGGGTTGCTCCACATCCTCCCTCCCTCTGCCATGCCAGGTGCCTGCCTCTGGCTGGCACTGCATGTGCTTCTATTTATCTGAATAAAGGGTCTTCAAGGGGACAACTTCAATTACTTATAAAATTGGGTTCCTTTATCAAACTGTCCTGTAGTTTGGCAGAGATGACAGGGAAGGTATGGGATATACTCCTGCAAAATGACATGTAAACAGGATGGGATATAAAAATGTTAGAGCTCGAAATGTATTTTCAAGTTAATGTCTTATACCATCAGGACCCTTTATCCAGTCTTTCTGACAATTGGGAGGAGTGTTAAGCTTGTGGAGGGACACAATATTAACATGTTTCATGCAAATTGGAAGGAAGATAAAGTTGTAGCCATGAATGTGTATGGAGCTTTTCTTAAAGTCACAACATTCAATTGCTTCTAAAATCAGTTCCCTTTATCTAAGTGTTTCAAAAAGTGGTACACATAGTGCCCTATGTTGGGGGTACAATCTCCCCATGTTTCAACAGAATTGAATAAGAATCAAAAAGATTATAACCAGAAATAAGTTTTTCTGTTTGTTCCCTTTATTTCAAAAACAAAAAGTTGTGTTTGTTTCATTTTTCATTATTATTATTTGTCATTTTCATTATTGCAATAAAGATAATAAAAACAACAATTTGCATTATCGTTGTTGTAATAACAAAAATGACATGCACACCCCTAGGCCACAAAACTCAGATTTGGGGCATCCGATATTCTTGGAAATGAACTAGCTTGACATCATCATGAGCAGTCAATTATCATTTAAAATATATTCAGCAGAGATCCAAAATAGGTCTGAAACGTCAAATCATGGCAAATGCTGTTTCCATCAGAAACAGGTCATTTGCCTTCATTTGTGCGACATAGAAACTTACTGGCTTTTCTGGAGTTTTTTCCATTTATCGTTATTTTGGGGGAGTTGAACAGAGCTGCTATGGGACTGATCACCAAGCCCCTTATGCACCTCAGGGACTTGGCAGATGAAAAAGTGCTGGCTAAATGTAGTAAAAAGCACCATAAATGTCACAAAAAAGCTCCCAGAGTCCCAGAAAGTGACCAAAAAATGACAGGGAAAAAATGGATGGGAAATCACAGGCACCAATATCGACAGTGGTGGAATAATGGAATCACCAGAGATGATGAAGAACTGGTGAATACTCTCAAAATCCTGAAAGGTTAGTATTTCCTTGAGGAATGGGAACACTTGCTGTCGTCTCAGCCCTAATCCAAAATCCCAGATACCTTGCAGGACCCCCAAAATTCTGGCATTTCAGGTCACTCTATCTCACTCGGGCTGGCACTGCTACAGGCAGGTACCCTACTGGGGACAGACTTCAGCTCCAAATGCCAAGAACTGTTAGTTCTATACAGCTTGTTACTCACCCCACTTCCCCGAGCACTGGGAAGTTCCAGGGGCAGCCTTGGTGGGTCTGTGTCCCTTCAGCAGGAGAGAGACACTGGGTGGAGACTGACTGTGTGGTATAATGTCCATTTAATTACAAATGTACACGTTGAGAGGAAGGGCTGGGACCAGCTGCTGGCTCCTCCAGCCAGGTCCCATGGAGCCCTTCTGGTCCAGCACTCCAGGGGTTCCCCAGAAGACTGTTTCTGTAGCCTTCTGCTTCCAGAACTCTAGCATACAACCTCCACCTAGGCTGCAACACTTCACTCTCTGTCCAGACTGAAAGCTGCCCCACCCATTGTTCAACACTGCCCAGCCAGTACTTGGCCCCACCTGGCTAAAACCATTGATATATAAGACAAAAGGCTGACAGTCCAGCTCAGGCTGATGGCCCTATTAGTTATATTCCAGGGCGATGAATCCCAACAGGGAGTTACATTCCCAGAGGTTGGCGCAGACCAGATCCCCATTTCCTCTGGGTCTATAACCAGGTGGTTACTGCCAGTCATCTGCAGCCTGTCCTCAGCAAGAACTGGCTCTAAGCCTTAACCCTGGCTGTGGAAATGCTTTGTCTTGGCGCTATAGAATCCTGCCCCCACTATGGGTGCTTTCAGAAGTGATGGCACTCACCGCCACCATGGACTTACCCGGGCGGTGATGAGGGCAGTCACTCCAGTCTGGGCTGGCTGCCAAACAACCATGATGGCAGCCTGAGTGGGGAGGGGGCAGGGAGGCACACAAATGTGTGTCTGCCTGGCTCCACCCCCACGCTGCAGGCAGCAGCCCAGCCAGCTGACGGGTAACCATGGCAGCCAATGATGGCCGTCATGGCTCCTGTTCGCACACACACACGCGCCACTCCAGAGTGGGCTGTAGTAAGTAAAGCAGGATTTCAGACATGAAAGTCCACTTCACTCCAGGTCAGGTGGCTAGATCCCGACGATGGTGGCAACTAGCCCGGTCTGTGGCTCAGG
This sequence comes from Sphenodon punctatus, assembly GCA_003113815.1. Lineage (NCBI taxonomy): Eukaryota > Metazoa > Chordata > Lepidosauria > Sphenodontia > Sphenodontidae > Sphenodon > Sphenodon punctatus. Next base: position 817,909 of record QEPC01014017.1, read on the forward strand.
GATTTCCCCGTCACAGCCCAGGTTACCCCCATTGCAGTTGGGCTCTATCCTGTGGAAACATCTGGCAGCTGCTTCCTGGCCACTTTCAAACACAACAGTGGCCCCTGTGCCAAAGTTTGGGGAAATGTGGCAAAATGGGCCACTGTCATGTTTGAAAGCACCCTATGTTTCACTAAATAGGGCTCATAAATTGACATTATCAACCACTTCCTTCTCCTTGATTTTCTACATTACCTCCGTTCTGGGACTCATTTCTCAACTGGTTATCTTCCTATCTTCAAACTGCTCCTTCAGTGTTTCTGGCACCTCCATCACCTTCCCTTTCCCTCTCAGTTAGTAATCCCCAAGGCCCTGTCTGGGCCCTCTTCTTTTCTCCCTTTATATGCTAACCTCCTCAAATATCATGGTTTCCACCAGTCTACTTGTATGCTGATGGCACCCAACTCTATATTTCCATTCCTACCCTCTCCCCCTCCATTTAGTCTTGCATCACTAAGGCTTCTTTCTTGTGCAGTCGTGATCACAGCCCTGTAATTGCAGGGATTGGCACCTGTGAGAATGCACTAATCCCTGTTTATCACACAAGAACACTCGCGCATTATCGGGTCCCCAGTTGTAGCCTTTAGAAGGACACATGTTCTTGTGTGATACAAAGGGGGTTAGTGCATTCTCAGAGGTGCTAATCCCCGCAATTACAGAGCCGTGATTATGAATGTGCAAGTTCCCCCACCCCTCCCATCGATGTCAGAAACCAGCCCAATAGTCTCTATCTGAAACAGCTCTGTTTGGATGTTTCACCAGCAACTCAAGCTTAACATGTCCAAGACTGAACTTCTCATCTTTCCCCCACCCATTCCCGCTTGACTATCTATCTCCATTGATGGTGCCATCATTCATCCAGTTCCACAGACCTGTAGTCTGGGATTCATCTTTGACTCCTCTCCTTCATTTACGTCCCATATTCAGTCTGATGCTAAGGCCTGTCATTCTCCCTGGATGACATTGACAGAATTCAGCCCTTACTTACTGCTCCAACTGCAAAGACCCTAGTTCATGTTCTAGTCATCTCTTGCCTTGATTATTGCAATCTCCTCCTTACTAGCCTTTCCCACTCTCACCTTGTCTAGCTACTTCTGTTTAACACTCCACTGGCAAGGTTGCCACCCCACCTGCCACTTCAGTTGTATTCAACCCCTCCTCATCTCCCTCCACTGGCTGCCTCTCCCCCTTCGAATCTAGCACTATGTCCGTGTCTCATCTTTCAGGATTCCCCTCCTCCCTTGCAACTAAACTAACCATACACCTGAAACTTCATGACTTCCTGAATATATCCGTGTCCTTCCCCTTGTCCAATTAGATTGTAAGCCCTTTGGGACAGAGCACCTGCCTCTAATCATGACTATTCAGCACCAGGCACATTGTTGGCACTGTATTGATTAATAATATTATGCCAATTAATAATATAGATTGACCAAAGGAGAAGCAATCCAGAAAGCGTGTGGTTGCCATGTTGGTCCCAAGTGACAGAGAGACAAAGTGATTTTAATGAAATCTTTTATTGGACCAATTGTTGTTGTCTCCAAGGAGAAGATTGAGCTTGGTGCCTTGTTTGGGAAGAGCTGAGGCACTGGATAGGCAAGGGGGAGCCATTCCTCTGCAAGCCTTCAGGCTGGGGAGCCGTGATCCAGGCAGCACTAGAATCAGACCAACTCAACATGCCAAACTGGGACCCCCATTCCAAATGGATTGCATTCTTCAGGACAGGGTGAATATACAGGCCTGCAAGCAACTAGTAGCAGGCTAAGAGCATACATGCTAGTTGGCAGCGGAAGGAGTTTGCAACTAGCTTCCACTCAGAGGAGCAATGGATAATGTTAATAAGACAAGCTCAAAAACAAATGGTCCCCAGCCCAACTGTGTACATTTGGGGGAGGGAGGGTTATCCCACAAGTGATTTGACTCTTCTCCAACCAGCTGACATTTTGACAATGACCACCTGCGTTTCTTCCATTCAACCAATTTGCTATCCAGTTTTTCATTCCTCCACTCAATCCCTGTCCTAGTCTAGCTAAGAAACCAAGATTTCTGTGGTATTTTAATATTCAGATAATGGACTTAATTCTACCCAATGTCAAAATTGCTTTTTGAGTTCCAACAGGAATAGGATCCGTATCAATGTCTGTAGCTTTAAGAACCATTGACTTTAATCCTGGAGGTTTGGAAGAATTTTTCCTTCAAGCAAGAAAATCCATCAAAATCTCAGCGTCTGAGGCCCCAACAAAAGAAATCTTGCTAAAAGGATGCCCACATTTTTCTCTAATCCTCATAATGCAGCTGGATTTGGAAGTGTCATCTCTGTGTGCTATGTGTAGGCATGTTGTATACATTTATTGCCACAGAGATGCAAGCTGCACTTTTTTCCTTGGATTTGCTTGCCAAAATTATGATTGTATATTTCTGAGTTTACATTGCTCTCCAGTACTTAGAATGTCACTGATTACAGGACTGATTCTGCCCCTGCCCCTGTTTACTCATGTGACAGGATACAATATTCTGCGGGCGTCTTGCTGAAATTAGGAGTAGGGTCCTGCTCAAAAGGAGGATCCGAGAAACCAGACTCTATAAATAGATGAATATTTACATCCCGTTGGGCTGGTTTCTGCCATTGAAAATAATGGGATTACTCATGGACTTTGATGCTACTCATAACTTCATTTTGAGCCTCTGCAAAACCTACGTGAGCAGAGTAGATCTGAGCTACCTGTATGCTGCAACTGATGTCAGTGATACTAATTGTATAAGAGTACTAATAAGTATGATTTCAGACATAATGGAAAACCCCTGTGCTGTTCCATGTTGCTTCTATTTTGGATAGACTCAATGTTGTCATTTGGTACATCTGTTTAGAAGTCACAGAAATTGCCTCCATGTATTAGCCCTGTGGTAAAGTGATGGTGCTACCACCAAGGCTTCCACTCACGAAAGGCCCCCAAGGGCTTGTTTTTGTGAGCACTTTTGGGGAAGTGAGTATCTCTTTGCTCCCTTCAGCCTCCTCTGTGTTCCCACAAGCAGGTGGGGAGTAGGGTGTGTGTGGTTAAATTGAGGCTAGATGGGAAGTACTTACCTCTGCAAAGAAATTAGGAGAGAGGCTTCTTCTCCAAATCTTCTGAACAGAAAGAAGACAGTTAGTAAATGCACACCCACAACACACCCAGGGCACTTTCTTACGTTCGTTGTTGTTAATATATTTTATTTATTTATTATTATTATTATTATTATTATTATTATTATTATTATTATTATATAGCACAAGCAGTGTACCTGGCACTGTATAATCAGTAGTTATGGACAGATCCCTACCCCAAAGGGCTTACAATCTAAGAGACAAGGAAGGGGGGAGATAAGGGAGAGGTGAACATCAGCAGAGACAAGGATAGATTTTATTTATTTATTTATTTATTTATTTTTCAACTTAATACCCCACCCCTCCTGCCATCAGGCAGCCTGGGGCTGCTTACAATATAAAAACACAAATAAAATTCAATATAAAACATTTTTAAAAACTACAAGAAGGAGGGCGACATTTAGCACCACCATCACCACCCCACCCTCCACCTTTTCACCCCTCTCCCCCACCAAACCCCTCTCATGAGTTTGAGAAAATGCAGGTGCATGTGCTTAAATTAGTTACAGGGAAAAGATTCTGAGGGAGGGAAGAGGACACAGTTTCACTCATGACGAGCTAGGGAAAGCCTGACGGAAGAAGTAGGTTTTCAGGAGGGATTTGAAAGTTGGGAGGGAGGAAGTAGGACAAATGTATCCAGGAAGGGATTTCCAGGCATAGGGGGCAGCAAAAGAGAAGGGGCAAAGACGTTTAGAGGAGCAGGGATGTTGCAAGCAGGCGAGGGTGGGGGCAGAGGAGGAGCAAAGCTCCCGGACAGGAATGTGGTGGGATACAAGAGCAGAGAGATATGGGGGAGCAAGGCCATGAAGAGCCTTGAAGGTGAAGACCAGGAGCTTGTGCCGAATGCGTTCACGTAGCAGGAGCCAGTGTAGGGCAAAAAGGAGGGGCTGAATGTGGTCAAAGCAGCGGACAAGGTGGATGACTTTGGCAGCAGAGTGTTGAATGGAGATGTGGGGGTGAGATCAGAGCAGGGGAGACCAGTAAGGAGGAAGTTACAGTAGTCAAGGCAAGAGATGACTAGAATATGCACTAGGGTTTTTGTAGTGGCAGCAGTGAGGCAGAGCTGGATTTTAGCAATATTATATAGGTCAAAGCGGCAAGATCTGGCAACAGCCTGACTCTGAGGCATAAAGGGTGGTGGGGAGTCAAAAATGAATAATCCCAGGCTATGCACCTGAGGGACAGGCTGGATGGTGACACCCACAATGGAACCTGAGAGGAAAGAAGGAGGAGAATGTTTTGGGGGGAACATGAGGAGTTCAGTCTTGGCCATATTAAGCTTGCCTTGGCAGCAAGATATCCAAGCAGAGATGTCAGAGAGAGAGTCAGCTATATGAGACTGGATGGAGGAGAGCATAGGAGTGGGGAGTGAGAGCTGCATGTCATCACTGATGACTCATCAGCATATAGGTGGTACTGGAAGCCATGAAATTCAATGAGTTTACCCAGAGAAGGAGTGTAAAGGGAGAAAGGAAGAGGGCCCAGGACAGAGTTTTGGGGAACTTCCAAAGAGAGGGAAGGTGACATAGAGGAGGTACCAGCAAGAGAAATGTTGAAGGAGTAGTTTGAGAGATACAAAGAGAACCAGTTGAGAACAGAGTCCTGGAAACCAAGGGAGCATAGCAAATCCAGGAAGAGGCCATGGTCGACAGTGTCAAAGGCAGTAGAAAGATCGAGGAGGACAGGAATAGAGAATAGGCCCTTAGACTAAGCTAAGAGAAGGCCATTGGTGATTTTGGCAGTCTCAGTCGAGTGGAGAGGGCTGAAGCCCAGTTGAAGGGGTTAAAGGGAGGAATTTGAAGAGAGGAAATCAGAACAGCACGTGTAGACCGCCTGCTCCAGGATTTTGGAAGCAAAGGGTAGGAGCAAAATGGGCTGATAGCTGGAAGGTTTGGAGGGGTCAAGAAGGATAGGGGGGACAGTGGTGTGTCTGAAAGCCAATGGAAATGACCTATTAGGAAGTGAGAGATTGATGAGGTTCAGCAGAGAAGACGGTGGAGAAGCGGTGAAGAGAAGACGGTGGAGAAGCGATGAAGAGAAGCGGTGGAGGCAATCACCGTTAGGAGGCAAGAAGGGATGGGATCCAAGAGGACAGGTGGAGGGGCTGGATGAAGAGAGGAGGAGGGTGACCTCATCAAAATATTATGGGGAGAAGGACAAGAGAAGAGAGGAAGGAGGGGGAGTAGCAGGGAAGGAAATGGAGGTGGGAGAGGGCTGAGAAGCAAAAAAAAAAAAGGAGAGAAGATCCTGCACAGAGAGAGCGAGGAAGGCAGGGGAGGACAGAGAAGCTTCAGAAGGAAAGGAAATGTTGAGATGAGACAGTGGGGGTTGTGGAAGTGAGATTCGATTAACGTGGAGGAACAGTGGTCTTTGGCCAGGGAAAGGGCATCACTAAATGCAGATAGAGCAAACTTAAAGTGGATGAAGTTGGTAAATTCATGAGATTTCTGCCAGAGGCACTTGGCGGCTCGAGAGCAGGATCGGGGTAGCGGGGTAGTGGTGGATGGTAGGGGTGAGTCAAGGACGGGGGTTAATACATCTGGCAGAGGACTTTGCTCAACGTGCATGTTTGCCGGCAAAAATCCACCCTTCCACCCTTCTCACAAGATGGAAGCTGCACGTCATTTGAGTCCCGGATTTCCTTGCAGCACCGAAGGGTGCATAACATCAGAAAGCAGTCCCAGAAAACCTTTACACTTCCTAATTTTGTATTTCCCTTGTAGTGTCTCTGCCTTGGTGATTGCTTGTTATTCCAGCTCCCTCTGTTGGCAATTCCATGCATGATCCCAAACAAGGAAATCAGGAGATTTCTCCCCCTTGTTTGTTGGAACAGAAGTCGAGAGATAGTTATTCAAGAGTACATACCTTCCAACATTTTGAGAACCATGCCCCTTCAACAAATAAGTCCTGCCCCCTCATGCATTTACACCCCCCTAAAATTCTAGAGCCATAAAGAGGGACAGAAGCTCCCCTGCTTAGCATTCTAATTAGTTACTTGTCATTCCATCACCTCCCCATTGTCCTCCAAAGTGCTTTGCCATGGAGGCAACCAGGAAAGAATACTGGTCTTGAATACTGGTCTTTTGGTCTTTCTCTCCTGAAAGAGGAACTTTGGGTAAAAACAGATGTGACCAGCGTCCCCCTTTGGCCCGCTGTAGTCTGGGACCCACTGGCACATCTTTTTATAAATGTCAGATGTTAGCCCGGGACTGCCCCAGGGCGTAGGCAGCTAGCCCAGACTTAGTCCTTGGAAAATCTCTAAGGACACAGCCCAGGCTAAGGGCTGCCCATGTGGGCCAATGCAGGCTAGCAAGTGTGTTCAACCCTACCATACCTGGCTTGAGACAGGGCTGCCATGTCGCGGGGCAGGGTGCTGAGAGCAGGGCTAGGGTGGGGCCAGCCATGAGTGTATTTAGCTCCACGCCCTACTCGGACCATGTGGGTGGTTGGACGGCTCTCAGGTCATGGGCGTGTTTGTCCCCAACCCAGGCCGTGTCAGCTTCGATTTTCCACTCCAGGCCAGGTCGGACAGCCGCTGCAGCACCCACATGTCTGTTTTTACCCTTTGACCCCTTGAAAGAGGGAGTCCCAAAGAAGGACTGTTCCTCCAAAACAGGAATATTGGTAGGTATGAGACTATCTCCTCCAGAGCAACTATCCTTACTCACGAAAACAAGTTGTGTGTGTGACCAAGGCTGTAATCCTCAGGTCACTTACTCCAGGATACTCCTATTGAAGTCAGTGGAACTACTCCAGAGTAAGTGTTTTGAGGATCTCAACCTAAGGAAATAAAATCAGACCCCCAGTGAATTTATCTTTTAAATGTATGCCCAGACTTTGATTTTTATAATGTATTTGTTATTTGTAAGTACCCTCAGCGTAGTTTAAATAAACATATTTCAGTCTGAGTTGTTCGGAGACGACTTGTTTTAACTGTGTCTGACTCTTCTACTCTCTTAGGCGATAGGTCACCTAAGTTGCTTGATATTTTTCAGTTGCCTGATTGGATGCTTGGAATTTTATAAACAAGAAGTGTGAGGATGAGGGTGGGGCTGTGTGGAGGGAATGTGGCCACACAAACAGGTTTTTTTCATTGATTTTTGCATAAACAATCGTACACACAATTATTCACAAGACTGTCACTTCTCATAAACAAAAAGATCACTTGTCTGAAGGCTTCTAGAAAATGAATAGAAAGAGTTCATTTCACCTCACATCAAAGTGAATTTGTGCAATGTATACTCAGATTGCCACAAATACTTCTTTTACACTATCCTCCGAACTGTATTCCTGCTAAGTATTCCACTTTCGACCAAATAAGGCATATTCTGGTGCTGTATATTTTCCCAGGCATGTCACAGGTTTTTTTTGGGACACTGCTGGAACATCTGTTTTGATTTTCTTGTTAATTTCTTTTCCTGACTCGAACATAAATATCCAGGAAAGTATTATGGTGGAGCGGTCACAGAACCACCGTTTAGGATGAATCAAGAATTGGCAGTTTTATGGATAAAATTTGTAAATAGCTCTGAAAGAGAGGAAGGTTTTTGATAGTCAACACACTCCTTGAGGAGATTTAACTTTCTGTGTATAGTATTGAAGTGCAAGGGCTAAACAAATTTTCTTCTGTTTTAGATGTTAAAAACAGGTCTGAAAATACATTTTGAGACTCAGTGGGTAAAAACAGACATAACAGTGACCCACTGTGACCTGCTATGTCACGATTTGGCCTGGATCTCACCTGCACATCTGTGCAGGCGCCGCCAGATATTGGCCCGGGATTCCACTGGGCTGTGTCAGCGGCTAGTCCGGACTCTGACCTCAGAAAACCTCTGAAGTCATAGCCTGGGCTAAGGCCTACCAGACTGGGCCAAAGTGGACCACAGTGGGCTATCCTCTCTATTCGGGCTGGCAAACATGGCCTGGGTTGGGTTTGTCATGGCTGGCCACCATGGCTGGGTGTCATTGGCCACCATGGAGGCCCGACATGGTGGTGGGGTGGAGCGCCGGGTACAGTGCAGGGTTGGGGTCGGCCAGCTACATGTTGGTGGATCTCCCCATCCTCCACAGGCCCTGGCTATGGGCATGTTTGTTCTGTGGCCCAGCTCAGCCCGGATCATGTCTGCCACGGCTTCCCAACCTGATCTGGGTTGGGCCACCGCTGCGTGGCCATCACTTCTGTTTTTACCCAGTGTCTCATCCTATTTTGGAGTCTTTTAAATAAGGGAAGAATTTCCCTCACACTTCATAGGGAAATTTTAAAAGTGTCCAAAAATCTTATGCAAAACATAGGATCCCGTTGTAATACTGATACAATTTTAGTTTTACTGTGTGATTAGACACCAAGTGAATATGGTGCAGTGTTGACTTACCTTGTGTGGATTTCTTCATTGACTTGAATAGTGTCAGAATTGCACCTTACATATGATATGGGAAGCCAACAGCACACAGGATTTTTTTTGTGAGTGAATTGGTTATGGTAGCCTGTGATTGTGAGCCAGAATTTATTTAGAGAGCTGCCATCAGATTCTGTAAGCTATCAGCTTGATCTGTACATAAAGAATGTTTCCATTTTCCATTCATATTTTTCCAAATATGAATTTGTCCTCAATAAAACATGACTTTGCTCTATTTTGCTCCACTTTTTCTCCAAAGCCCAATACTAGAATGGTAAACAAACTCATGATAAATAACCTACAAATCACTTTTATCCTGTACTGACATCTTCATTCCCTCCTCTATAACTTTCATGTACATCCCATCCACTTCATGTACCACCAAAGAGTATATTTAACCCATGAACGCTTCCTGCTGGAAGTTATGTTCGCATAATGAGCCGTACTAATGACGATGGCACACTTACAAACACGCCGTGTAGTTTTTGATAGTACATTGGGTGGTTCATGTGTGTGGAATTCTAGGGAAGGAAATGAAATATGAGTATGGGATGAGTATACTTTGGAAAGTCATTTTTAGTAAGTGTGAACATTTTTGATGTGATTCTGACTCCACTGAAATCAATGATGCAGCTCCTGTTGACTTCAGTAGGTGAGGCTTGCACCTTTGAATGCCTTTCCATCCATGTTGGGAGATGGAGAAAAAGCAGTTGGGGAAGGTAGGAAACTTAAGTCATATTCTATGTAGAAGGGTTTTCTTGTTTGTATGTTTTTTGTCCTTAGTAAAAGATAATAATTCAGGTAATACCAGAATGGAAAAAAGTAGGGATGAAATAAGTATCTGATGCAAATACTGAATTTGATTAATTTGCCGTATTTATATGTTTTAACAAAATGGATAAGAAACTGTATATGCTTTTCATTTCATTTGCAGTTTCAAGTATTTGTTTTGGTATTTTTGTGTTTGATATTTCAGTTGTTCGGGTATTTTGGTATTCAGTACTTTCTTTGCTTTTGCCGTGATACTATCTTGTGGCCTGCCATCTCCAGTTAAAGTCCACTATTAAGTAATGCCAAAGTGAATGAAGTACTGAATACCAAAATACCAAAGGCAGGCCTGTAACAGAATTCCAGCTCAGATTCCATTTTTGCCATATCTGGCCATTTCGATCAATCCAGTGAAATGCAGACTGGGATGCGATCCAATCCACGTTTCAGATTGATTCTGCTGCCTCTCCTGTATGTGTGTGTGTGTGTAGAAAACAAAGTAATGAATATACGCATTTCACAACAGTAACAAAGACAAATTTGGATATTCATTTGTAGGAATGATATGCAAATTAGCATTGTGAATGTGAAATGTCTAATTCTGTTCCGCCTTAGAAACAAGCCGTGTATCTCTAGAGTTCCACAAGTGTTTGAAGATTTGGATAATTTGGGGGGCTTTGCCTAGGATGATGGCCTCTCACCATGGGCGCAGATACACAAGACCTTATCTCACTTTGGGCAGCATTATCCCTATGGGCAATGTTAGAACGCGATGTGGTGACTCTTAAGTCTTGCGACTGCAAGATATTCACCTTGTGGGGAGTGGGCCTGGGAAGAGGGTGTGCGCTCTTTCCAGGTTCCCCTCCTCCACAATCAGCTGTTTGGCAGCAGGGAAGAGGGCACTCCTCTGGGCCTGATCCACAGACCCCATCTTGTGGCAGGGCTTCACAGCCCAGCCACATGCATGGTGGGCCCCTTAACAAGCTTTGGGCAGCGTTAGATGGGTGGATCGGGGGAGAAGTGCCTGGGAGGAGCACGCAGATCCCTCTCACCCACCTAACAGGTGATCCGGGAGAGCAGGTTCCCCCCAGACCCCTGATCAGCTGTTGGGGTGGGACTTGTGCGCCTCTCCTGATCCACCCACCCAACAGCTGATCAGAGAGAGGAGGGGCAGGACCCCTCGCACCAATCAGCTGTTGGGTGGGTAGGAAAGACACACACACTCCTCCTAGGTTCCTCTCCCCCATGATCAGCTGTTGGGGGGGGGGAGAAGCATGCATGCTCTTTCATCTCTAACAGTTACCTAGCAGCAGTGGGCCCAATCCTGCACCACACCACGAGTCTGGGCTTCCAGCCCCATGTGTCTGGCTCCTCAGCTTGTCCTGGGGTGTGGAGGGGCTGGTGATGGCTGCAGGGGAGCGAACCACATGGCCAGCTCTTCCTGCTGTCCCAAAGTATGGTGGCTGTGTTGCCTGCCACAGGATGCATGTAGGATTGGGTCCCATTCCAACTCCCCATGATACTTCTATATAAAAAAAATCTGGAACCTGCATTTTCCCCATTGGTGGCAATGGGGAAAATGCGGTGAACATGAGTCCCTGAAAAATATACATTGTCATTGGTTCCTTAGAAACATCCGCATGTTTTTTCTTCCCCACCTGCTCTTTTCCAAGAAGGTGCAGGACCAGGCAATACATGAGTCAACTGAATGAACAACATTAAAGATCTACTGAGAATTCAGCTAGGGCTTCCCTGGGTTGGAAAAGGGGACACTCCCTCTATTGTGGTCCTACATGCTTCAATAGCTTGCAACTAGCCTTCAAAGGGTATTTTCAAACGTGACGGCACACTGCACCATCACACTTTGATCCTACCTCGGGTGAGCAGGATCTGGCCTGGCCACCGTACAGATGTGTTGGTGGCCTGGACTGGGGAGGGGGCAGGGAAAGGGCAGTGCAACATGCAGACATGGTCCGCATGGCCAAGCCCCCTGTGCTGCTGAGCACAGCAAACCCATCTCCCTGATGAGTGGCCACAGCAGCCTATAAGGCCACCACACCCGCCCAGAACAGCCCCTGACTGGGGTCAGGTAGAGCAGTCCATCATGCGTGATGGCCCGCTCTCCCCAGCCCAGATATGGCTTCCCCAGGTTGTGGCAGCACGTAGCCTAGGCTGTGACTCAGTGATGGGACCAAGTTACAGCCCAGGCTAAGAACCATCATGGCCTGGGGAAATCCTGTGTCCAGTCTGGGAAAACATCTGGCCGGCCAGTTCAGATGTGATGCCTCACTAACCTGTTGGAAGTCTTTGAGGGTGTAAATAAGCATGTGGACAAGGGAGACCTGGGAGATATACTGTACCTGGATTTCCAGAAAGCATTTGATAAGGTCCCACATAAAAGACTCTTGAGAAAATTAAAAAGTCATGGGATAGGAGGTAGTGTCTTACTAATGATCAGTAACTGATTAAAGGATAGGAAGCAAAGAGTAGGACTGAATGGTCAGTTTTCACAATGGAGAGATATAAAAAGTGGTGTGCCTCAGGGATCTCTATTGGGACCAGTGCTGTTTAATGTATTCATTAATGATCTGGAAAAGGGCGTTAAGAGTGAGGTGATCAAATTTTCAGATGACACCAAGGCTGCTTTCAGACCTTCCCCCCTGTGCATATTCTGGCTGCAGGAGGGAATGCACAGCCAGTATATGCATGGGAATCAGCCGGCCTGAAAGCCCCCCCACACGGCTTTGCCAGCATGGATGCAGAGCAGGAAATCCAGCTCTGCATCCCTGCGCGTGTCTGCTGGCAAAGCCACGCGGGAGGGCTTTCCGACTGGCAGCACCCCGCACGTATCCTGGCTGTGCATTCCCTCCCGCAGCCAAAATGGGGGGGGGGGGGGGGGGGGGGGGGACGCCTGAAAGTGGCCCAAGTTATTCAAGGTTGTTAAAACACGAGCAAAACTGCAACAGGATCTTACGAGACTGGGTGCCTGGGCATCTAAATGGCAGATGAGATTTAATGTGGACAAGTACAAAGTGATGCACATAGGGGGAAATAATCCAAACTATGAGTACACAATGCTGGGTACTAAGCTAGGAGTTACCACTCAGGAAAAGGATCTGGGAGTGATTGTGGACAAAACACTGAAATCCTCAGCCCAGTGTGCAGCAGCAGTCAAGAAAGCAAACAGAATGTTAGGAATTGTTCTCAAAGGGATAGAGAATAAAACTGAGGATGTCATAATGCCTCTATACAAATCAATGGTGCGACCACACCTGGAATATTGTGTGCAGTTCTGGTCGCCCCATCTCAAAAAAGACCTAGCTGAACTAGAAATGGTACAGAGAAGGGCAATGAGAATGATAAAGGGTATGGAATGGCTTCTGTACAAAGAGAGGCTTGACAAGCTGAGTCTCTTCAGCTTAGAGAAGAGAAGACTGAGGGGACATGATAAAGGTTTATAAAAGTTTCAGTGGTGTGGAATGAGTAGATAGGGATCAGTTATTTATCTTCTCAAACAGTACTAGATCTAGGGGACACTCCATGAAACTAGTTGCCGGCAGATTTAAAACAAATAAAAGGAAGTACTTTTTCACTCAATGCATAATTAACTTATGGAATTTGTTGTCAGAGGATGTTGTCAAGGTCAGTGGTATAACTGGGTTTTAAAAAGGCTTAAATAAGTTCTTAGAGAGTAGGTCCATTAACGGCTATTAACCAAGTAGCTTATGAGATGAATTTCTTACTGTCGGGAGCTGGGAGTGAACAACGGGGAATGGATTGTCGATTGTCACTGTTGGTTCTTCTCCCATGCAATCGAGATTGGCCACTGTCAGAGGACAGGATGCTGGGCTTGATGGACCATTGGTCTGACTTAGTATGGCACTACTTATGTTCTTATGATGGCACTACAAGTGGCCATGCGGGTCAAAGCATGGCCACCTGTGGTACCGTCACATCTGAAAATACCCAAAGCCTATGTTTCTGTGTTCATGTGAACACCACAAACATTTTTGGCTACATGCCAACCCAGGGGCAGCATTATCCTGAAAGAGCTGGGGTTTTGGCTACCACACATACCCGTTATGACACGTGGACTTATCCTCCCTGCATCAAAGTCCAAACCCAGTTGGCTGAAGCTGCAGTGGGGAATCCAGGAGGAGCTGCTGTCTGCCAAAATTCAGTACTAATACCAGCCAGGCAGCAACCCCCTCTCAGTCCACTAGTTGCATCTGTGGTCTCTTCCCAACCACGGCTGATGCCAAAAGACCAGGAGCACTCAGCCCGCCGCAGCCCTGGTAGGAAAAACCTCAGGGCTACTGCAGACAGACCAAAGTCTGCTTCCATATTTTGTCAACAGCATGGGTGCATCTCCATGGGTCAAATCTGGAGCCCAGCTTATTTATTTGACCATTTCCCATTTCCTGGATCTGATGTATCAACCCGGTCCCAACTATCAAGCTCTGGAAGACTGGGCTCTAAGGAAGGGAACAGAGGTGAAGGCATGCACTCAAGGATAGGGAATGAACCCACTCCTTCCATTTCTCCATCTTAAGCACAACATTAAGCACACCTTCCTCCAATTCCTGTCTGGCTTGAGGAGCTTGTACTTTTTCAAAGTGGCCTGTGGGAGACAAAATATTCCCCACATCTGGTGTAGAAATAACCTGAGTGGCCACAATTTCACAACTGAGTCCATCCAGCTGTGATTCAAGGCAGTTTGAATCGATCTTTCCAAAGCATTTTGGGAAAGGGTGAGGGAATATTATATCTTGATTCCTTTCCTTATTTATATTAATCTCTTCTCCTCCACAACCATAACTGAGGGAGAAGGATAATACAACCTTAGACAAGATGATTATATATAAAAGGAAACAGAGCTCTTATATTGCTTTTCCTGAGGTTTTATTTATTCTGACCTCCAAAGACACATTAGAGACATGAGCCTCATTAGAACTGTTGTAAAAACATATTGACAAAACCCCTCTTCCTTTCATAGCCTTGCATTTTCCTACTACTGGTTGCCAAGAGGACAGAAATGTTTGGGATGGGAGTTTATAGTTCCTGAAGCGCAAGCACTTACTGCAGACGGGTATTTAAAGCTTCATTACAAAGCTTCTCTACTGAGAACAACATGTTTGTGTCTTCCAGTCATCCAGTTTGGCTTTGTCACGCTATTTGTTGCCTCCTTCCCTCTGGCCCCGGTGTTTGCCTTGCTCAACAACGTCATAGAAGTCCGGCTGGATGCCAAAAAGTTTGTGTCAGAGCTAAGAAGGCCGGATGCCGTCAGAGCAAAAGACATTGGTATGTCATGAAAAGCCAGTTGCAACTCCAGCAGTGCCTGGAGTAATGGGAAATGGAGACTGAAGCGCTTAACAAAGGTCTGTTGTTTCCTCTCTTTCAGGAATTTGGTATAACATTTTGAGCGGCATTGGCAAGCTTTCGGTCATAATTAATGTAAGTATAGCTTTTAAAAATAATAATAATAATAATAATAATACATAAGTGAGAATTTAAGCTTATTAATGAGATACCTGTGAAATTTCACAGGAGGCAGAAATGTACTGAGAGTATCCTGAGATACTGCTGCCATTCCTCCATCAAGGCCACTGTTGTATCCCAAACTTTACCTTCTCCCTGTGTTGGCTGGGCCCAGACAGCATCTCTGTCATTGCGACATCACCAACAGTTCATCCAACCACCCTTCTGTCTCTCCCAGCTCATTTGCATACTTGCTTAGAGGGCTTTTTCAGGACATTTCAGAAATAAATACTTGCATCAAAACAAAACAAAAAGTTTCAGACTTTTCAGATTATGATGTTGGCTTTCCAATCTAACTTAATTTTAAGCAGTTTTGATGTCTATAGTTGTCATAAAATAGAAACCAGGTACCCAATTCACATCTGTCTTTGGCTTAAAATATCAAATAGATGGTGTTACTCAGAATCTGAGTTACATTAGAGATGAGGTACTATGTTCACCTTTGTGATGGATCAGGCACTGGCCGTTCCAGAGTCACCTGTCCATTACTCTGACCCTGCCTCCATCCGGGGTTATAAGAGCAGTAGACACAGTAACCAGGGTGGTTTGCTGATTCCTCTTCATTTTACTTACACTTTTGCTTCCCTATGTCCTACCATTCAAAGGGCATGGCAGAATTCACTAGTGATACTCCTATATGCAGTATTTCAGAAGTAACATGGAGTGGAGGAGGGAGTCCTTGCTCTAAGACTCTAGTCACGCTCTTGTTATGAGAAATACAGGTTGAAGGGCTGCATTGGAGCCAATACAGCCCTGCAACCTGTATTTCTTGTAAGTATCCTCTATAATTTGCCTATCTGGCCACCCTATCTCTTGTAGAGGTTCCCAAATAGTGAGTCAGGTCCCCAGGCAGGGTCATGCCATCTGTGGAGGAGGTCATGACACAAACTGATATTTGGTATCTTTTCCAAGTTTGTGTTACTTTGAAACCCACCCACCTGCCAAGTTCTTTGCCAAAAAGAAAGGTTTTGCACTGCCTCTGGAATATGCTCACGCTCGGACAGATGTCTAGGGGAAGGGAGTTCCACAGTACTGCGGCAGCAACTGAGAGTGCCTCTCTGTGGCCCCTTGTTGTATGAACAAGATTGTACCTACAAGACAGCGCCCTCTGCTGACCACAGGGGTCGCAGTGGAGCATGGTAGATGGTATCCCTTTCAGATATGTAGGGACCAGGCCATTTTTAAAGGGCAAAAACAGCACTTTGAATTGTGCCCGGAAACCTATAGGTAGCCAGTGCAGACTGCCAAGCACAAGTGTAATGTACTCACAGTGACCCATCCCCAAAAGTAGCCTGGCTGCCATTTTCTGCATCAGCTGCAGCTTCTGAACAGTCATCAAGGGCAGCCGCACGTAGAGTGCATTGCAGTAATCTAGCCTTGAGTTAATGAAGGCATGGCTGTCGGTGGCTAGATCTGCATTAGGAAGAAAGGGCTGCAGCCTCCGCAACAGTTGGACTTGGTGAAAAGCACTCCTGGCTACCGCCACAACCTGATATTCCAGGGCCAGCAAGGGATCCAGAAGCACTCCGAGGCTGTGAACCTGAGTAACCAGAGGGGGTCACACACAATCATAAAGCTGGCCAACCATCATCACCTTAGTCTTGTCTGGATTCAGCTTCAATTAGCTCACTCGGTAATCACATAATAATCACTCAATAATCACACGATTACCATGTACTTAGATAAGTAGTCCATTTTGCCTCACTGCATTCTCTCCCAGAAGTAGCTACTATTGCATTTCAAACACTTTGCTGGGCCCTTTGTTCTTTAGAATAGGCAAGTCTCTCTTACTGAGAAGCTTGCAAATGATTATCATTATTCCAGACATATTTGCAAACAGGTAGCCTAAATTAAGTTACCTGTAAGCACATCACAGATATTTGCAGATTCACAGCATAATTCTTTCTTTTCTTGTCTCTGAGGCTTTTGTGATCTCTGTTACATCCGATTTCATTCCACGCCTTGTTTACCAGTACGCGTACAGTCAAAATGGAACCATGCACGGCTTTGTCAATCATACCCTCTCATATTTCAATGTCAGTCAGCTGAAGGCTGGAACACAGCCAGAAAACTCCAAGTTTGAACAGGATGTTTTATTCTGCAGGTAAAGTGGCTTTACCACCACCATGTGTGATCAAATTAACGTGCAGTACATTAGATCAGGGTTGAAATTAATATGCATAAAGATAATTTGCATAGAGGCTCCTGCAAATGAATATCTGAGTACATCTTTCTATCTGTAGCAAAATTTGCAACTTTGGCCATTTTTAAATGGGTGGGGGAGCAGGGTCCGTGTGCGTTCGGTGGAGTGCATACAAAAGTCTGGTAGGTGGGGGAGGGTTTAAAGTTGTTAGATGGATGCGCACACCCATCCACCCACCAGCCACCCATGCACCCTCATGATCCGGGTTGCATCATGTGGGGAGGTGGGTGGAGGTAGGTTGGGGTACGTAGGTTTTGGGAGTACACATCCACCCACCACCACTTTTACACGGGTGCTACCGCGTGTATCCACTGTGTAGACTAGCATGGTGATGTCTCGTTCAAAAATGGCTTTTGTTGATGGAACTTCATGTTCGCTATTTCGATAACTTTGCTATTTCAGTACTTGGTACTAAGTTCATAAGGTACCGAATATTGATGTACCGAAGTACCCAAAATTAGGGTAGCCAGATACTGGTAGGGGAGGAGGGAGCAGACACCACGGAGCCAGGAGACCTGGTTGACCTCTCTGCTGGCGAATGGGCATTGCAAACACATCCCAGAAAGTGGCATGGCACTTTTTGATTGCTCAATGCTTCTAGCCTCCCAGAATCAATCACGGGGTTCTGGGTGGGCACTGGGAAAGCTTTATATTGCCACAGCCAGCCTGTTTGCACTTGTTCTTGGTTAGTCTCTTGCTTGTCAGGTGGCGTCTGCAGAAGATTGGTGCTCTCTAGAAAAAATCTTCCCCAGCCTCCGCTGTTCCCTTCCCTTCCTCAAACCAATCACTCCAACACCCATCCTCACACTACCCTTGTATTCCAATCCCAATACCTTTAATCCTTCCCTTCCACAATCCTTATCCCCCATTATTCCTTTGTCTCTCCCATGTCTGTATTAGTGTCTGTCTGTCAGTCTGTCTCCCCAGTCCTTAAACCCTTTAAGAACATGTCGTGACAGAGATTCTGAGGTAGGGCTGAAGCGGCATCAGCTTTTACCACGCTGTGATTCCATTCTGCCATTTCGGAATTGCCCGCGCCACACCGCGGCTTTTCTGCCAACATTCCGCTAATTCCGCCGGCATTCTGCAAATTCGGAAACTATCAAAAAAATTGTGGAATTGTCAGAAACTGTCATAAAACCGCTGTTCCACTATTTCATGGCGCTGGCGGAATGGCGGAAGTAGCAAAAATGGCATGTTTCCGCTATTTGTAAAGCCTGTGGAAGTAGCGGAATGAAATTAACGGAACTGCGGAAGTAGCAGAATGAAACTAGTGGAATGAAAGCCTCTGCCACACCGTACCACTAATTGCAGAAACACTGTTTCTGGCGGAAATAGCTACCGCTGCGACTTTCCGCTACAGCCCTACTCTGAGGCAGGTCATCCCCCTGGTCTGGATTCTGGGCAGGAAATTAGCAGGCTTTCTGCGGGACCAGGACCAGGGGCAAGAGGAATGGAGACTTGTACCTGAGGTGGTGGCTCTGGTACAAAGGTTACAAGAAAGACTGAGGAAGTGCTTCGACCCGCTGGTTGGGAAGGAGGAATACATTCTCACCACCATGTCTGGACCCCCCAGGTGAAGGGGAGCATGGTAGTCTGCTATGTGAACTTCACCCTGAGGAAGCATGCACTAGTCAAGGGCCATAGAGCAGGAGCAGGGCCCTGAGGAGGAGAGAAGCATCAGGGGGGATGAGATGCAGAGCACTCCCAGAAGTAGCACAAGCAGCAGGGCCAGTAGAAGCTCTTTGGACACTGCCCACTAGAGCATGCCAGGGCAGGTACTATGGGCACAGGCTGTTGGGGTGGAGATTGGCAGCAACAGTCACATCTGCAAGGAGACTGATACTGCAGAGAGGGCAGTGGCCACGTATCTGGAGGAGCTTGTTGTGGATTCCGGCAGTGATCCCTTGCAGTACTAGGTGCAGAAGGGCCAGGTATGGCAGAGCCTGGCCAAGGTGGCCCAGGAACCGCTCTCCTGCTCACCAACCAGCATGCCCAGTGAATGGGTGTTTTCTCAGGTGGCGGACATTGATGGTCCCCCCGTTGGAGGCTGGGTGATGCGTTGGTGGAGCAGTTGCTGTTACTAAAGGTCAATCTGCCGCTGCTGGGATTCCATGAGCTGCCCTTCAAGTTGGAGTGAAGGGACACACTGCCAACTCCAGGGGCGGGTCTTGCTGCTCCTCCTTCCTGCTGGGTGTCTTGATGCCTCCGTCACCTCTTGCCTAAATGCTGGCTGCTCCCTACCCTCCCCCCTCTCTATGATACTATTCTGCCCCCCAGGGGCAAACTCTGCAAGTCGACACCCTGTAACATCTAGGGTAGTGCCAACGGCCAGTGCCTGCCTGCTATTTTATCTACCTCATATGGTGCCAGCATACCTGGGGCACTCTCTGCAAGTTGAAGCCTTAGTCTTGTGAAAGCTAGGGTTTGGGAAAGATGAATGAGGAAGACACACCCAGTGGCAGTGGCTGGCCATGCCACCCTCCAGAACCAGAAAGAGAGAGAGATATGCACCCTGCCCAAGCTGCCACCCACCAGAACCAAAGAGAGACATACACCCTGCTGCTCGACCAAGAGAGATGCATCCTGCACACAGTGCCACCTGCCAGAGCCAGAGAGAGAGTCCACGTCTGTTCCCCCACCACCTGCCAGAGCATTAGAGAGAGACCATCTGTGCCCACAACTGCTGCCACCAATCAGAATGAGTGAATGAAGCCACTTTCTCTCTCCTATGTCCTTCCCCCCCCTTGGGCAGTCTCTGTGAGTTGAAGACACCCTGCCAATCTGTGTGGTTCCAATGCTGTCCCTCCTTGGGGCACTCTCTTCAAGGTGAAGGTGTGCTGTCAGCCTGGGGGGTTCCAATGCCTCCCCCCCACCCCCTGGCAGTCTCTGTGAGATGAAGACAGCCTGCCAGTCTTGGGGGTGGGGTTCCAATATTGCCCCCATGGTGCACTGTCTCCAACTTGATACCCTGCCAGACTCTGGTATACCAATGCCAGTACCAATGCATGTTCTGCTCCTCCACCACTACCTGCCACCAGTGACTGCTCCTTATGGTGCAAGTCTCACACACAAGTCCTGCCCCCATGGGGCTCTCTGTGAAAGTTGATACTCTGCCACACTTTGGGGGTGCCATTTAAGGGCTAATGCCTGCTCTGCTCCTCCTCCTTCACTTGCCTGCCTCCCCACCTGCCTGCTGCTGCTGCTCCTGCCAGTGTGCCTCTCTCACACACAAGTCCTGCCCCCCTGGGATGTGCTCTGCAAGTTGCTACCCTGCCAGACTTTGGGTTTCCAATGCCAACACCAATGCCTGCTCTGCTCCTCCTGCATCTGCCACCAGTGACTGCTCCTGTCAGTGTATCCATCTCTCTCTCTCTCTCTCTCTCTCACACACACACACACACACACACACACACACACACACACACACACACACACACGCGCGCGTCTGCCCACCTGGGGTGCTCTCTGCAAGTTGATACTTTGCCAGAATTTTGGGGTGCCAGTGCCACTACCTGCTTCCTCTGCTCCTCCTCCACTTGCCTGCCTGCCTTCTACTCCTCCTCCTGCCAGTATGCCTCTCTCTCACACAAGTCCTGCCCCCCTGGGGTGCTCTCTGCAAGTTCATACCCCACCAGACTTTGGGGTGCGAATGCAAACACCAGTGCCTGCTCTGCTCCTCTGCTGCCTGCCACCAATGACTGATCCTGCCAGTGCATGTCTCTCTCACACACACACAAGTCCTGTTCCCCTGGGGTGCTCTCTTCAAGCTGATACGTTGCCAGGGGGTGCCAATGCCAGTGCTACTATCTGTTGCCTCTACTACTCCTCTGCTTGCCTGCTGCTCCTCTTGCCAGTGCACCTCTCTCGTGCACAAGCCCTGCCCCACTGGGGTGCTCTCTGCAAGATGATACCTTGCCAGACTTCGGGGTGTCAGTGCCAATGCCATTGCCTCCTCTGCTGCCTGCCACCAGTATCTGCTCCTGCAAGTGTCTGTCTGTCTGTCACACACACACACACACACGCATGCACACACACACACACCGTCCTGCCCTCTGGGGCACTCTCTGCAAGTTGATTGGCACAACACCCTGTCATGTCTTGGGGTGTGAATGCCAACACATTTGAAAAAGAAAACTGAAAAATGACATTGGTCCTTTCTGCACACCCTTATGTAAAAGGATATCATCCTCACAACTTCCAATTAGTCCTTGAATATAAAACAGGGGAATATAAAAGTTGTCCTTCAGAGTGCCTGTGAAGCATTTCTTCTGGTCACTGAGAGTCCATTCTTTTTGTCTGAAGTACTATTTTAAGCTGTCTTCCCCCTGATATCTCAGTGACACGACCAGTGCATGTGAATTTCCCTTTTGCTACTTTAGCTTTGATGCCAATTGATTGGACTCTATCCCAGATTTAGGTGTTTGCTTTGCAACCCTGTCAATTTACCTCGATGAGAGACTGATCAAATGTACTTTTTGGCTGTATGTGCTAGTGAAAGAGCCAAAAAACAAGGAGGAGAAAGCTGTAGCAGGTGTAAATCTGGCTAATGTGCTGAAGACATGTTATGTACTTTCTGGATAGGACAAAATGTCTCCTGTGATGAAGACAAGAAACACAGGCTAAATGTTTGACCATAACAGACTAAGGCTGCAGCCACATAAGCTGTGGAGGGCCTGATCCACACACGGACCTATGGTGGGCAAGCACAGCTGCCACACTGCAGGGCCATCATGGGGAGCAGGGCAGACAGTCGACCACCTCCCATGGGTAAGCCAGTGGGTGGGATGCTGTCAGACCTCCCACCATGGTGCAGGCCGACACACTGGCCACACAAGCGGGTACCTGGCCCTGCCCCACCTCCATCCCCTGGCCCGACCACTATCATGCCCCCAGTTGTGATGTTGTAGTGCAGGATTGAAGCTAGCGCCTGCTGCTCTCAAAGCCCCTCGGTGAACCTCTCCATGCAGCGGGGCAGACGGTGACTGGCCATAGCCACCGGGCCTTGGGCAACCTTACCTCATTTTGGGTAAGGCTGCTATGCGCTGTGTCCTTGGCCTTTTTCCGAGGATGCAGAATGTAGCAACCAGCTGCCCGCCCCATGTTGGGGGGAACATCTGGTGGCCTCCAGGCACACAATGCACTGCATCACATGGTAAGGCTGCCCAGAGTGTGGTAAGGCCCAAGTTGCAGGATGTCACCATTTCTCCTTTATTGATCGGGAGTGATATAGGAAGGTATTAGTATGTGCACTGACCATTGCTGGATATCACTGTCCTTAGTTAAACCCTAACAAAGTGACAGCTTTGGCTCCAACACTAATTGTGATATAATGGGGAGTAGCTAACTGTAAACCCAGGGGACATGCTACAAAGCCTGTCCCTTTCACTGGAAAATATATATATATATATGTTTCTTTTTCTGGCAAATATGTTGGGAACCAGCTGACCTCTCTTATTCTTAGATTTCTGTGACCTCTGGAGATAAGTGTGGGTACAATAAGACTGAATTTTGCTCCTTAAGGGCATCGTCTGAGATTAAGGTATCTAAAAAAAATAACCATAACAAGCTCAAAAATGATCCCACTTGAACATCCAGAATGCATTCTTAGAATATTCTGGGCAGCATTTTACACGAGGCTGTGAACCCTGGCACTGCTTCCAAGTAAACATTGCTATGTGACACTAATCTGTTGGGGTAGAATTAGCTGTAATGATTTTTTTTTTCTTTGACCGAGGGAAAAGACATTTATGTAGCTAATGACAAATTAAAAGCAAAACTTGCTAAATTATGTGACATATTTATTGTTTTAGCCTCTTTAATCTTTATAATCAGGCATGATGACAGAGTACATGAAAGCATTCTAGCTACTTGCACACAATCCATGGGAGAAAGTCACACAGTCATTAGAGGGAGATTTTTCCATAATATATCTCTGCTCCCATTTCACTGCTTTTATTTTTATGCAGAATTTTTGTTTATTTGTTTCTAATTAGTTGATTTCCTTCAAGCCCTGGTCTCCCTATCCCATGGACCAACTGGTCTTCATGTATCTCATTTCCCCAATTATTTTCTTGTTGCCTATCCCCTAAACTACAAGTAGAGAACACTGAATATTACTGCCTCATAGAGTCATACAGTTCTAGAACTGGAAGGGGCCTTCTAGTCCAGCTCCCTGCACCAACACAGGATTAACCACACCTAACTAACCCAGACCATCAGCACAGAAAACAGGTGAGCCCCACCAAGCTGCAGGAAGGCAAAACCCCTCTGAGTCAAGTGCTGATCTGTCTCAAAGGAAAATTCCTTCCCAACCCTAAATATGGCGACGAGTTCGCCTCACCCATAATTATCCAACCGTTTCTTCCTAGTTTTTTGTTGTTAAATACAGCAGCTTAGTCAGTCTAAAATTATTCTTGTTTCCAACTGCTCACTCATGATGAAGAGACCTAGGTTTTCCTTTATCCCCCATGATATATTTATAATAGCCCCTCACTTTTTTCATTATGCTCAACCACCTGACATTAATTCAACCTAATTTTCTATTAATCTGATCTATTCCCTTCCAGCCTTGATTTATGGCTTCTCAGAAACCTATAAGTCCAAGACAGAATGGAGATGTCACTGCCTAGTCCATAGCTTAAATAATCTCATTTTTCTCTACAGCATGTTTGTTAGCAGTGGGTAAAAGAGACATGTGGACGGCATGGCGGCTCTCCGGCCTGGGGTGGGAAACAGCGGTCACACCTCCCCTGGTTGGGAGGGGCACTGAATACTTCAGGGAGGGTGAGGAGCTCAACAAATGTGTGGTCGGCCACCCCCAGCACCCTCCTAGCACCCACCCACCCCCATGATAGACAGTCATGGCGACCAACCACGGCAGTCCGTCCCGAGGTGGGGATGGTGGGGCTGAACAAACATGTTAGCTCGTGTTGGTCCGCGCTGGTCTGTGTGGGTGTCCCTTGGCCCGGGCTGCATCCTTGGAGATTTTCTGAGGATGCAGTCCAGGCTAGCTGCCTACCTGCTCCAGGGCAGTCCTGGGCCAACATTTGGAGGCGTGTGATCACACGTACCGGTGGGTCTCAGGCCTCAGTGGGCCACTGTCACGTCTGTTTTTACCCAGTGTTTCTTTTCTAACATCAGGTATCCCAAATAATGAGGCCTCCATTAAAAGTCATGCTGAGTTTTCACTGCACCTAAAATCATACAACACGCACCTGTCTCGGGAGAGCTAGTAAGAACTAGAGCTGAAACAGGTAGTGGGTTTATTATCCGCCAGTATTATATACATTTTTGGGTAGCAATTTGAGTGCCCAAACAATATACACGACCAAAACTGCTACTTGTAAAACTGATTTCTTTTTTTCATTTCTTTTTTTTTTTTTTTTGGGTATTCTGTTAGTTTTTTCAGGTTTGGGGATTTTCATTTCAGGTTTTTGCGTCATTTTGGTATTTCAGTTGTGTCATTTTTAGCAATTGTGTTTGCTCAATAATGCAAACGTTGTCAAAAGGAATAACCAACATACTGAAATGACCAAAGTATCAAAATAACATACTGTCAACATTTTGAGCAGCCAGAGGGACACACCCCACTCCTTTGGCCAGTAAGCTCCACCCCTCATTGAATAAGCTCTGCCCCCTCACACGCACTTCCCAACATTCCAAACGTACAAACCGGGAAAGAAGCTGTCCTGGTTTTCATTCCTCTTAGTTTCTTGTAGGGCTGTGCCTTCAGATTTCAACAAAATGCAAATATGGGGAAAAAGACCTTTTTAGGTTCCATGTTCAAAATATGAATAATAGGTCTGTATTCAGGATTCAAGTGAAAACAAAATTTCCCACAAAAAGTAATAGCAGAGATCTTGAACTGTACCCCCAAAACTGCAGCACATATCCAGCTTGGAGCTGGGCTGCTCTCTGACTCTCAGCTTAGCTGCCTCCTTGGGGATCATGTAGTGAGCCCTCCCTCCCTCCCTCCAGGGGCTGCTGCTATCTCAAAACTGCAGTCTCCATCACTGCAGCCAGGCCCAGCCTAGCTAAGCCCAACCCTGCCAGGGAGAAATGGTGAGTCCTTCACAGCTTCATTCCTTCCCTCTCGCAAGCCAGTGACTCCCCTGAGCCAGCCCTATGCCCATTCCCACTTAAGGATATGACTTTCTTAAAAGCCAGTGACTCCCCTCTGAGCCAGAAACCACCCCTCCAAGCCAGAAGCATGCCTCATTCCCCCTCCCCCAAGCCAGCAACTCCCCCCTCTCAGTCAGCCTAATGTCCCATTCCCCCTTTGCAAGTCAGAAACCTCCCCTGAGCTTAGTTGCATGCCCCATTCCCCACTCCCAAAGCCAGTGACCACTCCTTCATCCCCAAGCCAGCAACTTCCCACTCCTGCTGAAAATGCTGTTGCAAGCCGTGGCTGTTTCGCCTGGTTTTCGGAGGGGGGGGGGAGGATGGGTGGGGGGGGAATGGTTTAGGGTGGTGGGTGGTTGGGGATTGTTTATACCTCCCTTGTTGTCTATTTTAAAAGTTGTTTTTAATGTTAATGTTTTATATTGTGCACCGCCAAGAGCTGCCTGTGGCAGGATGGGTGGGTTAAAAATGCTTTAAATAAATATAAATAAATCAAGCCAGACCCATGTTCCATTCTCCCCTCACCCAAGCCAGCTGCACGTCTCATTCTCCTTAAGCCAGAAACCCCCTCTAAGCCAGACCCATGCCCTGTTCCATCCTCCCCAAGATAGCAACTTCCCTACCAAGCTAACTGTATTCTTCACCGTGCCCCAAATCAGTGTTTCCCTTTAAAAGCGGTAGCAGACTAAGGCCACTTTTAGACGAACGCGCGGTGCGCTCGTGTGTGGTTTCCAAAATCCCGCGAGTCGGGATCAGACGAGACGCTGCCGCGAGCCACGCACACGGGACGGGGAAGCGCATTCTTTTCAAGCCGCGAATGACCTACCTCGATCAGTCTTCCAGTCAGTTCACAGCTTGAAAAGAATGTGCTTCCCCGTCCCGTGCGCGTGACTCATGGCAGCGTCTCGTCTGATCCCGTCTCGCGGGATTTTGGAAACCAAACGCGAGTGCACGGTGCGCTCGTCTAAAAGCGGCCTAAGACTGCTTTTAGATGAGGCGCTTTAAAAAGAGGAACCTGCGTGGGGGGTAGGGGGGTAGACGTTCCCCCGCGCTACCGGAAGTGACATTGCTCCCATTCTGAGCAGTGGCCACCAAGAACCAGCACGTGTTTGAAGATGCAGCATTGTAAAAAATCCCTCTAGATGGTTTTACAATGCCACATCTTCAAACCTATGGTTGTTCTTGGCGGCCACTGCTTCATAATTGGAGCAATTATGGGGAACAGGGGAACATCTACCCCCACACAGGTTTATCTCTCTACCTATCTTTGGAAGGTGCTTTTTGAACGCCTTATCTAAAAGCGGTCTAAGCAGCCATTTTGACTGCGTTTTCCTTTCCTTATAGGTTTGTCAAACTGGCAGAGCCTCGCTGCACCTCTACACCAAAATAACCCATACACAGAGATCCACATCCACTGCGATTCCCACATTGACAGCAATGGGGAAATGCAGTGAATATAGGTAAAAGTACAAATACAAGTAAATTGAAATACTAAAATCACAAATGCAGATACTTGACCCCCAAGCACCACCCTAGTTACTTTTCATTCCATCATCTCCCCATTGTTCTTTCAAGAGCTTTTCCTGGGAGGCAATGAGGAAACGGCTGTCTGAGGCTTGAATGTGGGTCTTTTTGTCACTGTCTCCTGAAAGAAGGACTTTGACCCCCTGTAGGTGGGACAGTGGGATTAAGCACCCAAAGAGGGACTGTCCTTCCAAAATAGAGCCTGTTTGGAAAGAAAGAAAGAAAGAAAGAAAGAAAGAAAACTCAACACAAAATAACCAAAACAGACACCTGATGGAGCACAAACTGATCCCAGTTATTATTGCTCAAACCACCATTTTTGGTTTGGATCGTGTTGATTTGACAGGTTTACCGTTTTTTTTCAGGTAGCCGTTTCAGCTTGACCTAGAACTCACACTGTGTTAATGAAAAAGCCCACTAAAGCTTGTGACTGTTCTGAGTTAACCTGGGCCAAATCTCATGGGTTGGGTTGGGTTGATTTATGGGTTAGATGCAAGACCAGTGAAACAGAGCAATTTTGTTTGGCTTTGATGTTAAATCAGATTAACTTCAGTAGAGCCAGTTCTGGCCCTCCTGACGTCCTGGTGCACGTTTCTGGGAGCTCACGGGTGTCATAATTCCACAGTAGACAGCTGTGGGAGAATTCCCCTTGCACAGGCTCATATATCATTAGCCTTTCTTTCAAATACAGTAGGCCCTCCACAGTGAGGTGGAGGGAAGAACAATTTTCTGAATGTTTTAACTTTCAAATGGAAAGAAAGCCAAACTATAATATTTCCATCCTTACAATCAGACTCAAATCCTTTGATAAAAAACAGCCTAATTGTAATGAATGTAGTGGAAATATTCCAGATTTACATTAGTGTAATCAAGATCCTGTGCACAAGCTTTTTGCGAACATCGGGAAATGAAAACAATAATGCTAGAGCTCTGTTCCTTAGCTCTAGCTGCTGAAAAGTTGCACTGTCAAGGTGATTACTGATTAGTCTCCTGTAGCATACTGCTGTTGTTAAAACGGCATTAACATTATCATCTTTATTGGCAGGTTCAAAGATTACCGAGAGCCACCATGGTCCCAAAACCAATATGAGTTTTCTAAACAGTACTGGTCAGTTTTATCGGCGCGCTTGGCTTTTGTTATTCTTTTCCAGGTAAGTCTAAGTTTGCTATAATTTTATTGCTGCATGCACATCATCTTCCCTGGATGCTTCATGCTGAAATACCTGTATGCGTGTGCCTTTGTGATGTCTGTAATCCAAGGGTCTGGTCTCTGTACAGCCCTAGTATCCAAAGAAAGGAGACCACTGCCAACATGTTCTAAAGAAATGAGAATGGATGTTGTAGCAAGACAAGGCCCTGAGAGGCAAGTCTTGGCAGGATCTGCCACAAATATTCTCTCCAGACACTCCGAATCCATATAGTGCTCTTTATTTACAGTGTCCTGCACCTTAATCCTCAGTCCAACACTAACAGTCCACTACACATAATCTCAAGCAGCATAGACCCATTCTCTCAGCCCATTCCTCCTGGCTAGGTACAATTCCTCCTACAGCCAGATTTCCCCAGGGGCAGCTCCTGGCTCCGGGCTGGCTCAACCCTTGTGAAGCAGGGCTCTTCCTTGCTCCTGCTTCTCCCTGGTGGTGATCTCCCTCTTGCAATGTACTGGGGTTTTTTTTTTATTCTCCCCAAGTGACCATAAACTCCATTCACTACAGTTGGGAGGTTTAGCTGTCCAGGAGCCAGGAAGCTAAACCCATTAACCCTGGTAGAGCGAGCTCACTGGGGTAGAGGTCATTCTCCCCTTCTTCCCCCTGAGCGCAGTGAGTTAAGACAGGAACCGTCCTCTCCTTTTAAAAGCCCTTTGCTGAGCCATTGTGGCTCGAGGGAAGAGGAAGGCGTCGGGTTTGCCAGGTGGTCAGTCAGAAGTGATTTATGTTTAGCACAAGCCGCATTCACACTCTATGGTGGCACGGCAGCGCCACTGCCATGAGGAGAAGATGCAGCGGGGGAAGGAGGCTGGTGCCGTCACACCAGAGTTCTTCTACGACAATGCTCGCGAGTGACAGGGCTGGATTTTTTAGCCCTGTCAGTCATGAGTACTGTCACGGTAGAACCCCGTTTGCACTGGAAGTTGTGACCACACCGGTCTCCTTCCCCCGCTGCGTCTTCTCCTTGTGGGAGTGCTGCTGCCACCTGCCATAAGGTGTGAATGCGGTATCAGTCTCTCTTCCCCTCCCATGCAACCTGGACAGGCTGGGGAGCAGGAGTGAGTTAGAGGCCAGGCTAAGCTTGAAGAAGCTCCAGCATCTTATTCTGATCTGGCTGTGTGTGGCAGGGAGCTGCTACTAAAGTCCACTTTTACAACATAAGGACCCATACTCTACTATGAATAGAAAATTGAGGGGCGTAGAAAGAGTTAGCTTTGAAAATGTCAAGTGACAAGATCCTTTTTAAAGATAAAAAACACTGAAGTTTCAGTTCTAATTACAAAACCTAATAATCTATATGAAACGTTTCCCAAATAACTCTGAAATTAAGAAATTTAATTCTTTTTATTTATTTATTTATTTAAAAATAAATCTAAATTGATTTAAAATCAATAAATTTAAATTATTTAAATTCTTTAATTAAAATTCTTCATTTCTTTTAAATTCTTAAAATAAATACATTTAAATTATTTAAATGTATTTAAATTAAATTATTTAAAAATAAATTAAAATGTAATTTGAGAGCCAGTGTGGTGTAATGGCTAAGTGTGCACACCTTGATGGGGGGGCAGTTCTTGTCTCACCTTAGCCAGAAACTCACTGGGTGACCTTGGGCCAGTCACAATATTCTCTCAGTCTAACCTACCTTACAGGATTCTTGTGAGGATTAAAATTTGTGTTCATTAGTTATATGTAAATTGCCTCAATTGTCATGGCAAGGAGGCAATATATACAAATTTCATAATCAAAAAACCTCCAATTTACAAGAAGAGTTAAGGTTCTTGCAAATTCAACCATACACTAAAAAGCATGGAAATGAAAGTTAAGGTTTACGCCTTAACTTCTGTGCCATGTTAGTAATAAAGACATTGTACAGTCTCACATATTGTACTCATTTAAAACTTAGGCTCCGTGCACCCACACGTTGCCTTCGACTTTCAGCCCCAATCATCTTCCTCTTTGCAGGTTGGGGGTAACATTGAAGCTGGGGACAGGAGGGCATGAGCTGGGCCCTCACCCCCTCCATTTCCTCTTTAAGAAAGAGACAATTTAGGAGTTCTGGCTCCCACCCCTTCTCCCCCTCTAAGCTACTTGGTCCCAGCCCTTCTTGGTCTCAGAAGGTCCCTCCACCTCACTCTAATCCAGTAGGCTGCACTCCCTTCACAGGCAACTCAATAGTCCTCATTCCGAGCCTGATCTCCTCTCCCCTGCTCTCAACCTTGTAACAGACAACCCAGGAGTCCTGGATTGAAGTCTCCCCTCTAACCCTGCACCCCCCACTCCCCTCACAGAGAACTCAAAAGTCCTAGGAAATACAATTTTTGTCTGAATGTGTCATATGGAACAGAAGTGTGTGTGTGGAATGACAAAAAAAAAAAAAAAACCACACAAGAGCAAATGGAACAACAGGGAGGGAGGCTATTGGGAGTCAAAGGATAAGGAGTCAGCTATGGTAAGTGGGTAAAGCAATAGGACTGCTTCCTCAGATATCCCATCAGTCTTCCAAATCATTTATTTCACTCATAACCTTATTTATTGTAACTATTTCTAATTCCTCCTGTCATTCCGCCCACTTACTTAATCCTGCACACTCTGTATTTTTCCCTGTCATTCCAACCATTCCACTCACTTACTGCATCTGGTGCCTTTCTCATCATTTCACACCGTCTTACCTTCCCTATGTACTCCCAAAGATGCAACTGTGTTATATAATTTCACAATCACTTAATTGGATGTTGGAATGACAATAATATTTATTTAGAAATTAGCACTGCTGTTGCCTCCATTCTTTCCAGTGGCCATTCCATTTTATTAATTTCAATACATACCCAACTTAGTTTTAATTAAACATTTGTATACGACTCAGTCCAGCTTCACTGTGCTCTGGGAGGGCCGTGGAGACTAGTGGGTAAGAGGGATGGCTGTGAGCCATTAGTCAGTTGTCCCATTCTCCCCAACTGAAATGAAAGGACAGAGGGAAAGGAGGGGGTGAGGAGCCAGCTTATGCCCTCCTGTCCCCAGCTTCAGTCTTGCCCCCAACCTGCAAAGAGGAAGAGGATTGGGGCTGAAAGATGAAGGCAAAGTGTGGGTGCATGGAGCCTAAGTTGTAAGTGAGCACAATTTGTGAAGCTGAACAATGTCTTTGTTGCTAACATGTCACGAAGGTTAAGATGGGAGCCTTAACTTTCAATTTCCATGCTTTTTAGTGAACAGTTGAATTTGCAAGAACCTTAACTCTTCTTGTAAAACAGAGGTTTTTTGATTATGAAATATCCAAGTTTTTTGTTAAATACAATGCAATGGACAAAATTTGGCATGCTAGTGCAGTAGAATGCTGAGCAGGGATAAAAGCCTGAGCCAGGTTCAGAGGAGGGGAGAGCGCAATAGAGACTGCTTTCACACATGACAAAAATGGGGTATTATAATTGCTTGAGATAATACCAGGTATTATAATTGCTAGCGTTTTGTAATGTGTGAATGCACTATTCCCCTTTTATGCTGTAAGATCTTGGATCATTGTAAGAGCTCCCAAATGTGGCTTTTACAACGACCCGAGATCTTGCAGCATAAAAGGGGAATACTGCATTCACACATTACAAAAAATGCAGAATTATAATACCTGGTATTATCTCCAGTTATTATAATAGCCCATTTTGTAAGGTGTGAAAGCAGCCAGAGTCAGGAGCCGGAACAGAGGAGCTCTGGCCCTATAGGCAAGTTCCCAATACTCCAGCTTATATTGTTTGTTTGCTGTGAGTACAGTTCTGCAGTTTACTGCAGGGACAGGCTTACTCAGGATGAGTACTGACAAGATCAAGGCACAATAATTTATTTTTATTTATTTATTTATTTAAAATTTATATCCCGCCCCTCCTGCCCACAGGGCAGCCCGGGACGGTGAACAACATTCAATACATTTTTTAAAAAAACCCCAATTTAAACAATTTAAAACAATTTAAAATATAATACAATGTGAGGAACCCCCCCCCACCCCTACCCCTCGCCCCC
>QEPC01014017.1:850794-885912 GCA_003113815.1 Sphenodon punctatus
GCTGCATATAGATGTTAAACAAGAGGGGGGACAGAATGGCACCCTGTGGGACTCCACACATGAGGTCCCGGGGGGAAGACGTACACTCCCCCAAGACCACCCGGTGAGTTCTCCCGGCCAGGAATGAACAAAACCAGTCCAAGACCGTTCCGCCAATTCCAGCACGGTCCCGCAGGCGAGTCACCAACACTTCATGATTGACTGTGTCGAACGAAGCCGAAAGGTCTAGCAGGACCAGTAAGGTCTGACAACCCTGGTCCAACGCCAGACGGAGATCGTCAACCAAGGCCACCAATGCCATATCCGTACCATACCCAGGCTGAAACTCAGACTGGGAGGGAGTAAGGAAACTGGTGCGGTCCAGATGTTCCTGGAGCTGCCATGCCACAGCCCGTTCAATAACCTTCCCTAAAAAGGGAAGGTTAGAGACCGGCCGATAACCGGCAGGAGCATCAGCATCAAGAGATGGTTTCTTGAGCAGGGGTCTAACCACAGCCTCCTTTAGGCAGTCAAGCACCCTGCCGTCCCAAAGGGAGGCACTAACCACCTCAGTCTGCAAGGAAATCCGCTCACATGCCTTTTTTTACTGTTCCTGTGTCCCCCCCACCCCCATAAACATATATATTATGAACTGAGTCTCAGTTCCTCAGTATCTGCCACAGCAGTTTAGGCACAATCCTTCCTAAATCCCACAAAACTTCCCAGCCCAGGCAGCTGGCTTAACTGCTGCAGAGCTCCCTTCCAGCTCCTGCCTCTATCGCACTCTCCACTCCTCTGAGCCTGGTTCAGTCTTTTATTCCCTGGGTTGGCTCCACCACACCCAGTCTCGGCTGGCTCCTCTTAGACCCTGGATTCTCCTCCTTAAAGGTCCATTTTTTGAGATAGGGCTACCCCAATACCCGGGTATCCAGGAACAGGAAAGGGGGCACATAAAAACTGGCTATGGGCTGCATTTGGCCCCCAAGCCTGTGGTTCCCCATCCTTGGTCTCACCTATTTTTAAATACCTATGGTGGTGAGGACTCCACAACCTTGAAATTATCCTCACTTGAAATCATCAAGTCATTTAATTATGACCAGAGCTGAAACAATGGGATTTTTCACACAAGACACTCTCCACTCACTATACATGTTGCAGGGTGCCCGTGTTGCCCTATGGGTGCCCTGTAACATGTATAGTGGATGGGTGGTGGGTGGGTAGTGGGCAGAGAGTGTCTTGTGTGAAAATGCCCAACTATTCAAATTGAATATTGAATTTGTCAAAATCAGTTTTTTGGTTTTGAATCAGAAAAGGATACAGAGTGCTATCTGTTTCTCTATTTGCCAGCCAAAATAAATATTTAAATTGAATATTCTTTTTCAGGTATTTTGGTTATTTCGATTGTCATTTTCTGTTATTTGGTTATTCATTATCAGCATTTTGGTCACTTTTGCAGTGTTGTTTAGCACTAAATAACAATTAATAAGCTGTCAAAGTACAAAAAACATAGACAAAACTGACTGAAGAACTAAAAATGAATAGCCCAAACCAAATAACATTATTACTGAAATACCCAAACCTAAATATTCTAACCAAACATTTGTTTCAAATGTGAACATAGCCTGAATATTCAGAGGGGTGTCCAAATATGCAACCTTTTGACTGCAAGAAACTGGGAGATAATATTAGGGAATGGATCACTCGGTTATGGCCTGTTGGATGCTTCTCTGAAGCAACCAAGAGTGGCCACTGTTGGAGACAGGATGCTGGACTGGATGGACCATTGGTCTGACCCAATACGGCACTACTTATATTATCCATGGATATGGAACTGCCCATTCATTCAACTCTAATTATGACCTAACTAGATGTGTTAATGGGTATTTTCAGACTTTACGAGATCACAGTGAACCACGGTGAATACCCACCTGTGGTCACTGTGACTCGCATGTCTGTTTGGCGGCCACCAGATGTTCGCCACACTCAATCCCCACATGGGGTCAGTTTCAACCACGCTTCCCGGGCTAGCCACACCATTCCCCCGGGAAGCACGGTGAAAGTGATCCCCGGCGGGGATCAAAGAAAAGTAATGTCTGGTCGGTCGCCACGGCCCGGAAGCACCGGCGGGATTCTGGGCTGTGGCGGATTCAGCCAGACGCTGCAGCCGCATTGGCCCTGCCACCCACCCGTCTCCCCAGAGGGCGTGCGGCGGGGAGCGTGGAGGGGGCGGGGCCGTGCGGCCCTGTCCCCTTTTGTACATTGCGCCACGCGGCCCTGTCCCCTCCCCAGTTCCCCACCGGGATGACCCCGGCACATCTGTTAGGGCATGACGGGGTCGTCCCGACGGGGGTTGACTTTATTGTTTTCATGTTGGTCCCGTCACGTCTGAAAACACCCAATGTTACCCATACTTTTTTTTGGATGCAGCTTAAAAATAACGCCATTGAATGGTAAAGCCTTGTTTACTTAACAGGACATTATTAATGTTACTGTAGCTCAAATGTGATTTACCAGAGTCTGTCTAAAACCTTGTTTACATGCTAAATATCCTGCTATGGTTTCCTGACCAAGGTGTATTGTAAGAAGTACAATACATTTGGATATTTACCGTTGGTATCACTGATTGTGTGAATGCCTGGAAATGCGTAGTTAGTTGTCAAACACTCCCTCCCAGAAAAACCATTAGTCCTTATGAATGTTCATGTGTTATATTAGTAAGGGATAATTTCCCCATGCCATGCACTTCCAAGAATTCCCATGATAACAATAATAATAATCTTTATTTTAAAATAGGTGCCCCCTTGCCATGGCACTCGGAGCACTTTACAGACAACCAATAAACTCAACTTTTAATTCTCATAACAACCCTGTGAGGTAGGTTAGGCTGAGATAATATTGTGACTGTCCTAAGGGCACCCAGTGAGTTTCTGGCTAAGGCGAGACTTGAGCCCCTCCCTCACCCCCGGTCCAAGTACTGTGCACTTAGCCACACACCACACTGGCTCTCACAGATCTGTGAGTACTCTTATGTAATGTGTGCATAAGACCTAAGATCCTTCCACCTAAGTAAGCAATCTGTTCTCTGTTGCTTTTTTCTTTCCAGAACCTGGTGATGTTCATGAGCGTGCTGGTGGATTGGATGATCCCGGACATTCCTAAAGACATCAGCGAACAAATCAAAAAGGAGAAGAGCGTGCTTGTTGATTTCTTCCTGAAGGAAGAGCATGAGAAGCTGAAACTGATTGAAAACTTCATCATGCGCGACAAACAGAGAAGCAGAAGTGAGCCCAGAGGCCGAAGAAACCGGGCTGCAAGCTTCTGCCAGTTCAGTCGAAGTCAACGAGGCAGCTTTACGTCCTTTAGCTCACAGCACACAGAAGTGTGATTCCCTAGGAGGACCACCCTATGGGACAGACGCACAGTCCGTTTACAAACTGGGTGGATGTGATCTTGGATGGGGAGGGAGAAGCACGCAAATAGAGAGGGAGGGAGGAAGGAAACCGAGGAGGCAACCTGATACTTCTCGGAACTTTCAGGTGTACGTTTCTCCACAGCATGGTACACGCTAACCGGATTGCACCACGTTCAGAGTAAATCAGTACAGATGTGGAAAGAGAAATGAGGGCATGCAGTATCCTCCCCACCATGGTGTTCTCAGAACAGGAGCCAGCCACTGTCACTGCGCTGTCCTGAATGCGGTACTGAAAGCTAGTAGTGCTTACTTAAAGGGGAGTGGGAAATAGGTAGAGCTGCATTGCACCAGTGGGTCAGTAGAGCTGGCTGTTCATGGAGGGAAAACTCATTAAATCCCCTCTGTGGTTTATGTGGCAGCTGGCAATTTTCCTTCTGCCAATGGGAGAGCTTTGAGAATCGTTGTGCCTTCCTGATGCAGCACTCCCTGCCACAAGCATTCAGAAATCAAAGGGTCAGCCCTCCTGAACAAATTTTTTTTTTTAAAAAAATAAAAAAATGTTCAGTTCTGATATTTGAAGCTTCAAGCTTAACCTCTACAACCAGGAAGGCTAGAAATTTACTTTAATTGAACACAAAAAACCCCCAACATGCTCAGTTGTTCATGAAATCACCTGACTGACCAGAGAAATTGAGAAATAGAACAATCCAGCAATCCTGAAGCTGTTCAGTGCTGCTGCTAAACGTTAGCACCAATGCGAGCCTTGCTGAAATGAATGGAACTCACGTTAGTGCTAAAGGCAGTAGTTCCCAACCTTTTGTCAGACTGTCTCCCCACCGGAAGATGAAAGAAATCCTTACAACCCCACATTTTGGAAATGTAAATGTTTTAATTATGCAGACCTTGTATTTCAGGCATCTTATTAGCAACAGGGAAGTCCCTTTTTTGAGTTTTGACAGCTAGTTTGGGAATCACTGGGCTAAGGAACAGTGCTGGTGCGAAACAGCTTGAGGACTGTGCTGGAAAACACCCAATATTAAGAGCTAGGAGAACTGGCAGCACTGCCTCTGGTGCTTTCACCGGGGGATGGGGCGCTCTGCAGCATCTCCAAGTGGTGATCTGTGCTTATAATCCACATAATTGCAGGACCAAAACATTGAAATAACAGCACTTTGACTTAAGGAAATTGTTATTGCTTGCTTAGCAGGAGCCTTATTACCAGGACTTAATTTGTGCGGGGCTTAAATTCAAGGGGGATGAATGAGTAAATGTTCCCAGTAGAAATGTATACCCCAAGATGTGACAGACCAGGAAAAGCCAGATCTTGGTCATTTTAGGGTTGGAAATGAAAGCCAGGGGGGAAAAAACAAAAGCAATTTGTTGGTTTATTTGGCTGTCATTAATGACTTTCCTACCCCACCACCTGCACTGATCGTCGTCATGAATTTAATCACAAGAACTCCTGTCTTTTACTCTCCTTTCAAGAGGCAGGATGATCCAGTACTAGGGGCTGCTAGCTGGAAACGAGGGTTCAGTTCCATGCTCTAACAAGCTCTAGGGCGGGCAGCATGGCTTCTGGGGCAGGCTTGGGCCCTGGCGATTCATCTTTTACAAATTAAGCACTGCTGATTCCATGTACTAATGAGCAGCAAAGAGAGACCGTAACATATTTATTTATTTTTTATTTATTTTTAATTTTATATCCCGCCCCTCCTGCCCACAGGGCAGCCCCGGGCGGCGCACAGCATTTCGTTTAAAACAATAATAAAATTTTTAAAACAATTTAAAATACACTACATGGGGAAACCCCCATCCCTATCCCGACCACCACCCCACCCCTAC
Organism: Sphenodon punctatus; assembly: GCA_003113815.1. Classification (NCBI taxonomy): domain Eukaryota; kingdom Metazoa; phylum Chordata; class Lepidosauria; order Sphenodontia; family Sphenodontidae; genus Sphenodon; species Sphenodon punctatus. The sequence continues at coordinate 856,028 of QEPC01014017.1, forward strand.
CCCCCGCCAAAAGCCTGACGGAACAGCCAGGTCTTACATATGCGCTGAAACAGCAGGAGAGTGGGAGCCAGCCGAGCCTCCTCCGGAAGCGAATTCCACAGCACAGGGGCGGCCACCGAAAAAGACATATGCATCTGTCAAAAATAAAAATGATGATAGAACGAGCTTCTGAGCCAGATTCTCCTCTGTCTCAAACCATTGTCAGCCAGGAGGAATTCCTCTACAATTGGTGGTGATTGCACAGGTGTATAACTAGGTTGAGCGAGAAGAGCATCCAGCCCTAGACAAATCAGACATCACCATCTTCCCCTACATTGCACATGAATTAACCAACAGTCACTGTTGTGCACTTACTGTAATCTAAGATGTTACGTTATGCAGAATTGTATTTTATTGAGAGAGAAATCAGAGTTACTAATTAGGCTTTTATCTATATGCATCTAATTGAATAATTTTATTCTCTTATGGATTGAAAATAAATCTTTCTTAAAAATTGTAATTTTTAATGGAGGCTCTGATTACATCCCAGTCCAAAGCACAAGTAAAGAGCTCTTTTCTAACATGAACCTACTCTTGTGCACAAACTACCCTAGAAACACAGAGCCAGCTTTTCTACATGGGTTTCCTAGACATTTTTGTGATTTAAATAATCATCTACAAGTTATGGGGTGTGCATGTCTTTTTTGTTGTTATGATAACAATAATGAAAATTGTCATTTTCTTTATTGTTATTGCAATAATGAAAACAACAAATACTAATAACAAAAATAGAAATGGAAACAACATTTTGTTTTTTAAATAAAGGGAAAAAACTGAAAAACATATTTTCAGTTATAATGTCTGTGTTTCTTATTCAATTCTGATGAAACATGGGAATCTTGTACCCCCAATGAAGGGCACAATGTGTACCAAATTTTGAAACAAATAAATAAAGAAATCCGATTGTAGAAGCAATTGAATGTTGTGATTTTAAGAAAAGCTCCATACACATTCACAGCTACAACTTCTTTATCTTCCATCCACTTTACATGAAGCCTGTGCATGTTATGTCCCTTCACAAGTTTAATATTTCTGCCAATTTTAAGAAAGATTGGATGAAGGGTCCTAATGGTATAAGACATTAACCTGAAAATACGTTTCCAGCTGTAATATTTGTATATTCCATCCTGTTTACAAGATACATGGCAAGAATATATCACATACCTTCTCTGTCATCTCTGACAAATTACAGGACAGGTAAAGAGACCCAATTTTATAAGCAATTTAAGTTGTCCCCTTGAAGACCATTATTCAGATAAATAGCAGCACATGCAGTGCCAGTCAGAGGCAGGCACCGGGCATGGCAGGGGGAGAGAACTGTAGGAGGAAGAATGTGAAGCAACCCAACAGACTGACAGACGCATTCACTGGCCAATTACTGCATGCTTTTAGCTTTAGAGGACCAATCAGTAGTGGCTTCGAGGTGGGCATAGGGGGTGGCCCTCAGGCAGTCATAGAAGGAACAAAACTGGGACTTTGGGGATAGCATCCCAGCAATAAGGAGACATAGGGTGATTTCAGACATTACGCGGTCCTGATTCACTACAGTGGATTCCCGGTGGGGGATGAACAGATTAACCACCCACCATGGTCAAGGAAAGCCCCGAACAGACATGACGGGACCGGGACCACAGCAGGTAATCAGACCACCAGACCACAGCCTGGGGCAACACAACAGACATTACGCCGATCCCGGGCCGGGCCATGGTCAAAGCACCCGGAAGGTGCCGGGGCGGCTCGTCCCAGCTGCTGTCGTGTGCCCTTTAAATCTCCCTCCCCGGTCTGTGTTGTTGCTGGTTGCCTGGCAGCAACGCTGCGTGCTTTGTCCCTGGCTGGGAATCATTTTCTTTGGTTTCGGCCGGTGGTTGCCGTTCAGACATTACTTTTTTTTGTTTCCTGTTGGGAATCTCTTTGACCACGCTTTCGGAGATGGTCCAGGCCAGAGTTCCGGAAGCGTGGTTGATTTTGACCCCATGTGGGTATTGACTGTGGTGAACATCTGGCAGCTGCCGAACAGACATGCAGGCTGCTTTGGCCCCGCCATGGAATTGACCGTGGTTCACTGTGGTTGAGCGTGATCTCGTAATGTCTGAAATCACCCATAGTTTACACATCCAGGCTGGGCAATTATCATCACAATCCCATCCTGCAGCACTGTGACAGAGGACATAAAAGAATCTCTATTGGCTCTTTCCTAAACAGATGCTTCTGACCTCCCAGTAACAAGTGGGGGAGATACGCTGGGATGGTCACAGCACAGAATGTGGATATTTGGCTGACATTTCTGCTGGCCAATTGGCATCACAAACCGATCTTATACCACAGTGACACGTCAGAGAATCTCTGCCATAGGCTCCTTCTCTGCATATGCTGTGCAGGCTTATACAATTGGAACCCTTTATCAAATCCTTCTGATATTTGGCAGAGATGATTGTGAAAGTGTGATATAGATTCTTGCCAAATATCATGTACACTGGATGGATTACAAAGAATTTACAGTCAGACATACATTTATAATTGAATTGCTTATATCACCAGGACCATTTATCCAATCCTTCTGAAAGTTGGTAGAGAGAGTAAATATCAGGAGGGGGTATAAACTTGCCAAGTTTCATCTACATTAACTGTGAGGCAAAGAAGTTACAGCTAAGAATGTATATGAAGATTTTTGGAAAATAATATAATTCAACTGCTTATAAAATTGGACTCTTTTATCCAATATTTTTGAAATTCAGTACACATGCCTTCCATTGGAGGTATAATCACACCAAGGTGATTACTCTAGGTGTGGTCATACCATAGATCTTTACAGAGGCATTACAATATTTTCAGTTTTATTTTCTATCCCTTTCCAAATGATTTCTAACGTTCTATTTGCTCTTTTGGCCAATTTGGCACACTGAGCTGAAAATTTCAATGTATTGTCCACAATGACTCCACGAACCCTTTCCCAAGTGGTAACTCCTAATTTAGAACCCAGCATTGTATACATATAGTTTGGGTTATTTTTCCCTATGTGCATCACTTTGCACTTGTTCATATTAAATTTAACCTGCCATTTGGATGCCCTGTCACCCAGTTTCGCAAGATCCTCCTGCAATTCTTCATAGTCCCACTTGGGTTTTAACTAGGGGTGGGACTATCAGTATTGGATTAATTAGATAATACCGATAATACCAATCATTGATGGTATCTGCAATATTGGATTTTTAACATTGCCCATTGAAGTAAATGGCCACAATGTTAAAAAAACGATAAAATTGGCAATGTTAAAAATCCCTTATTCCAATACCAATACCAATAAATCCCCCTGGAGTCTCACTCCTGGTTTTAACAAGTTTGAATAACTTTGTGTCATCTGCAAATTTGATCACCACTCTTTACTCCTTTCGCCAGATCATTAATGAATATATTAAACAACACCGGTCCCAGTACAGATCCCTGGGGCACACCACTAGTTACTTCTCTCCACTGTAATAACTGAGCATTGGGTCCTATCTTTTAACCAGTTGCTGATCCATGATCAGCCTCTTATTTCATGACTCTATAATTTCCTCAAGAGTCTCTCATGAGGGGCATTATCAAACGCCTTCTGAAAGTCCAGATACCCTATATTGACCATCTCACCCTTATCCACATGCCTATTTACATACTCAAAGAATCCTAATAGGTTAGTGAGGCATGACTTCCCTTTCCTAAATCCATGTTGACTCTTCCTCATTAAGCTATGCTTATCAATATGCTCAGTAATTTTGTTCTTAACAACCATTTCCACCAGTTTGCCCGGCACTGACATCAGGCTCACCAGTCTGTAGTTTCCAGGATTACCTCTGGAGCCCTTTTTAAATATTGTTGTTACATTTGCTACCCTCCAATTCTCTGGTACAGTGGCAGATTTAAGTGATAGGTTATAAATTACCAACAGTAGGTGGTCTTCCTGGAGATGCTATGGCATCAGTGAGGACTGGAACATGCTTTGCTGGTTCCATGGACAAGCTACAGATATAGCTAGTACCAACCTGGGTCAGCTCTACAGTCCATCTAGCCCAGCATCCTGTCTCAAGAAGTGGCCAGCTGATTGCTTCAAGGAATTGCACAACACTAGAGAACTAGTGTGGTGAAGTGGATAAGGTGCTGGACTTGGAGGTGGGAAGCCATGGTTCAAATCCCACCCTAGCCATGGACTCACTGGGTGGACTTGGGCAAGGTCACAACCTTTCAGCCTAGAGAGCCAGTGTGTTGTAGTGGATACAGTGTTGGACGTGGACCTGGGGCACCAGTGCTCGAATCTCCCCCTAGCCATGAACTCACTGGATGGCCTTGGACAAGTCGTAACCTCTCAGTCTCAGTTCCCCATTAGTAAAAAAAAAATGGGAATCTGTCTGTCTCTGTGTTCCTCTCACCCTTGTCCTTTAGATTGTAAGCCCTCTCTGTCTCAAAATCTGTGACTGTAAAGTGCTGTGTATACCTAGTAGCACTATAGAAATGAGCAGCAGTAGGTCATGGCAGAATGATCCATATCTGCCTCTCACTCCCAGGTCACTTAACTATAAGCTAATGGAGCCACTGTCCAAGAATACACTTCAAAATCTCAGTTAAATTATGCACTGTGTAATCAAAGTTTCATAGTTCGGGAAGGTTATAGAATGACTGTCATTATGACTGTCCCCCATTTTTACATGCCCATATTGAACCAAACTATACTCATTGGGGCTGAACTATTTTGTACTTCTTAGCCTGGTAGTTATATTTTGTTTGTTTTTAAATTTGAGATAATCCTTATAATCTGTCTTTGAGTTACTGGAGAGTAGAAATGCAGATGATTCTTGCCTACCTCTGTTTTCGGGTGCCCAACTTGGGACACCTCGGAAGACTCCTAGTTTTGGAGGCAAAGTGCCCTGCACTGTCTGAAAGTTAGTTTCTTTTTGAGGTTAAATATTTTTCAAAAATGAAAACATTATTTTGAAAATAATGGCCTATTGTGTGCATTTTTATGGTTCACTGATAACTCAAGGTACATGGAGAAAAGCCTCCTTAGCTTTCCATGTATTTGGCCCGTTGTTACACAGAGTTTCAGAAAGTTATGAGCAATGGAAAGAAGTGGCAGTAAGATCTCTATTGCATTACAATCTCCTTTGTAAAAGAAGCTTTTAACTTACACACACACACACATTTACCCTTTGGAGGTTCTCCTGAGGTTTGCATATCTCTAGACAAGGCTGGGAATGAAACCAGGGAACAGTCCCACCTGTAAGGCAGACATCCCGATTGGAACTAGCATGATAGCAGAACAAGGACTGACAGTTCAGCTCTCTTCATCTGTGATATAGTTTCTTGTTTTATCTTGAACCTGAAAGATTCATTCATTGGGAACCCCATAGGGTTGGTACTTAACATTGGTTCATTCCCTCGGGATTAGATACACTATAGTATTTCCATGGCAACCTCTGATGTTTCCCGAAGCTGCCAAGGAAGGCCTCCCTTGAACTCCTGTAATTGTAGATCACTGATTTGTTCTTTATTCTTTCCCATTTTCTAACTTATCTCTTTCTCACAAAGCAAGACTTATCGAATCCCTCCTTATCAGCAGGATGCTTGTAAATCTAACCACAAAGTGCCTCCTACTGTAATTCGTGTCTCTGAAGCAGTGAATGGCCGTTTCAAGAGATGCACATGGAAAACGGCCTCGGGGGAAGAAGAGAACAGGAATGCCAGTAGCAACCCCCCAAAAGTAATAAATCCTCTGTGCCTTTTGTTCCCCATCCCCTGATGCAAATCTCTCTGCAAAAGGGGGAAGGGGGAGGAGGGAAATTCTCCAGGAGAAACTCTGGTGTTAAAAACGTGTTAGAGCTTTACTAAAAAGAGGACAAATAATCAGTAGTACCTTAAGTCTCATGATAATTCATGACATTCATTCCAGTAAATGAATAACTAAATTCATTTCTGCTTTCTAATTTAGCCCCCTGGGTTACAAGAATTCATCTCTTTTTTTAAATGTCGGAGGAAAGTCCTTAAGTACTGTTATGTTGTGGTCACAAATACATTCCTTTCCTGTAAAGACGTATGGAAAATAAGATTTGCATATGCAAATCATGCTTGTCACATGGCCTTACTCTCCTGGAAAGCTAAAAGACATTCCCTCAGAAGGAGCAAGGGCCCCCCAAATCCCCCCAAACCCAACCAACAATAACAAAAATCCTTCTCTCAAAAAGTATTTGTCTATCACATGGCTGGAGGGAGAAAAGCCACCTAACCTGCTTTAAGCTTTGCCTTACCTGAAGTGCAGCTATGGGGTGACTACAGATGAGCTGCTCTCCAGAGGGTAGGGCTTAGGAAAAGCAAAATGTGCATGTTTAAGTTAACTTTATTTATTTTTATTTATTTCTTTTAGGTTTATCCGCCAGCCTTCCCACAAAGGCTCAGGGAAGCTCACAATCAAGCAGGATGCTTGTAAATATGCACATTTTGCTTCTCTAAGCCCTCACACTGCCGACTGACATCAAGCAAACTGTTCTCCGGCACAGCAGGGATTGTTGATTTGCATATTTCACTCTGAGAATATTCATTTTTCAGCTCTACTGCAGACCAGATTTGTCCTTACTGCTAGCAGTTCCACTGTGCCTGAGCAACAGAGCTGCTGATTAGCTATGCAGTAGCTTTGGACAAGCTTTCAGATATCCTGAGCCTAGGACACTGAGGCTTCAATCCTGAACCTACTGAAGTCAATGGCAAACTCCCATTGACTTGAATGGGTGAAATTTGCCCCCTGAGTGACTTGAAGATAAAGGCCATTTTTAAAAGGTGTAGGGGAGGTCCATGTGCAGCAGGTGGAGTGCCACTGCGGGGACCGTGCATGGGGGCAGGGAACAGATGGGTGTACACCCATCTCCACCCACCAAGCAAACCACCTTTTCACCAGTTGCTCTGTGTGTGTGGAGGTGGGTGTGGGGGGGTTGTGGGAGTGTGCACCCATGCACCTTCACATTCAAGTGGGATGTTCCCACCCATGTCCACTGGGTGGACATGAGCAGAAGCATCTGGTTTAAATACGGCCAAAGTCTGAAGCCCAAGCCGCATGAGTGTTAATGTTCTATTCCATGCAGCTCCTCTTAGGGAGATCTCTTCCACTTTAAGGAAGTGATCTCTTCAAATGTTTTCAGGCAGGCAGGTTGGCCTGGTGCTTCACCAAGCACTACAGCCTGCTTCACACACACACACACACCAGGTGGCCCATCCATCTAAAAGCATCCCACCAGATATGCAAGCGGAGCAGGCTATGCCCGCCCTGGGACAGCCCCACTGGCAGTGCTTCAGAACATCTCGTAGCACTGCCAGCAGAGTGGACAGGAAAAACCCAGTGCACCTGCCTGAAGCAGGGTAGCAGTCCATCTAACCTGTGGACACTGCAGTGGGGGTAGACTGGAGACTGGAGAACCCACTGGGTCCATCTGATCCAGTGGTGGTTCCTATTGCCCTCCACCATGATCACGGCGATGGGGCTGTTGTCGCCTCCCCCTCCCTGTCGGGAATGAGACAGGACAGCAGGCACTGGGTGCTTGCAATGAATTTGCAGTGTCCGGTATGTGGTGGCAGCCCTTGTAGCAGCGGGGGTTGCCTTGGCAACCCCAGATGCAGGCGTGAAAAGGAAGTACCCTGATTGGTGCTCCGCCGCATTACTGGGCAGAGCAACAATCAGCTTCACATTCCCTGCTCATTCCAGGAGGAACGGGGAACGGAGCAGCGGCGGGGAACGGAGCCGCAACATTCTAGCTTCCCATTTGCGACCTAGCGGCGCAGTTTGCTACCGCGAGCGGGGGATTTGGGCATTTCAAGGAACAGTGAAGGCACGTTATGGTGCGCACGAGAAAGCATGGCCCCAGAGCAGGCCCAAAGAACCAGGCTAGGAGTGAGGTCCAGCCGGTGGTAACAGGCAAGTGGGGGGGAGGGGGGAGGCAGTGAGCCCTTAAACATGGAGCCTCCTGGGTCAGCAGGCAAGCAGGGGAAGAAAGGGGCAGGCGCGGCCGCCATCCCGGGGGCGAATACCGCCCTTGAACGCTTGGCAGCATGTGAAGCTTTGCTCTGGGGTCCTGGGCCCAGCGCCTCAGTGGGGTTTCCCCCATCGGAGGTCCCCACAGTGGAAGGGGGGGCATTTTCCAGGGGTGGAGCTTGCAAGGGAGAACTGGAGTGGGGTGCTAAGGGGTGCTGCAGCTGTGTTCTCCCCCCACCTCCAGTGGTACAGGCTTTGGGCAGGGCTTTCACTCCCGCCTTTGGACAAGGGGGGGAGGTAGAACTGACAGCCCACATCCCTGAGCAGGCGCTGGCAGGGCCTCTTAGGTGGGGCGGGAAACAGATTGTCCCCTCCGCGCATTTTGCTGATGTGATTGCCCCTGTGGGGCGGTGTGGGGGTAGGGAGCCGGGAGCGAACCGGGCCACTGAAGGGCCTACCCGGCTCCTTCCTACCCAGCCTGGTGGAGAAGGGGGATATGGAGGTGAACAGGAAGGCTTTGAGAACGAGGATACTCAGGAAGGGGAGGCAGGGGCTTTTCAGTGTCATTACAGGCATGCAAGGGGTGAGGGATTGGAGGAGACTGATATGGAGGACCCGACCATCCTGACCAGAATCGAAGCATTGGAACAGGCACTGGCAGACAGAGTGATTGGGGGGGGAGCACCCCCAACCCCATGGCGGAGCCAGGTACAAACCTAGGGGGAGACTGGGTGCCTGTGGGGCAAGAGACAGGACGGGGTGCATGGGGGACTGGCGAGGGTGCCACCCCCTTCCCCTCTCATGACTAGTTGATAGATGGTGGGCTGGGTTATTCGGAAGTGGGGTCAGATGGCGTCATGGTTTCTGCCCTTATGGGGATACAGGGGGGCAGGGCCAGGCCTCCTCCCCCCTAAGAAGGCACCACAGTACTTGTGGTGGAATGGGGGGTGGGTGCAAGAGGCCACCCCAGCAGTCACAGGGGTTGGTGCAACATAGGCCCCTGGGCAGTATGGGGCACGTTCAGGGAATGCAGTCCTAGTGACTGGGCAGCCTCAGGTCCAGCATGCATTGCAGGTGTGAGCATAGGTGCCCCCTGGCCAGGTAGGACAACCAAACAGGGGAGTGCACCAGCCTGCACCCCTTGGGGGCTTGTATGCAAATTTATCCATACCAATAGATGAACACTTGTTGCCGGCCACGAGGGAAAAAATTTGGAAGGGTGATGTGGACCTCTTTGTCCTCCTTTTCAGTGATCCAATCATGGATCCGGGCAAAGATGACGAAAAGAAAGAAAAGGAAAAATATAAGCGGCCCAGGGCAAATAGAAACTGGTCCAATTGGACCGTGGCTTATGCAATTTACCAGGGGGTACATCTCGAGATGTTTCCCGAGAGAGGGGCAATTCTCCTGAAATACGGGGAAATAATTCACAGGGCCTACGAGACTGGTCCTCCTGGCACCTGGCTGAGATATGATGAGGCTTTCGGGCACCGGGCTTCCTTCACCCTGGGACTGCGGTGGGACATTCATGCCCATGACCTCTGGTTAAACTGCATGAGTGATGCTACCGGAGCTCCTAGGTAGGACAGTGGGCACCTCTTAGTAAAAGGGGAGATTGCCCCGGTGAACGACCTGTATAGGGCCTGGGGTAGTGGGAAGTGTAGGGCAGTGTTGGGAGTTCGCCCGTATGGGCCAATGTTCCCACCCGTCATGCAGGTTTCGGCACACCTGCACCACGTGTGGGGGATTTCACGCTGCGACCGCCTGTTCCTGGGCTAAGCCATGGAGTAAGACAAAGGGTGGAACCAGTGGAGCTGGAAAAGGTATCCAAGGGGGCAGTGGCACAGGGGCTCTGGAGGAAGAGGCCCAACACCAGTTAAAGTAGGCAGACTACCCTGCTTGCACACCCCAACAGGCAGGAAGTGGAATATGTGATAACTGGTTTTAGGGAGGGTTTCAGAATACCAGCAGGTGACGTACAGCAGGGTAAGATTGCCCCTAACCTGAAGTCAGTTGAGGGTATGGAGACGGTTGTGGCAGAAAAGTTCAGAAAAGAGGTAGTTGAGGGGAGGGTAGCTGGCCCGTTTGCAGCCCCCCCATTGCCTAATATGGTTCCCCCCCTTTGGGTGTGGTGCCCAAAAAGGCCCCGGGCCAGTTTCATTTAATTCACCATCTCTCCTATCCATGGGGCCACTCGGTTAACGATGGGATACCAAGGCATCTGTTCACGATGCATCCTTTGATACAGCGGTTGCATTAGTCAGGCAGTTTGACAGTGGGGCGTTGTTGGCAAAATGTGATGTCAAATCAGCATTTCGCCTTTTGCCAGTGCACCCAGACAGCTTCCTGCTTTTGGGCTTCCACTTTCAGGGCAAATTTTATTATGATAAAGCAATGGATTCCAACTAGCAGCACACTCCGCGTGGTGCCCCAGACGGCTTCTCTTCTAGATTGCTCTCTTTGTGCAAGGAGGGGGGGGGGGAGTGTGTGTGTTAGGCTCTTCCTAACAAGTCCTCTTGGTGTCATTCAAGGACTTCTGGTTGGGGCCAGAGGTGGCAGCAGCGAGGAGCGAGTAGCAGGAGCCGGAAACTGACCAGCATCGGGGAGAGGTGCTGGAGTTCTCCAGAGGTGCTCGGATGGTGGCTATGCTGAGCGGACGGGGTGGAAGTGTTGGAGAGATGGAGTGACATTACACTAGAGACTCGCCTTGCCCGCGCGGTGTGCCTTGGAACTGGTGCCTTGGAACTGGCGAGGAGGTGCTGTTTGTGTTGGAGTGTGCGGGAGACTCGGGGTGAGCCGGCTGTAACCAGGCGAGCTGTGGAAAAGCTTGGAGACGCTGAGCGAAGTCCCTGAGAAGCGGACTAATGGACGTGACTGTCTGGGGAGGAGCCGTAGAACCCCGGAAGTGTGGGTATTACAACTGTTTACAAACCTGATCAGCCCTGTGGGGTGTGTGTGACCAGGTAGGTCAGGGGTATGGCTGCACAGAAATGTGGCCAGAAGGAATTAGCCCCTACTACAGAAAAGAAGAGGCCGCGGCGGTCCCCGTCTCCCATACAGGAGGGGGTTCCTCCATTTAAGACCAGGAGGAAAAATTTGACTCGGGGTATGGACATTCCTTTTTTCCCGATGCAGGCCAACCAGTCTGCTGGGTCTCCTTTGGGGGATATAGGAGTGTATGAGATAGCTTCTAAAGATCAGCGGCCTTCTGGTGATCAAGATCTACCTTAACCTAGATCTGGAGGAGATAAAGACGAGTAGTGGCTTGCCCTTCAGACTACATTAATTGCGAGAACTGTGGACTCCTTATTCACCAGTATTTCTTTCTTGGATGAATCTATGGCTGTGGTTAAATCTAAGTTGGGAGAAATCCTGGCAAGGTTGGAGGAGATGAGGTCTGGCTCTATCCCCAGAAGTGTGGGGCCCGGGGGGGGCAGCCCACGGTCCCACGGGGGTAGGTAAGGGAAGGAGAGGGGGTTCGAACCTTCAGGGTCCCGGGTAGAGCGTTCCCCTCTAGGTCTGGGAAGCGGTGCTGCTAGAAAAGGTTCCCTCAGGGTCTTATGCGGTAGTTTGGAGGCTCTCAGGCTCTCCCTACCAAGCTCATCACAGGGATCTAGGCGCAGCCACTTCCCAACCGGGGAAGGCCCCTCACACACGGGCCACAAGCACACCGGAACCCAGGTCCCAGGGGGAGTGTAGAGAGGTGGGAGGAGCACCGGTGCCAGGGGCCCCCGCAGAGGCGGGGGTGGGAACACGAGATGAGGAAGGGGGCTTCTTGCACTGCCAAGTTCCTGGACACCACGTGGGCTATAGGGGAGGAAGGGGAACACCCACTCACGGTTGTCCACGGGGCTTCTTACACGCACACACACACACACACACCAACACTCACGCACTCGCTCTCCTTGCTCTCTGTCTCCAATGCTCTCAGTTCCTTTCGGTCTCTCCACACACGGGGCCGGTCTCACAGGCTTAGGCTCTGATCACCAGCAAGGGAGGAGTGCCAGGGCCTGCCTTATGTAGGCTGTGCTGAGTGCCGAAGCTGCAGCCGCTGTGAGCGTCGCAGCGGGGCGTGCAGGGGCGTGGTCACGTCGTGGACGCTGGCGGGGGGCGTGGCTACCTCGTGCACGCTGGGGGGAGGTATGGCTGCCTCCGGCGGCCCTCCAGCTGTCCGTCGGCATGCCGGCGGGGGCGGGGCCTTGGGACACGTGGCCTCCTCCTCTCTCACTGGGGGCGTGGAGCTGCGGGGTCCGGCGTTCGGCCGTTTCCTGTCCCGTGCGCCGCGGCGGAGCCCCCCTGGGTCCCGCCGCTGGCGCCGGCCCCATCTCCTCAGGCCCCAGGGCCTGACACTACCCCCCCGTCCAGCCGGCCGCCGGGGAGGAATGCGGGGCAAGGAGGGATGGAGGGCATGAAACTGGCGCAGCAACCGTGGGGCATGAACGCCGGAGGCTGGTTCCCAGGAGTTCTCCGAGGAGTCATAACCTTTCCATTGGATGAGGTATTGCAGGCTCCCTCGCCGGCGGCGGGCATCCAGGATGGCCTGCACTTCATATTCAGGGAGGTCCGCTCCCTGCACTGGCACTGGACCAGGTTCCGGTGGGGCCCCTCGGGTATCCGCTGGCTTCAGCAGCGACACGTGGAAGGTTGGATGAATGTGGTAGTGGGCCGGAAGGGTGACCGTATAGGCCACCTCGTTTACCTTGTTTTGGATGGGGAAGGGCCCCATAAACCGGTAATCAAGTTTGGAGGACGGCCGCTGTGTGGGGTAGTGGCGGCGGTCGACCCATACGAGATCGCCTACTTGGAAGGAGGGGGCTTGAAGACGGTGTCGGTCAGCAAACTCCTTATAACGTTGGCGAGCGCGCTGTAGGAAGGCCAGGGCGGCTGCCTGCGCCTGCTGTATTTGGGTTAGTAAGTCCCCTGCGGCGGGGATCTGTGACAGGGCCACGTCCGGCGTGCAGATGCGCGGTTGGAATCCATAGGTGACGAAGAAGGGGGAGGCTCCGATGGACGCGTTGTGGGTGGTGTTGTACACAAATTCGGCAAGGGGAAGCAGTTCACACCAGTTATCTTGCAGGTGGTCTATGTAGCATCGGAGATACTGTTCCAAGGTCTGGTTGATGCGTTCCACTTGCCCATTGGCTTGCGGGTGGTAGGCTGTGGTGAGGTTTAAATGGATTTTCAAGGCCCGTAGCAGGGTTCGCCATAATCGGGATGTGAATTGTGTTCCGCGGTCGGAGACGATATCCAGGGGAACCCCGTGTAGCCGGATAACGTTCTGCAGGAGTAGACTTGCAGTCTGCTTGGCGGTAGGTAGGCTGGGACAGGCCGCAAAGTGGGCCAGTTTCGAGAAATGATCGGTGACAACGAAGATCGTTGTCTGCTTTTGGGACGGGGGTAGTTCCACGATGAAATCCATGCCAATACGGTGCCACGGTCCCTGGGGCATGGGCGCGAGGTGGAGCAATCCCAAAGGCTTTTGTCGGGGTATTTTGGTCTTGGCGCATGTCTCACAAGTTCGGACGTATTGTTCCGTGTCCTTGCGCATGTTGGGCCACCAAAATTGTCGTTGCAACAAGTCATATGTCCGTTTGACCCCGGGGTGGCCTGCGAGGGGGGCATCATGGTGGCTCCACAACGCCTGTTTGCGGGCCTTCAGTGGCACCCATGTTTTCCCCTGGGGGGGGGAACCATGCGTTTTCGGCGCGTCCTGCGACTAGGGGCAGTTCGTCGGCCGAGTATTGTCGCAAGTGCTCGTGAGAGAGCCCGACGCCCGCCGTGGCATAGGGGGGAAGAATTGGTTCTCCCTGTTGTGTGTTACAAGGTTGCTCCTCCAAGGATCGTGAGAGGGCGTCCGCAACAATGTTGTTCTTTCCTGGCCGATATTGGATGGAAAATGAAAAACGTGAAAAGAACAGGGCCCAACGCCCATGATGTGCGTTGGCGATCTTGACCCGTTGGAGGTAGAGGAGGTTTCGATGGTCGGTGATCACCTGGACGGGCCATCGGGCTCCTTCTAAGTAGTGCCGCCATGTGGCGAACGCGGCTTTGATAGCGAGGAGTTCCCGATCCAGGATGGTATAATTTACCTCGGCACTAGTTAGTTGCCTGGAGTAATAGGCGCAGGGTAGCAGGACCTGTTCGGTTGGGTCTTCTTGCAGTAGCACCGCTCCAATGGCGGTGCTGGAGGCATCAGTTTCCACTACGAAGGCGTTGTCGAAATTGGGAAAACGTAGCAGCGGGGCCTGGGTAAATGCGGTCTTCAATTCTTCAAAGGCTTGTTGCTGGCTAGCGGTCCAGGTATAGGGGACCCCTTTTCGCAGCAACTGGGTCAGGGGCTTGGTAGTTGCCGCATACCGCGGAATGTACTGCCGATAATAATTCGTTGTGCCTAGAAACCTTTGTAGGGCCTTCACTGAGGGAGGAGGAATCCAGGTCAGGATCGCCTTTACCTTGGACCCAGCCATTTTCAATCCTTCCGGGGAAATGATGAATCCCAGAAAGGCGATGGACGTGGTGTGAAAGACACACTTCGATCTTTTGCAAAACAAACGATGGTTCCGTAGCTTGGTTAACACATTTTGTACGTGCTTCACGTGGTCCTCCCGGTTTTGGGAGTAGATCAGGATGTCATCCAGGTAGGCGATTACTGAGACGTCCAACACTTCCCGGAGAACATCATTGATGAAGTGCTGGAATGTGGCCGGTGCGTTGGCCAACCCGAACGGCATCACGAGGTACTCAAAGTGCCCGTACCTCGTACGGAACGCGGTTTTCCACTCATCCCCGGCTCGCATGCGCACTAGGTTGTAGGCCCCTCGAAGGTCCAGTTTGGTGAATATCCTTGTACCCTGTAACCGGTTCAAGAGTTCGGGGATTAATGGAAGCGGGTAGCGATTCTTGATCGTAATCGCGTTGAGCTCTCTATAATCAATGCACGGTCGGAGCCCCCCATCCTTTTTGGGAACGAAGAAGAGGGGGGCTCCCGCCGGGGAAGTGGACGGGCGAATAAACCCTTTCTGTAGGTTCTCATCAATGTAGGTTTTCAAGGTGCGGAGCTCGGGCCCGGAAAGGGCATAGATCCTCCCATAGGGGGGCTGTGTGTCAGGGAGAAGGTCGATCGGGCAGTCATACGGCCGATGTGGGGGAAGGACTGCGGCCTCTTGGTCGTCAAAAAGGTCCACATATTCTTGGTAGCATGGTGGTAGCCCGGTTCCGGCCGTCTCCGGGAGGGTAGCGCACAATGAGCTTGGCGGCGGCGGGTCTGTGGTGAGAGCCCCTTTTGTTCCCTGAACCTGGATTTCCTGGGTCTGCCAGTTGATGTTAGGGTTCCATTGTTTCAACCACGGGAGTCCTAGGACTATGGGAAAAATGGGGGTGCAGACCACATCTAGACATACGGGCTGTGTACACCCCTGAATGGTAAGGGGTAACGGTGGAGTTTGGAGGGTAAGGGGCCCCGACACCAGCGGGGACCCATCTATAGAGTGGATGATCTCCGTTGTGGCTCGGGGGCGACGGGGAATCTGGTAGCGTCGTAGGTATCCAATGTCGACGAAGTTTCCGGAGGCACCGGAGTCGATCAGGCCCCACCCCACCAACGTATGGGAGGGGCTCAACCCTAGCATAAGGGGAATCCGTAAATGCGGGAATCTGTCGTGCGAGGGGTTGTTGGTGGGTCCGCCAGCGCGGCTAGGGGTCCGGGCAGGGCCCAGGATGCCCCCTATACATCCTGGGCGGTGGCATTTCCCGTCTCGCGTCGTCCTTTGGGGGCCGCTGGACAATTCCGGGCGAAGTGCGAGGCGTCCCCGCAATAAAAGCATAAGCGGGACGTCCGGCGGCGCTCTCGCTCTGCAGCCGTAAGAGGTCCCCGCGAGGCCCCGATCTGCATGGGCTCCGTGTCTTCCGAGTGAGGGGGTTCTCTCCGAACAGCCCCTAAAGGGACAGGCCGCAGGGGAGGGCCCCGGGTATTCTCGGTCCGACGTTCACGTCAACGTTCGGTGAGCCGTTCATCGATCTGAACCGTCATCGTGACTAATTCTCCCCACGTCTTGGGGGTACTCGCGTAGACCAGTTGATCTTTGATCTCATCGTTGAGGCCCCGCCGAAACATCACCCGGAGTACGT
Organism: Sphenodon punctatus; assembly: GCA_003113815.1. Lineage (NCBI taxonomy): Eukaryota > Metazoa > Chordata > Lepidosauria > Sphenodontia > Sphenodontidae > Sphenodon > Sphenodon punctatus. The sequence continues at coordinate 872,181 of QEPC01014017.1, forward strand.
TGTCCGGCCAGCCTAGGTCCACCGCGACTTGCTGGAACCGGGTCACGTATTCTAGGAGGGGCCCTTTGCCTTGCTTCAGGGTGGTAATTACTGTCTCCGCCTCCTGCGTGCGGTGAGGGTAATCGTATAGAAATTTAAATTCCTTGACGAAGCCGTCGTAATCTTCTAGCAGGGGGCTGTTGCCGGTCAGCAGCGGGGTGGCCCAGGCCAGAGCCTGGCCTTCCAATAGCCCAATAACAAAGGCCACCTTTCGCGCATCCGTGTCATAGGTACGCGGCTGCGTTTTAAACGTAAGTTCGCACAGGGCCAGGAACCCCCTGAACTGGCGGCGGTCCCCGGTAAAGTGCGAGATACAGGGTCCCTTGGGTTCCCGGGGTCGCAGCGCCCCCCCTTCGGCCCCGGCTGGGAGGGCGGGGCCTACCAGCGGTGTCGCGTCGCTGTCTCGTTGGTCCTTGAGGTCCTTGACCTCCATCGCGAGGGACTGCACAGTGTGGGTCAGCTCCTGGAGCTTGGCCAGGATCTGTTCCATAATGATAAAGGCTGGTGCTTCTGTGGGGCCCGGGGGGGGCAGCCCACGGTCCCACGGGGGTAGGTAAGGGAAGGAGAGGGGGTTCGAACCTTCCGGGTCCCGGGTAGAGCGTTCCCCTCTAGGTCTGGGAAGCGGTGCTGCTAGAAAAGGTTCCCTCAGGGTCTTATGCGGTAGTTTGGAGGCTCTCAGGCTCTCCCTACCAAGCTCATCACAGGGATCTAGGCGCAGCCACTTCCCAACCGGGGAAGGCCCCTCACACACGGGCCACAAGCACACCGGAACCCAGGTCCCAGGGGGAGTGTAGAGAGGTGGGAGGAACACCGGTGCCAGGGGCCCCCGCAGGGGCGGGGGTGGGAACACGAGATGAGGAAGGGGGCTTCTTGCACTGCCAAGTTCCCGGACACCACGTGGGCTATAGGGGAGGACGGGGAACACCCACTCACTGTTGTCCACGGGGCTTCGCACACGCACGCACACACACACACACCAACACTCACGCACTCGCTCTCCTTGCTCTCTGTCACCAATGCTCTCAATTCCTCTCGGGTCTCTCCACACATGGGGCCGGTCTCACAGGCTAAGGCTCTGATCACCAGCAAGGAAGGAGTGCCATGGCCTGCCTTATGTAGGCTGTGCTGAGTGCCGAAGCTGCAGCCGCTGTGAGCGTCGCAGCGGGGCGTGCGGGGGCGTGGTCACGTTGTGGACGTTGGAGGGGGGCGTGGCTACCTCGTGCACGCTGGGGGGAGGCATGGCTGCCTCCGGCGGCCCTCTAGTTGTCCGTCGGCACGCCGGCGGGGGCGGGGCCTTGGGACACGTGGCCTCCTCCTCTCTCACAGGGGGCGTGGAGTTGTGGGGTCTGGCATTCGGCTGTTTCTTGTCCTGCGCGCCGCGGCGGAGCCCCCCTGGGCCCCGCCGCTGGCGACGGCCCCATCTCCTCAGGCCCCAGGGCCTGACAAGAAGTGATGCGCACCCGGCCATGTGTTGCAGAGTAAAAGAACTTTTCTCCGCCCACGCCCGGGAAAATTTCTGGGGGTTCAGCATACGGAGGTGTATCTGTATGTATGGCTGGACTTCAATGGAAGGATCCACAATTGGGGACAACGGGAGGAAGTTATAGCCAATCTGAGATATCTTCTTGGTGGATTTATCCAGGGATCTGATATGAAGGCAATTACTTATCTCCCGCCCCAGGACTGGACAGCAAGGTTGCATCTTCAATTTACACAGCAATATTGGGTCACCCGGATATTTGAAGCTAGGAAGGACCTGTTAAGAAGAGGGATCTCCATTGATAGGGTTCTGAGTTACTTGCCTGAAACGGGTAGTGTATACAAACAGCCCCCTGGTTCAGGGGAAACTGCCTGTTCCTCTGTCAAAAACAGACGTTAAAAGCAATGAGAACCCTGCTCTGGATAATAGGGGGGATTCAAATACGAAGGAGATTAGGCAGGTTCCATCTAGCCAACTAGTGAAGGGGGGGGTCTAGGTAGCCTCCAGGAGCAGATACTAGAAGCCCCGAAACCTGCAATAACAAGTGACTCCCTGGAGGTTAGGCCTCATATAGGGGTGGGGGAGTTTATGGACTTTGAGACAGGGGTAGTCCATCCAAGTTTGGGTCTAGTCCAAAAGCAGGGGCCACAGGGAAATGTAGGAATACAAGAAAATGATACTCCTTTGGAGCACAAAGGAAAATGGAGGCTTACGCCTCTGGATGGCCAACAAATTGGTGCTTTCTTGGTAGGGGATAGGGAGGAGGGGGACTTGGGAGTAATCATCATCATCATCATTGTTTATTTATATCCCGCCTCCCTCCAGAGACTCAAGGCGGCTAACAACACAGAAATACATCTGCTGGAGATACTTTCCCACACAGAGGTCCAGCACATAGCTTCTCAATATAATCCATACAATTTCAATAAAGTACAATTTAACACTATCCTCTCCATTGTATCCCATCTGACCATCCCCCAGTCAGGGATGGTCCCACCCACCAAATGTCCTGCTGCCACCAGGACACTTCAGCTGACTCACCCCTCTCTCACAGGGGGAGTCACCCCACCTCACTACACACCAAAAAATTACAAAATAACATATTACATCACAATATCATAGAACAACAATTATATATACCAATTAATCCACACAGGGACCAAAAACAAAAACATTGCATTCTCCATATATCATATTACCCACTTTAACTTACGTCCCATTCTATCACTTCACCCACAAAAACAGGAAAAATCCCACCTTCCACTAACTCCCCCCTGCTAGCCCAGACACACACCTCACCACCTCCACCCCCCTCTCACCGGGGGCAGATGGCCCCACTAACCCAACCTCATCAATCATTACCAATTCATCCCACTCTTCCCTTTCCCCCAGTTCTTGCACCAACCCCAACCATGCCACACCATCAATACACCCTCCCTCCTCCTCCCCCCTCCTTCTACATCCTGTCTTCTCACTCACTCTCTCCTGCCCAACTCACTTCCCCAGCATAATATTCCCCCCTCACCCCCTCCTGACCCCGAAGGGCCCCAAAGGGCCGCACCCTTTGGCCGTGGCCCTTTGGCTCACGGCCGCTGGCTGGCGGTTCACTTAAGTGCTTGTTAGCACTTCCGATCTTCCGCGGGGGGGCGGGCAGGGAGGGTGGGTATAGTCTGTCCCAATCCCCCCCTCACCTTCACCCTTTGTCTCCCCAGATGCTTGGCGGGTTCCCCTCATCCCCCAGGAAGCGCAAGCAGCAGCGGCAGCACAGGAGCTCTCTCCCGATGGTAAGTCCGTGCAATGTCCAAGTGCAGCCGCAGGTGCATGATCCTACACGGTCTTATTATGAACCTTCCTGTTATGGACCAGGACAAGCTCATATCGCAGATCGAGACTCTAAAAAGTAGGATCCAGTATCAAACTCTGGATTATAAGGTGCCCTCATTGGGTCCAGCTGATGCTATCTCTAAAGCACAAATCAATACAGATGTCCTTACAATAGTGCGTTATTTGGAGGAGTCCGAACAAGGTTCCCCTTGTGAGCATGTTAATGGCAAAAGCCATAATGTGCAAGACCCCTCAACGCTGGGTAGGAACAGAGTTAGTAATGTTGTGGTGGTAGAAGCTGATATGTCACTAATTACTCCAGAGGCTATCCCCACGTGACTTAATGATGAGGGGCCCCAGAGAGAAGTAACATGGGATGGGAACCATGGGCAGTTAGAGAAGCTAATTGGGGGGGGGGGGGGAAGAGTGTCCCCATACGCTAATTAGAATAGCATCATGGAATATTACTGGCCTTAAAGCGAAATTGGATGACTTGGACTGGGAGGAATTTCTGTCAGGGTTCGATTTAATATGTCTACAGGAAACCTGGTTATTGCAGGAAATCCCAATCCACTTATCCAAATTCGATGGGACGTTCCAAAATGCGCAAAAATTGAGGCCTAAGGGAAGACCATCAGGGGGCTTAGTGGTACTTTCATCTAAGGGATTGACTGGGAACCTGTTCAGTTTATCATCAGCAAGGCCAGAGATCCAACAGGTTTTACTTAAAATGGGGCAAAAGCAGAGCACCTGGCTTCTAATTTTCAACATATATATACCTCCGGTTACATCTAGGTACTACCAAGAGGATGTTTGGGATTCTATGGAAGAAATAGTGTTGGAAAGGCAAGAACAATATCCGCATGCTATCATGGTACTAGTGGGAGATTTTAATACACCCCTAGATGCTGGGTGGGGGGGAACTCCATTATACATCTGAAGACAGGAAATGTTTGATTCCCCGGCCCAACAGCAACTATAGGAGTTGCCGCTTGGAAGACCTTATGTATAAGGCAGATCTCCATTTAGTAGGAGAAAAATATCTTAGGGACCCAATAAAGGGTAATACGTTTATAGGCCCCCAGGGGAGAAGTACCATAGATTTTTTTTTCTCCAATCGAATAAATTTTGATAGATTCCAAAAATTTTCACTGACCCCCATGCCAGAGAGCTATCACTTGGTAGTTAGTGTTGATGTTATATCCCAGATGCAAGGAAGCAGTGGAGATGAGGTTTCCGCCTGGGCAAAGCTGACAGGGAAAGCCAAAAGGATCACCCAGCCCCAATTGATTGTCCAAGTGCATGAACTCTGTGCCTCACCAAAAATATATGACCTTACAACTCGATTGATGGCCGGGCATGATCTCTTAACTACTATGCAGAGTTATGAGGGGATAATTGGCAGTTTTTGTCAGGAATTTGTAAACTCGGGTACAGCACGTTCCTTACAACCGTGCCAACCCTGATTTGACAAAGAATGCAGAATACTTAAAACTCAATTAATTACTGCTAGAAGGTGCTGGGTTCGTGATTACAATCTGAATGACCAGGTAAAGTATAAAAAGTATAGGACAGAGTATGTTGAATTAATTAAAGAGAAAAAAGCTAAATACTTTGAAGAAGTTTGGGCCCGTGTGGAGATAGCACAGAGGGTGGGGAACTCTACCCAGTTCTGGCTGATCCTAAATAGGATGATTAATAATCAGGCAAGATCTACTGACCCAAAGGTCCCCAAAAGTGATTGGGAAAACTTTTTTGCACAGCTATATAAAGAACCCCCAGTGTTGGAGGATACTAACAAGGAAATTAGCAAGCTGCCCATTCCCATAGAGGAGGGGGGGCTAGCCTTTTCTAAGGACTTAATCATGGAGATGATATTGGCTCTGAAAGGGAATAAAGCTCCTGGTCCTGACAGAATTACTGGGGAGATGTTATTAGCTTACCCTCAGTGGTGGGCCTTATTACTTATAAGGCGTTTGGTTGTTTTGCTGGGCATTTGAGGCTTCCGGAGGTTTGGCAGCAGAGCTGGATAGTTCCTATTTTTAAGAAGGGCTCTGCTGCTGATCCTGCTGTTATCGCCCGATAAGCTTGCTATCAGTTGTGGGAAAGCTTTTTGCTAAATGTCTACTGAAACAGCTCGAGAAATGGGCAGAAGAGCAGTCAATTATCCCGCACGAACAGTTTGGTTTCCATAGGGGAAAATCAACAACTGACTGTTGTTTTATCCTGCAGCATTTGATTCATAAGTACCATAAGATCAGGAAAGGCAAGCTTTATTTAATGTTTATTGATCTATCTAAAGCCTTCGATTTGGTTCCCCGAGAAAGGCTATGGGGTAAGCTGTCAAATCTGAGAATTAATATCCAGTTGCTTTCCCTTATCGTCCAGTTATACTTCAATAATTCTGCTAGGATTAAAATAGGGGATAACCTAAGTGGAGAGAGAGCCATACAGAGGGGCGTTAGACAGGGGGGTGTCTTGGCCCCTTTACTGTTCAACATCTATCTGTCAGATCTGGTGGAAAGAGAGGCTAATGTGTCACCTTAGGGGGTACTTACTGTAGGGGGACACCAGGTCGGAATGCTGCAGTTTGCAGATGATATAGTGATTATCTCGCAAACTGCGGCAGGTTTACAGCGTTCACTGCGGGGATTGGATGGATATTGTTCCACGAATGGGCTGACCCCAAACCTGCAGAAGTCTAAAATTATGCTGATAGGGGTTCGCAAAGCTTCAGTTAGATGGAAATTGATGGATCAATTGCTGGAAATAGTGCCAGCATTTACATATCATGGGGTTACATTCTCCAGTAGATGCAATTGGATGAAGCACATCCAGCAACATGCAGTTAAGATGGGTCAATCAGTGGGAGCCTTACTTAGGGCAGCGTATAGGTCACAAGGAGTAAAGCTTTCTACTTTTTTTAAGGTGTATAGTGTAAAGGTCCCACCCTCAGCTACTTTTGGGTTTGAAATTACTCCCTATCCAACAGTAACCCCACTGGAGAAAGCCCAGGACCTCTTTTTACGTAGGATACTGCAAGTGGGGAAAGAGGTACCAGGCCCGGTGCTGAGGGCAGAAACAGAAGTCCACTCCATACAGTCACCGGGTAAATTGGCATTTATCCGGTACTGGGTAAGGTTGCTGAATATGGATGAAGCGTCGCTCCCCAGACTATGTCTGTATGAGGAACTAGTGTATTCGGGCACACGGGGGTATCCATGGATAGATTATCTGGGTTATTTGATCCATTCTCAGGGGTTTTCCTTTGCCTATTTCTTTGACAAATCCTTAACAGCTATATACAACCAGATACAGACTAGGATAAAGGATATTAGCGCACAGGAGGATATGGCAGCCCTGTTAAGATAGAAGGTTGCTCCAAGATTTGGGGAGATCAAACCTCAGTGGGGATTTGAAAAGTATTTGGATGCTCTCCCAAATCGTGTATTGCATAGGTGTTATTCGCTCCTCCGATTCAACCTCGTTCAGACAGCTGTGATCGAAGGGCGGTATAGGAAGATCCCTTACAATGAACGGTTGTGTTCTTGCTGCCTCGAGGAGGTGGAATCGATTGAACATTTTTTGCTTGTTTGCCCTTACTATTATGTTCTGAGAAATGTATGGTTGCACCCTCTGGCCAGAGATTGGGTTTATGTTGATTTGGAAGCTAGATTTAAAAGCCTCCTTCTCTTGTCTAATAAAGACCTCTTGTCTAAGGGATAATAATTATTATCCCTTAGGGGTGTATTTCTAGAGGGCGAAGGTTGGGATATATTATCCTTGCAATTGACATGGCATATTTTTATTTATATGTTTAGGGGATAGATGGTAGTGGAACTAATTGGTTTTTGTTATGAGTATTTTGTATGTATTAATTATATTGTTTAAAGTGAACAAAATTTTTGTTTTATAGATCAGTTTGATCTAATTAGGGATTTATATTGGGGGTTATGAACGTTCAATTTTAATTTGAGTAGAGTATTTCTGATTTTATGATTAATTTTTAGCTTGTTGGTTATGTATGTGTGTGTGCTTTCTGTTAATTGTTTGTTTGTGTGTTTGTTTGTTTGTTTGTTGTTGTACTGGTAGCCATGGCGAAGGCCCGAGCTAATAAACTATTATTATTATTATTATAAAGCAATGCCCATGGGATGCTCTATTTCATGCTCAGTTTTGAGCGTTTTAGCTCCCTGGTTGAATGGGTGGTACGGTGCTCGGCAGAAGGGGGGGCATTACGAAATATTTTGATGACTTCCTCTTTGTCGGGCGAGCCGGCATGACAGAATGCTCTGAATTAGTGGACACCTTTCAGCAAGTGGCTGGGCACCTGGGCATTCCCCTGGCAGATGAAAAGACAGAGGGGCCTAGCACTGTTCTAACTTACTTGGGCATTGAATTGGATACTGTAGCCGGGGAGTAACGATTACCCATGGACAAAGTGAGGGCATTGATTCTCAAGCTGGAAGAGTGCAGGTTAAGATCACAGTTAAGCAGTTGCAGTCTTTGGTGGGTAGCTTGAACTTTGCTTGCAGGGTCATAGCTCCGGGCAGGGTATATGGCAAGCTTGCTGGTGAGCCTATGCCTCATTACCATGTCAGGGTCACCGGTGACATTAAGCAGGATTTGGGGGTATGGCTTAATTTCCTGAAGGAGTTTAACGGGGTTAGCGTATGGAGAAAGCAACTCCTCCTAGAAGCGGAACTGGAGGTCCACTCAGATGCAGCAGGTTCCCAGGGTTTCGGTCTATATTTTAGGGGCAGGTGGTGTACACTACAGCTAGGTGGCCACAGGAATGGTTTGATGGGGGTATAACAAGGGATCTTACATTCCTTGAGTTATTTCCCATGGTCATCACAGTGCAATTGTGACACGGGCACTTGGCAAACAGGTCAGTGCTGTTTTGGTGTGACAACCAGGCAGTGGTCCATATAATCAACACACTGTCATCACGCTCTCAGTGGGTTATGGTTTTGGTAAGAGCCATGGTTCTCAGTTGCCTGCAGCATAACATTCTGTTTCATGCCAAGCATGTTCCTGGACTCTAGAATGAGATTGCAGATGCTCTTTATCGGTTCCAGATGGAGCGTTTCTGCTTGTTGGCACCTCAGGCCAACCAGACCCTGGGGCCCATGCCAGCAGCCATGTGGAGCCTTGGATCATAGAGCTCTGCACGACCGTGCAGGGCTCTTTGGCTGCCCGTACCAGATTGGCTTACGCCAGTGTTTTTCAGGCATTTCAGTGTTTCCAGGCGCCGCATGAATGGAGCTTGAGTTTTCCGATTCACGAAGCGCAGGTTTTACAGTTTGCTATGGCTTAAGAAGGGAGAGGTTGGCTGTGAGGACAATTGCTGGGAAATTGGCTGCTTTGGGGTTTATGAGTCAACTTGCCAGTCACCCTTGTCCAGATAGGGGTTTCTTTGCCAGTAGACTGTTGGAGTCATGGGCGCGCGAGCAGCCTGCCACCATTGATTCTAGGTTACCTATTATGCCCCCCTCCACCCCTTTTAGTTCGAATTGTTGATTCCTTGCAGTTGGTGTGTTATGACAAGTTTGAGGAGAGTATGTTTGCCACACTTTTTACATTAACATTCTTTGGGGCTTTTTGTGTTAGCGAGTTGGTGGTGGAATCAGCCAGGGACAGGTCGGGTAGGGCATTAGTGGTATATGATGTCGCAGTTGGCACCCAGGAGGTACTTATTCATTTAAGAATATCAAAAACCGACCAGCAGGGAAGGGGGCGTACCATTAGGTTGGCTAGGGCAGGTGACGCCACGATATGCCCGGTTCGGGAGGTGCAAACATACTGGGAACTCTGGCCAGGGGTTGTGGGCCCATTCTTTTGCCACCTTAATGGGTCACCTGCCACTAGGCATCAGTTTGTGACAGTTCTCCATGTGGCATTGGTTAAGCTCCACCTCCTGTACAAGGAGTTCGGGTCTCATTCATTTAGAATAGGGGCAGCTACCTTTCCAGCCCAGATGGGTATGTCTGGTAGAGACATTCAGGCAATCCAGTCATTGGAGGTCAAGGTCTTACCGCATGTACGTGCGAGGGGATCCCATCTAGGGCACACAGTAATCATCTTATGTGTTTCCTTGACAGATGCTGCCATGCAACGGAGACCGATTATTTGGATCATGGGAGATCGCCTTGTACGATGGGCAGCCAAGGCAGCGAGGAAGGATCCCAGCTGGTGGTGTTAGACAGGGCAGTGATTACTGGCTGGGATGGAGCTGGATGAAGTGGCATCAGCTGCTCCCACAGCTCACGTTACAGGCCAGGGGTGGCAGACCTGACATCTTGGTGGTCCATTTAGGGGAAAACGATTTACCAAGGCTTAAAGGGGTGAAGTTAATTAGGGACATAAAAACCGGTATTTGGGAAGTAAACCAATTATTTCCGGGGGTTAGGTTGATTTGGACAGTTAGTCAAGAGGGTCAGTTGGGGAGAAGGGGTACCGCCTAAAAAAATAGATAAAACTAGAAAAACAATTAATAGGGAAATTCAGAAATGGTTAGGGGCAATCGGGGGGCGGGGGGGAGACAGTTGGGCATAGTTTCATTTCACATAGGAATCTAGAGTTCTTTAGGAAAGATGGGGTCCACCTGTCCCTTGCTGGTAATATGTACCTACAAGCTCTGTGGGCTAGGTTACTGAATGTGTTAGGATAGGTGTGGAGGCCGGACCCGTCCGAAGGTATCGGCGGTTCCTTGGTGGCGGGGGTCCAGTATCAGTTGAAAGCAGGGTAAGTGAACGTAGGAGTGGGGAAGCCACGCCTACTGCAATTGCAGGGTATGGCAAGCGAGGTGTTGGTTCCCTGGGAAGAGTGACCTGGGACGGTGGTAGGGGCATTGTATGGACCCCCACTGATGGGTACCTTACTCAAGTCCGAATGGACCATGCCCCCCTTTGGCCGCACGCACCAGCGCTGGACAAAGGGGGAGACGTTATTGTTATTGGGGAGGTTATCGAAGGTATATCGAGACCTCCCCTGAGGTTAAGGTTAATCAGCTACGGTTGATGCTGGACCCTGATCGCAATAGGCGATGTCACCCCCCACCTATTCTGTTCAGTTTGTAATTTGGCTTAATAAAGGGTGTGGCCATGTTTAAATCCATATGATGGTGTCCTGTCTCATTTGTGGTGCGTTGACAATTAATGGATGGTGAGGGAAGGGGGCATACGCCTTCCCCTGCACCCCAGAGACTCACTCTCTCAAAGCAGCTGCTTGTTTCCGCCGCTGTGCAGCCGCTCTACTGCTTCCATGGCAACCACATCAAATCTCCAGTTTTGGTGCATGCACAGGAGGCACAGGATAATGCCCTGCACCTATCCTCTTAGCGTCGCCCTGTTTTTGCTCTATGTGCAGATTAGGGACTATAATTTATATAGTAATCCACATTTCTGCATTGGCTATGGCAATCCATCCATTCCAAAGACTGTGAATTGTAGGGGAATGGGGACTGAAGTGACTAATATTGTATTATTAGAACTAATATTGTATCTTATGCAAAATATAAGTTATGGATCTGTATTTTGACACCATGGGTTTGTTTGGTTTGTGCCTCACCTGAATTTAAGACTACTTTCACTCACTCACTCACTCACACACACACACACACACACACACACACACACACACACACACACACACACGCTGTGAGAGGGAATGCGCAAGCCAGAATATGTGTGGGGTTGGGCCGCTCTGAAGGTCGTCCCACCGCGGCTTTGCCGGCAAACACCCACAGAGATACAGAGCTGGATTTCATGCTCTCGATCTCTATGTATGTTTGCTGGCAAAGCTGCGCGGGGGGCTTTCAGACCAGCTGAACCCTGCGCGTATCTTGGCTTGAACATTCCCTCCCGCAGTCAAAATATGCGCCGGGGGGGAGGTGTGAAAGTGGTCTCAGATTGTTTGTATTTTATGTATGGCTCCACAGTTGTCCTTCCTCTCCTGGGCATGCAATGCGTTGCAGGCAGGGGCAATTTTGTGGGCCCAATTGGAACTTGAAGGGCATAGCTGTGCTGCCTCATCTTCTTTAAAATGTTTTCCTGGCCCTGTGAAACCCTAATTGTCTGCTTTCTGATTTGGGGGAGGGGGGGGGGCTTGGATGGAAGGGATTCTTTGCTTGAAATTTTACCTGTATTTTAAAATGGCCGCTTTGCAGTTTGGTGGGATGTGGCAGGCTTTTCTGCAAGAAGACCATGCCACATGTCTTGGGGGGAGAAGTGGAACTCCATGCTGCTGCTTTTATGGTGTGCTAAGGACTTCACATAATATTCTTGAGTTAAGATGGTTTGCTTTGCTTGTTCTGTGTTTGCATGATGCACTGTTGCTTAGTTTTCTCCCCCCACCCCCGCAAGCATGTGCAGAGGCCATATTGTGGGCCCACTGGCCATAGCTACTCTGGTTTAAAATGGCCCCTTTGCTGATTTCCACCCTAATTGTCTGCTTTCTTTTTCTTGGGTGGGTGGGGGGGAACCTATGGGTTTGGATGGAATGATTTCTTTGCTTCAATTTCCCCTGCATTTTAAAATAGTCGCTTTGCAGTTGTGGCAGGCTTTTCTGCAAGAAGGCCATGCCACACGTTGGTTGGCTAATGGCTAGTCACCCTGTATACCCTGCCTGGCTGCAGCACATGCCTTTTGCACTGCAGTAGAACTGTGCAGCTTCATGGTTCGGGTTTTGGGGGAGAAGTGGAACTTCATGCTGCTGTTTTTATGGTGTGCTGAGGACTTCACATAACATTGTTGGGTTAAGATGGTTTGCTTTGCTTGTTCTGTGTTTGCATGATGCACTGTGGCTAGTAGGCTCCATCTACCATTGGCTAGGCTCCTCCCACTTCTGGCCCCACTCTGCGCCCCACCAGCCGCTACTGGTCTGATGCAGAGCAGGAAGACACAAGGGTGCATCCCTGGAGCAGCTCTGAGGGTTGGCACCCCCGCTGAAAACACCCTTTGTGTTATTAGACCTTATGTGCCCCACAAAGCCAGTAAATGAGAGCAGAGAGGAGCCCTGCGGAAGTATACTCGTTAAATTATTGCTTGGAAATGTCAACATGCACAATATTTACCCCAGTGTTAGCAATAAACTCTTCTGTGTGTAACACGGCAACATCTGCCACTGCTATGCAGCCTCACCCTTTAATCAGGTACAGATGGTTTCTATATTCCCAGATTGGTCTTCCCCATTTTCTTTTGTGTGAGAAATAGAAACCAGTTTTCTTTGTGCTCTGCCTCAGGTAGTCTATGCTATACAACATAATGCTTGATGCCTCTTACATACATCTTGTGTCACGCTGTTGCGGGAAGCTTACAGTGGAAGTCAGGAAACCCATTATGCAGCAGCAGTATAGTTAGGGCCGGTGCAAGGGTACTGGGCGCCCTAGGCGAAAGTTCAGCGTTGCGCGTACGCACGCACGCACGCACGCACACACGCACACACACACCCGTGATCACATTAAAAAATGAACATTTTGCATTGGTATGAATGAATATATATTTTACACAGGAAAAGAGAACGATATAATATGGATTGATTGTACATTCTCATTGTTCATTATTGAAACAACTCTGGGTGAGCACATCAACAACAACATCAACAGCTTACTATACTGAGCAATATCAAGATGCTCTTCAAAAATAAATAAATACGGAATAAATACACTGGGTGAGCATAACACCCAAGTCAAACTGAGAAACTTTCAATATTGCACATTGGAACATGAGGGAAAATATATACCCAAGTCCCTCACCGTGTAAACCTTTGGAACATTGGACAAACATTGTACATAAAAACAACAGAAGAAGTGGGTGAGAAGCGGCACTTCTCACCCAGGGTACTGATATGTAAACAGAGGTCTTGTCAGAAAGACCTAACGTACTAGCCCCCACAACACCTAAATCCAACATTTGGGTGATGAAGTCATCAATTAGACAGGGACTTCCCCTTTGTCTCCTACTGGCCTGCCCGGCTCATATCACATGCATCATGTGAATTAACTAATTCCAAATGGCCAAGCCACAATCAAACACACGACACCCCAAAAGGCAGCCTATTAAGCACATTATGCCATGTAAAGAGACAATCTTTTAGATATATAACCAGTTCATTTGTGCCCCAAGCCCCATCCCCATATAAATCTGTACCACTACAAGCCAGCCCCTGCACCCCCAAGCCCCATCCTCATGTGAATCTGTGACCCCCCCGCAGTCTCTGTCCCAGCCCCAAGCCTCATCCCCAATCCCATATGAATCTGTGCCCCTAGCCCCTGCAGTCTCTGTCCCACCATCCCCTGCACCCCCATGCCCCATCCCCCCCACCCCCGCAGTCTGTCCCAGCCCCCACCCCTAAGCCCCATCTGTGCCCCCCACGCAGTCTGTCCCC
>QEPC01014017.1:886017-896615 GCA_003113815.1 Sphenodon punctatus
TCTGTCCCACCATCCCCTGCACCCCCCATGCCCCATCCCCATGTTCTCCAGCCCCCCACAGTCTCTGTCCCCCAGCCCCTGCAGTGCACCCCCCATCCCCATGCCCCCTCGCAGTCTCTGTCCCAGGCCCCAGCCCATATGAATCACTTACCTGCTGCTGGCTGCTCAGTACTCTGCTGCTTGGAGTCCCGGCAACTGTCCGCAGTACCTGTGCCGCTGCCCGCACGCCTAGCCACGCCCGGGGCCGCGCAGCACTTCATCTGCTGCACGCGGTCTGCTGCTGAGTCCTGACTCTTGCTGCCGTGCCACCTGCAGTGCTTGGGACTCAGGTGGTGGGCTGGCGCAGGTGCAGTCAGCACGTTGCTTGCGCAGCGTGCATACTTAGAGGCGGGGCTAAGGTGGCTTGGGAGGGGTAACTACAGGCCTCTGGCGCCTCCCGACTCCATCTCCATGCGTCACGCACATGGCCCCGGAGAAGGGAAGCTTAAAAAAAATTAAATTATCCTCAATTAATTGGGGCTCTGAAGCACGGCACCGGCACCCCTACCAAGTTGGCACCCCAGGCGGTCGCCTAGTTTGCCTAATGGCTGCACTGGCCCTGAGTATAGGGGCACTTGTGCTTCAGTGTGGTTACTCCTAGAATAGCCACTGAGGCCTGGTCAGGGATCATCTGCTCCTGCCCAGTTCTAAGGCATCATGTCATGGGCAGTCGTGCAACCGTTGCAGGGTCAGGCAAGACTAGAACCATTTCTCATTCAAGACAGAAACCAAAGGAACAACCAGAGTGGCAGGATGTGGCCCAGAAGGACAGAGCCAAATGATCACAATAAGCTGACCCACCAAATCAGGGGACTGCTCAGATTGAAGAAATCAGGAACAAGCTAGGAAAGAAGTGCCGGGAAGACAATCTAAGAAGGCTGGGACCAAGACCTGAGTGCAAGGATTGGAGATAATCTTCCACCATTAACTCATTGGGAATTTTGCATTGACTTCAATGAATACAGGACAAAGTAGTTCAGATGGTGTATTTTACTGGATGAGTTGCTGTTGGTGAGAGTATGCAAGATCTGATTTGAATCTCCTTTGTCTCTGTCTCTTACATTTGGAACCAATAGCAACCACACTCTCTCTTTATATTAATTATAACCTTTAGCATTTCTATAGCCATGTCAGTCTCAAGATGCTTCACAGCCTTCAGCTACGGAAACTTCCAAATGTCCTGTATAGGTAGCTATTGCTAACCTACCAAACTCTCCTTCTACTGTTGCTAAAGGTAAATGAGATATTTCATTCCAGAACCTCTGCTCTCATCAGAAATGCCATAGTTCCTAAGTGAAAGGTACAGAACTTCATCATTAAAATCAATGGGAATTTTGCCATTGACTGATGCCAATGGCTAATTTTCCATTGACATTGATGGAGTCAGGATTATGCCCACAATTTCAAAAATTGGAGATCCAATGAGAGTTTGATTTCAGAACTGTTTAGATCCAGGTTTGACTGGTCTGTTCTTAATTAAGATCCCAAAGAGACAGGAAATCTTAAGCTGTTTTTAAATGAGATGCTCCCACCCATGGACACCCATGGACATCCAGGAATGAGTGTCTGTTTGAATCAGAAATTCCCAGTGTCCATGGGTGGGAGTGTCTTGTTTAAATGTGGAGGTGTGTGGGCGCATCCCCCATTCACAGAACAAACGGCGAAAAGGTGGGCTGCTCTGTGCGTGGAGGTGGATGTAGATGGGTGTGCACTCATCTGCACCCTCCCACCATGCATGGCCAGTGTAGCGTAGCAGTGCACCACCTGCTGCACATGCCCCCCCCCCCTCCCAACTTAAAAACAGTCTTAGTTTGGTGAGATGGTATTCAAAATTGTGGAGAAGAAGGGTGTTCTCATACTCAGCTCTTCAGACTAAGGACCCTTGGTGAAAGGTTTATCGTGCTTTAACCACCCTATTGTTCTGACTATGGGTGAAAACAGACATGACGCTAACCACCCTTTAACCACCCTTGATGGTTATTTATGCATGTTGCAGGGCTGTATTGGTGCCCTATGCAGCCCTGAAACATGCATAAATGACCAGTAAAGGTGGTTAAAGGGTGGTTAGCATCATGTCTGTTTTCACCCTATTAGGGTAGTTAAAGGGGATTTGTACCACTCACCAGAATCATGGTTAGTTATTCCAGAATAACTAATACTGGTTAAAGACACTCGTGAGAACAAATTCTGAAAGGAGATCATTGTTAATGATCAGGTTAAGAAGTTGTTCTGTGGTAAGCATAAATCCACTATCTAAAATCTAATAAAAGAGAAAGAGCCAGTTCCAGAGAGAGCCAGAGGAGGGAATACGCAGTGACCAAGTGTTCCGAAATGAAGCAGATGTATTAATGGGGCATCATAACAGACATGCACACCCACTGAACCAACACACCACAAGCAGCGGAAAAAGAAAGTCCTCCAGGAATGAGTGTCTGTTTGAATCAGAAATTCCTGTTACATAACTAATCCAGACAGACGTTTTTCTAAGAAACCCTCTCAGAAGTTGACAAAACTAACCAGTCAGGTTTTTTTTCCAAGGCCAAGACACCAGACTAATTATAACTGGCTTGCTATTCTCTCAGCTTTAGTGGGGCTTAGGGTATTTTTAATCCTTTGGCAAAAGCTAGTTCTGTGCAGCGGTATTAAACAAAACAAGCCCTACCCATTCCACACAAGCTCTTGGCTGTTTGTTTGTTATTACTGCCTCCTTTCTTCTTACTGTTGCTTTATTTGTTGGTTAGAAACCTCATTATCCTGTGTTTACGAAGCTAGTGATGCCAACATTACAGGAGTAGATGCGACAACATGGCAGGGTCATACACAAAACCTTTGAGAGCCTGAGGTAAAATTTGAAATTCTTGCTGCTCATCTTTCCAGAAATATTACCCTGAAGATTAAAATGCTTTACCTTCCAACCCCATATGACCACCCCACCCCCTTTACATCTCTTCCTCTTGTCCTTTTTCCACCCCTTTACTCCCTCCTCACTGTCATGTCTGGATGCTTCTTAGATGATCTCAGATCCAGAGACATACACAGGCTTGGTTCAACAATAAGTGCAACTATGGCCCTTTTTAAGGTTGCTTTTAGACATGCGCAGTGCATGCGCAGCACAAAATCCTACCGGATGTAAAAGTCCTCCATGCAACATCGACATCGAGGTATTCAATTAACGGTTTTAAAAGAATGCACGACCAGCTTTAATGCGTGAAATGCTGCATCTAAATCCTGCATGTGGGATCCCTCCCCCCTGGCATGATTTTATGCCGTGTGTGTGCCACGCGCATCTAAAAATGGCCTATACAGACTGGGTGGGTGAGGGGAGGGGGTGTCCATGTGACGGCCGGTGCGGATGGGTGGGGGAGCGTATGTGCTCCCGCACTCCACGTGGTGCAGGGGGGATGGGTGGAGGCGGTGGCGGGTGTGTGGTGCGTGTGCGGCCTATCACACAGACGCACACCCACCTCCACCCATCTCTACTTATGGTATAAACAGACTTAGAACCTTGTTCTCTCTCTACAGTTCCCTCCCCTCTGTAGGTCTAACTTCTTTTGGAAGGTGAATTCTGATTGGTGGCTGCTGCAGCCACTTGGAATTCATGTTCCACAAGTGACTGGATCTGCTGCCATTTTGGAAATCCTCTAGCTCAGCCAGAGCAGAGGTAGGGAGTTCTAGCAGCTGCTAGGGATTTGGAAGCCTACTGAAATTGGGACCTTGGGGCAAACTGCCTGTAACAGACCCTTGTAAGTTCTTGTGTGATCCAGTGTAGAGTGTGGTTGGGTAGGACCTTGTGGGGATACCATCTTCCTGGAGAAGATAGGTATTGAGGCAAGTCCTGGAAAGGAATAATAGGGAAAGGACTTATGAGCCGATTGGTGGCTGCTAGCTAGCTAGCTGTGGGGCACCAGCCATGACAGACTGAACTGGAGCTGGATGGCTGGGGCCAGACAAGCAAACTAGAAATCTGCAGAGCACCAGAGGCTCAAGAGGAGTCTAGCTCTGCTTTAGCCTTTTCGGCAAGATCAGGAGGCTAGAGGAGCCTGGATGGCAAGGCCATGAAGCCTGAAAGCTGGGAGTTGAGGCAGGATTTGTGTCACCTAGGAGAATGGGACTGGGCACGTTTTGTTGGGGAGAATTAAACAGCACCTGGGTGTAAGCAAGCTGTGTAATGATTCCTTGGGACAGTGGATGCAGCCTTGCAAAGACATCCACAGTGCACTCGCTTTCAGGGACACTACTCAGCAGCAACCTTTACTGCAAGCTTTTGGGACTCATTGTGCACACTGTATGTGACTGCCCTAGCCATTCAAATGGGCCTGATAAATGATGCATTGGAGGATGGAGCCCCCTGTGATGTTCAATTTATTTCTTATTTATTTGTATTTATATGCCGCCCTTCCCTGAGGTTCAATGCATTAATTAACTCATGAATCCTTACTGATAACCAGTTGAGCGAGTAACATCAAGAGAGAAAGGATGCATTTTTACTGCTATGCCCACAGCCTAGTGCCTAAGAGAGCTAGCTCTTTTGTTACAGCTGCAGCTGCTGGTCTTGTAGCATATGCTTGCCTTGATCCGTCTCGTGCATCTCCATCAGTGAAGCATTCAGGAAGATCCAGGGAGCAATCAAGATTTCCTGCAGCTTTGAAAGGGCATACCACTTGATTCAGTGTAGGCATTTTCATTGATGAAGCATTGAGGAAGAGTATAAGGAAAAACAAGCAATGAACAATATATTTGAATTTGAAGATTGATTTCAGGATGGTGATATGTGGGGTCTACGGTTTGGATGTGGTTTGATCGCTGCACATGATCCTAATGCATAGAACAAATGTATCAGACGTCCCAGTTTTGTATATCCTGCTTATTTCATGCTCTATTGGTGTTAATTGATTTGTTTACTTAAATGTGGACACGTGGCAGCACTTAACTATCAAGTGTTGCATACTGGGTTAGAGAGAGACTTATTTATGAGTCACAAGTCAGTGTTTCCCACAGGAGACTTGGGGCGCTTTTACAGTAGTGGGTTGCAGTGGCGCGACCCGCCTCGCGTGATATTTCAAAATCCCGCAAGGTGGGATTAGATGAGACGGAAGTCCTGGATCACGCGCTTTGAAGGCGGTCACACATTGTTTGCAGACCGCAAATTAAATACCTCGATTGTGAGGTATTTAATTCACAGTCTGCAAACAATGTGTGACCGCCTTCAAAGCACGTGATCCCAGACTTCCATCTTGTCTAATCCCACCTTGCGGGATTTTGCAATATCATGTGAGCAGGTCGCTCCATGGTGACCCGTTCATGTAGAAGCACCCTTGACTGACTGTGGTATTTTTTTATTTCCCCATTTGGGAAGGTTTGTATATTTTTTGTAGGTATAGGAGATGAGCACAATGTTATAGAGATGGGCTGACCAAGTTTAGCCAACTCTCTATATTTATAATGTTGTGATGTGAACAGAGAGGGCAAATATACATTATGAAAGACTCATTTTTTAGAGACCAAGATTACCAGTGTAGAATAGAAGTTGTGAATTTTTGTTAAGTTCTTTGTTATGAACTTTTTGCATTCATGACATAAGCTGTAAACAAGGGAATATATTATGAGATAACAAATATAAAAATAAAATGCACTTAAAAATAAATATCTTTCTGGGTGTTACAGCTTTATTCTTAAGATCTGAGTGACTGAGCAGTTATACATAGGAATTATGGTATAAGAGACCACTGTGGGTAAGGTGTATACATTTTTTGTTATGAATAATATATTCAATTCACATGCAATAAGGCTTTCTATTAATAATTAATCTTTTCTTGTGCTCATTTCCAACAGCTATTATTGTATACAGATATCCCACTGAGGAAGGGGAGTTTCTTCCCTGAAACGCATTTGGGTATTTCATTCTGTTTGTCTCAGGTATTTTGTCAATTGGTGTGTATTTGACACCATGTGAAAAGATCATGTTTTTATATAGCAATTTATGGATGTCATCTTTTTGAATGTGTGTTTTATTGGAGGAGGATTGTGCCTCAGCCCAGGCACTGGAATAGATGCCTTGCAGGCATGGAGGACACTTCTGGCCCTTATAAGTCAGACTGGATTTTCTAGGGTAAGGTTGGATTTCCATGGTGGGCACCCATGGCATCATGCCACCTTGGCCGTTTTTACACGCCCCCCCTGACTTGGTGTTTGGGCAGGGGGGGGGGCATTCATGTAAACAGCTGGTGGGGGGGATGGGTGTCTGCTTGGTGTTCGTCTGTGTGAACACTGAGCGGGATGGGGGGGTGCGCGTTCCTGCGCAACACCCACCTCCACCCATCACCCACCCACCTCCACCCACGGAGCCCTCTGGAAAACCAGAGGAGGTTCTGTGGGTGTGGGTATGTCTGTGTAAAAGGATACAAACCCACCTCCAGCCACCGTGCCAAAACACCCATCCTCCCACCCACCTCCATCCATGTAAAAAGGGCCCTTGTGACAATGTCAAAGGGCAACATGAAAGAGCACCATTTGGAGCTGTCCTTTGGCAGCAACAAAGGCAGGTTGTGTGTGTGTGTGTGTGTGTGTGTGTGTGTGTGTGTGTTGTGAACGTTTATTTTATGTATTAATGGGGATTTTTACTGTGGGTATGGTGTGGGGGGTGGGATTTGGAGAGAGCCACAACCCCCTCTGTCAGAGGCAGGGTACAGGTTTGGGTTGAGAAGAAGGGGTGGGGCATGGGGTTTCCCCAGGGTGAGAGACAGGAGTGGAGTGAGGACAGGGACTCATGTGAGAAGCATGAGAGTGGGCAGGGAGTCAGGATGAGATTGTATTTGTACTTTGCTTGAATCTTCTTATTAACATGTTGTAAGCCTCCCAGCGCCACATAGATTGGGCAGGGTATTAATTCAAAAATAACGATAATAATACCACCACACACCCAAGCAGTTAGATTCTGTCCCTTTGAATTCATCACCTTATCCCACAGCTTCACATACCCTGCTGCTTTTGAAATTTTCAGACACCTCCTAGTTGGCTAATCCTTTCCAGTGCTATTAGGATTTAGTATGTATTAATAATAGAAAATCTTTAAGTTCTTGTTATAAAGGGTTTCTTTTTACCCTAAAAAATGTTGAGTAAGCATTAATTACTTACCATCCAAGCTGAAATTTTGTCACAATAAAAGTAGCTAATTTCATGGCACATCGTGAACATAAAAATAGATATTTCAGCAGTATAATCCTGAAACTGCTTAGTGCTGATATTTGCTTTTTGTATCAATGTAAAGACCATTCCATTTAACAGGACTTGTGTCAGCGTAAATGGCTAGGGCCTGCTCTAAACAGTCTTTGGAATAGTACCCCGAAGCCCCAAAATAGCCTTGTGATACTCAAAAAATCAATATTTTTTTCCTTATTAGCAAGGCTGCAACCTGATTAGAACTTTTAGTTGATTAATCTATTAAGCCTTTTTGTCAATTAATCGATTAATTAATTGATTAATATTTGCATATATTTACATGAATTTGCGTAGATTCACCTAATTTGCATGCATTGGGTGAACTTGCCTTCCGCTGGAACACGTCCCCTTGAGCTACGGACTCAGAACTATCGACTATTGGAAGGTTCTGGCAGCTAACCGATTAATCAGGGGACAAATTTTAATCCGTTTTAGATAGATTAATCGATTAATCAATTCGATTAACTGATTAATGGTTGCAGCCCTATTAGCAACAAACTAAACTGGATGTCACGTGCCGCGTCAGTAAAGCAAATGCTTGCATTTTTTTTTCTTTTACTTGCTAAACTATCGACTGGCACTTACACAAACTTAAAACGAAATAGGGATTTTCCCTGAGAAACTACCTATTTCACAGCATTGAATAAATTTAACTGAAATCATGAATTTGAGAACACTGAGAAAAATGCAGCTTTCTCTAGTGCACTCGTACAGATTTGGATTTTTACAACTAAAGTATGGTGATTGTCCAAATTTCTGGTCCTCACTTATATTGTGAGAGTTCTCTTTTTTGATCATGATTCCTACCCTCTTGCAGAACGAACTCTCCAGATGTGAATGAATCCAGCTCCTTCATGTGTTACTACTAACATTTCAGCACTGCTTACCCTAACTTTCATCTCTTCATCTTTAAAATACTGCAATCTGTTGTTTCCAGATGGTTCAGGCTTCTATTTACGCAAAATTTTGTTCCAGTCCATCTGAGAAAAACATCTATTTTCAATTATTTATCACATTTTCATACCATATAGGGTGGTGATGAGAAAAAGAAGCAGACCTTATTTATTCAAATGAATGTCCTTATTATTGTAATTCATTTTAATTGTGAGTCTTTTGGCCAATATATCTCAGATACCACAAAAATAAGTTTTAAACATTTTAATGGAGGCATTGATATGTAGGTCTGGCTGATAGCAGCTGAACTGTGGTTGATTACTGATTCTCCATAGGGAATTTTAATTTCCCTATTGGAAACATCTCCAGTTAGCTATTAGTGACTTTCACAAAAATTATCTTTTGGGATTGAACTTTCTCATAGCTGGCCTCAAGACTGAAATAATGCTTTCCTTGAAAAAGCTGGATAAAAATCCAATTAGCTGTATTTGAATTGGGAGAGTGTGAAATAAACCACATGCTGCCTGGTGTTTTACAGTTCTTTTCGTCTCTTTCCGTGCATGCCAAACCAAAAACCATCTTGCTTTTAGATGTTCCATTTGGCATAAGTAGAGTCCACTCCTCAGTAAGGATTTTGGCCTTGCGTTAATTTTGCTATGAAATAAATTCAAAGATTTCAAAACCCATACCTGTCAATTTGCCAAGGCTTGAAGATGGGATGCAGGCTCATAATAAGGGACAAAAAAAGAAAAGAAAATTATTTATGGAGGAAAGTTAGATGTGTGTGGGATTGGTTCCTTTCACAAATTTTCTCTATAATCTATTTCATGTGCTTTTCAGATGTGAACAATTTTTCCCTTTCACGTATTGCAGGAAATTATTGGAGTAGAGATTAACTGTGTAGTTCAGTGGGTAGCACACTGGATTTAGAAGTGGGAGTCCTGAATTCAAATCTTGGTCTTACTGGTTGACATCGTGCAAGCTATTTCATTCAGAGTTTCAGACTCAGCTCTCCAACCATAAAAATATTGGCAAGAGAGGAGGACTGATGATGGATATTGCTGCTTGCTTGCAGTGCCTCTTAGTTTTGAAACTTTCATCTAGTAACCCTACTTGAGGACCTCAGCTGCCATGCCAGATCCCTGGCAGAGAGCTCTCTCACAGTGGCCGTTTTCACATGGATGGCCCCACCCACCTCTAGGTATTCCGGTGGGTGTGTGGTGGTGGGGCTTCCGTGGAAACAGGCCAGTGGTGGGTGGGGGGATGGGTGTGTGCCGGGTGTTCATCTGTGCAAACACTATGAGCGGTGGGTGTTTGTGCATGAATTCAATGTAAGTAGAATGGCACCCGCTATCATATTAGTCTGACCTTGGGTCTTGTATGGTCTTCTCAAGAATATGGAGATGAATGGAGACGTTAACTTGGGACAACAATCAATGCCAACCCTCCGAAGGTAGGATAATTAAGAAATAAATTCAAAATGACAAGCTGAACTTTGTATGGTGCCAGTTTCCTTAGTGAAATATGCCTATATGATCTTCCCCATTCAACCAGCTGTTTAACCTATCTTGATTTCTGGTGTAGAGGCCAGAATTAACACACAAGATCCTTCAGTAGATTTATTTCTCCTCATGTTGTTTTTCCAAATTCCAGACTGGTTGCCCATCTTCAGAGTTGGAGATTCTAAAGATAAGTTACATTTCCTCGACTGCCCCTACTATTAGTCATTTGGGCATAAATTAATAAACTGAATAGGCAGTATGTTTCCTCGACCTAAGTTGATGGGCATGTTACTATTGAATTCATTTGAGCCAGGATTTCACCCAGTGTCTCAAATTCTTCCCTTAGAAACTTTGTCACATCATCCAGAGCCACAGATAGTGCTCATCAGTGACAATGGGTGATTTCAGACGTTACGGGTGGGCGGTTCACCGCAGTGAACCCCCAGGGGGGGTGAACAGCGCAACCACACGCAGGGGTTGTAAAACGGCCCAAACAGACGTGCTGGGGAAGGGACCATGGGCTGGAACTGGGCCGAACCATCGCGGGCCGTGGCAGCACAACAGACGTGCAGCCGAACCCCCGCCGGGCGCAAAACTCCCACAAGGCACCAGGCAGGGGCGGGACACAGACATGGCCGCCTGAGGGCGAAAGAAGCCAAAAGGCACACAAGGGAACGCCCACACAAGGGAAACGGGAAGGGAGGGGGGAAAGAGGGAGAACAGCCTGACAGCGGCACACACAGCGGACCCGCAGCAGGACACACTGCACGACCACATGCCCGGGCACACACACACACATACACAAGGGAAAGGTCGGGAAGGGGGGGCAGGGGCGCCCGGAACACTCCACCAGGAACAACGGGAGGGACGAGGGGGGGCACCACCAAGGGGCAAGGCACAGGCAGCAGCAATCCCCACCCCCACACCACCCCAGTCCACAGAGGC
>QEPC01014017.1:903767-919639 GCA_003113815.1 Sphenodon punctatus
GCTTGCTTGCTGCTGCTCTCGCTTTAAATCTCCCTCCGGTGTTTGTGTTGGTGCCGGTTGCCTGGCAGCGACGCTGCGTGCCTCGTCCCCAGCTGGGGCTCGTTTCATTCCATTCCGCCCGGGGACTGGCATCCAGACGTTACTTTTCCTTGGTTCCCTGTGGGGGTTCGTTTGACCACGCTTCCCGGGACCTTCCCCCGGCTAGCCCGGGAAGCGTGGTTGAACCTGACCCCATGTGGGTATTGAGCGTGGTGAACATCTGGCGCGCGCCGTTCAGACGTTCAGGGCCCTTTGGCCCCACGGGGGGGTTGAGCGTGGTTCACTGTGGTTGAGCGTGATCTCATAACGTCTGAAGACACCCAATGTCACATGGTGATGGTCACAGAACACGACTCGACCAATGAAACCTGGTGACATTGTCACAGGTGCCAATTTTAGGGAGGAAAAGTGGAAGCTTGTATTCTTTCCTTCTTTCATCTTAATTACATGGCAGGAGGGGGAACCCAAAGACAAGCTATCATTGTCTTCTCTGTTATGTTAAACCATTCTTCTTGAGGCTATGATTGTCAGATATCCTTTATTTTAAAGGACATTCCTTATTTGAAGGGAGCATCCCTTATGTCAGAGCCCTACAGCTCTATAGAACATAACAGACATCTCTTATTTACATAAGACATCTCTTATTCTGAATACTACAGCTTCATCCCTTATTTCAGTATCCCTCAGGTCTGAAGTGCCTCTTAGTTTTGAAACTTTCATCTGGTAACCCTACTTGAGGACCTCAGCTGCCATGCCAGATCCCTGGCAGAGAGCTCTCTCACGGTGGCCGTTTTCACACGGACGGCCCCACCCACCTCTAGGTATTCCGGCGGGTGTGTGGTGGTGGGGCTTCCGTGGAAACAGGCCAGTGGTGGGTAGGGGGATGGGTGTGTGCCGGGTGTTCGTCTATGCAAACACTATGAGCGGTGGGTGTTTGTGCGTGAATGCACCCGGAAAACCAGAGGAGGCCCCGTGGATGGGTGATGGGTGTAGATGGGTGTGCACTGGGAATGCGCCTGCACAAACACCCACCACCCGTGGTGTTTACAAGGGTGCACACCCAGCGCATACCCATCCCCTCACCCACCGCTGGCCCGTTTCCACAGACGTCCCCCAACCACCACACATCTGCCAGAACACCCAGTGGTGGGTGGGGCCATCTGCGTGAAAATAGCCTCTGAGTCCTGCAGAGCCTCCTGGCCATAATGTCCTAACTGCCACAACTTCCTGTATCGCAGCTATAGATCCCCAGAGGCTGAAGGTTGTTGCTCACAGGCTACTCTTCGAACACTTCTTTCTAATAGGGCCTAACTCAACTCTCTTTGTAGTCTATGTAAAAGTTTTTTTTAAAAAGCTTTTGACTGAGGTCTCGGTGGGGCGGGGCAGGCATCAGGTGATGTTTTTGTTTGGGTAAGTGTAGCTTTCAACTAGCTGCTGAGCATGCCCAGAGGTCAGGAAACACAGCAAACACAAGGCCACCTTCAATTCTGAGGGGATTTAGCTTTTGTTTACAACTTGCCTTTTGATGCTGATTGCTCATTGTGTGCACCAGGCCACTGTTCAAGGTTCATTTAGCCTGTGGTGCTGTTCCCTATCAGATGTATAAATTATGCATTTCCTCACTTTATCTTCCTTTTTAATTGCTTTATGCCCTTGCACAATGACTTCACGCAACCCCTTGCTGCTGTTACCAGCAATTCACGCCATGGCCTGTCCCTCCTGCTGTTGTTTGTACTCTGTTGTTATAGTACAAATCAATACAAGAAACCACTCACAGAGGGCTGCAACTTATTGCAAACCTCTTAGTTCTGAGGAAGGGAGCAAAGGTTTGCAAATAAGATTCAGAATCATTAGTCAGGTGTCCTGGGTCATGCTTAGTTACAGAGCTGCTGCAGGACATTACGCAAATCAGTAAGTGCCATTTTGGGTCAAACCAATGTTCCATTGAGCCCAGGAAGAGCTTATTCAATCTGTGTTTAAACTTTAAACCTAGCTATGTTACTGGCCTTTAATGACATCCTCTGCAACAAGTTATACAAGTTAATTTATTGAGTAAAAATAGTACTTCCATTTGTTTATAAATCTGCTGCTGCCATTAGTTTCAGAGTGTATGTTAGTCTAGAACTTTTTGAGAGCGTAAATAACTGTTCCCTAATTACTTGTTCCACACCATTCATGATTTTGTAAACTTCTATTATACCACCTCTCACTTGTCTCTTCTCCAAGCTGAAAAGCCTTAACCTCATGTGGAAGCTATCCCATATCCTTGATAACTTCTCTGTACCTTTTCTAGTACTTCCAGTCCTATATCTTTTTTGAGATGGGATGACCAGAACAATACCCAAAGTGTAGTCTCACCATATTTATAAAGCAACATCATGATATTTTCTGCTTTATTCTCTTATTCTTTATCCCTTTCCAAATAATTCCTAACATTGTTTCCTTTTCGACCATTGCCACACATTAAACTGATATTTTCAATTGTCCAAAACAACTACAAAATTCTTTTCTTGAGCAATAACACCTTATTTATTTATTTATTTATTTATTTAAAGAATTTTGTACCCCACCCCTCCTGCCACAGGCAGCCCGGAGCGGTTAACAACATCAATAAAAATATATATAAAATATTAGAACAAAGTTAAAACATCATCATAAAATAATAACATCAATGGAAAAAGAGGAGCAAAACCCACCACCACCCTCACCAATCTCCCCACCCTTATCCCCACCCATACCCCTCTCCCTCGCCAAATACCTGATGGAACAGCCAGGTCTTACACTTCCTACAAAAGACTGGGAGGTCCGGGGCCAGATGGGTCCCCACCGGGAGGGAATTCTAAAGGCGCGGCGTGGCCACCAAGAACACCCAATCCTGTGTGCCCCCCCCCGGAAACCCAGGGGACCTCCAACATGGCACCCCCAGATGATCGCAGGGGCCAGTCTAGAACCCGGGGAGTGAGGTGATCTCACAGATAGGCAGGGCCCAGGCCGTGTAAGACTTTATAGGTCAAAAACAACACTTTGAATCAAGCCTGGAAGACTATTGGCAGCCAGTGCAGAAATCGGAGCACTAGTGTAATGTGCTACCGGTGGCCCAGCTCCACCAAGAACAGAGCTGCCGCATTCTGCACCAGATGCAGCTTCGAGCTGTCACCATAGGTAGCCCCACGTAGAGCGTGTTACAGTAGTCTAACCAAGAGGTAATAAAAGCATGGATGATTGTAGCCAGGTCAGGAACCGAAACCAGCAACTGAAGCCGCCGCACCAGATGTAACTGGCGGAAG
This sequence comes from Sphenodon punctatus, assembly GCA_003113815.1. NCBI lineage: Eukaryota > Metazoa > Chordata > Lepidosauria > Sphenodontia > Sphenodontidae > Sphenodon > Sphenodon punctatus. The sequence goes on from QEPC01014017.1 coordinate 907,094, forward strand.
GCATTCCTCGCCACAGCCTCCACCTGGATATCCAGGTGGAGCTGCGCATCGAGTAGCACCTCCAGGTCCCGTAACTGGGAAGTCAGCGGAGGACAGATCCCATCAACCGAAGGAGCTGTCACTTCCACCGACTTACCCACTTAATATCACCTCCATCTTGTCAGGATTCAGTCGCAGTTGGTTAGCCCTCATCCAGTCCCCCACAGCTGCCAACACTGGGTAAGCACCGAGACAGCTGGGCCTGGGTCGGTAAAAAATGAGAGATACAGTTGGGTGTCATCCGCATACTGATGACACCTCACCCCGAACCCTCTGATCACCTCGCCAAGCAGCTGCATATACATGTTGAACAAGAGAGGGGACAAAACAGAACCCTGAGGAACCCCACATGGGAGGTCTCGGTAAGATGAAAAACAGTCACCGAGTACCACCCGCTGAGTTCTCCCAATCAGGAATGAGCAGACCCATTCAAGAACAATACCACCCACCCCTGCACTGTCCTGCAGGCGCGTCACCAACGTCTCATGGTCAACGGTATCAAATGCTTCCAAAAGATCTAACAGGACCAGTAGGGTCGATCGACTCCGATCCTTTTCATGGCAGAGATCATCCACCAAAGCCACAAGTGCTATCTCAGTGCCATGACCCGGACGAAAGCCAGACTGAGAAGGATCAAGATAACCAACGCAGTCAAGATGCCCCATGAGCTGCTGTTATTTAATGTGTAGTGACCCATTAAATAACCTTCCCTAAAAAGGGAAGGTTAGAGACAAGCCAATAGCTGGCAGGGGAGGCAGCGTCAAGTGATGGTTTCTTGAGCAGAGTCCGCACCAATGCCTCCTTGACACAGCCTGGCACTCTTCCCTCCCGCAGGGAGGCATTGACCGCCCCGGCCAGCAATGACCCCATTATCTCCCGGCAGGTCTTAACCAGCCAGTACGGGCACAGATCTAATTTGCAAGAGGTGGTTCAAACTACCCCAAGCACACCCAACACATCAGCGGGTGTCACTGACTGAAATTGATCCCACAAAATTGGTCAAGCCGGGGTTTCTACAACCTCTACATCCTCCACTGTATTAAGTGCGGCATCGAGGTCTTGGTGAATATGAGTGATTTTCTCAGCAAAATAATCCACAAAAAGGTCACAGCGGGACGATGATAGCTCAACTCCAGGGTCGAGGAAGGCCAGACTGACCAGCCCTCGCACAACTTGGAACAGCTCCACTGGATGGGATTTTGCGGATGCTATGAGGGCAGCAAAGAACTCACTCTTTGCTGCCCACATAGCTATGGCATAGGCTTGTAAACTAGTTCTATGCTGTAATCTGTCAGCTTCAGCATGAGAATGACGCCACCATCGCCCCTCTTGCTTCAGCATCTGCAGCTCCTCAGAAAACCAAGGAGGTCTGCGGAGCCTCCGCCTGGGCAATGGACACCTGGGAGCCATTTGATCGATGGCCTCTGTCAGCAAGATGTTCCATAGCTTGACAAGGTCAGAGGGTAACTCCCCCAGGGCACCTAGAAACCACACTGGGTCCAACAGCCTCCAGGGGTGGATCATCCTAATAGATTCCACACCCTTCTGGGGGCAGACGTGATAGAAGGGAGGTCTGCAGGAGGTAATGATCTGTCCATGACAAGGGCACAGCTGATATCTCTCCCTTTAACGGAGCACCCGCCTCAAGGCCAGTCCAAAACATGAGGTCCAAGGTATGTCCTCCAAGATGTGTCGGGCCGTTGACCCTCTGGGACAGGTCCATGGTTGCCATGGCGGTCATGAACTCAAGCTCAGCTCCACTGAGAACTGTGTCGGTGTGAATGTTGAGGTCCCCCAAGACTATCTTCTTTGAGGACTGCAACACCACCTCCAATACAGCTTCTGCTAAAGCATGCAGGGAGGCTTCCGTACTGGTAGGTGCACGGTATACCAGCAGCACTCCCAAACTGTCCCCTGCCAAATAAAACACAAGATGGAGGCCTTCAATACCTACCATGGATCGTACTGAAAAGCACCTCACAGACCAACCCTCTTTTAAAATCATAGCTACACCCCCACCACCCGTCCCACCAACCATGGCTGGTGCTGCACGGAATACCCGGCTGGAACAAGATCAGCCAAAATAGGCCCCGATTCATTGTCCAGCCAGGTTTCCGTGATACTCACGAGATCGGCGGCATATTCCAGGACTACCTCCTCGACTGTTGTTGACTTATTCACCACTGATCTCGCATTTAACAGCACCAAAACCAGGTTGAGGGCCCCCTGACCAACTGCCACCTGCTCTGCTGCTGGAGGAGGGGTAAGTGGGACATGCACTAAGCATCTATCCAGCCTTACCACTCCCACTCCCCTCGCCCTGAGACCATATCTCCCTCGGCCTGTCACGACCCCAATAGCCATGTCAACCCCCCCGACTGTCCCCTATCCCCCCTCCCCGGCTGTCCCGCCCAGGCTGCAAGGGAGATCACCCCCCCATCCCTCCCATCCCCTGTCTCTTATACACATCTAGATGTGTATAAGAGACAGGTCCCCCCCCAATCATTTGGGCAACACCCCACATCTCACTGGGATCCAGAACCCACCCATTCCCTCCCGCCTCCCACCCCCCTGACCCTTCTCTGCCACTGGAGGGTCATTTACCACCCCCCTTGGACTCATCCCCTCTCTCACACCAAGGGGGGTAGCCCTACCCCCATCCCAATCCCACACCCCCATCTCCCCTCTACCCACAAACTTCCTGCCCCCCTTGCCACAGAGGGGCATCCCAAGAACCAACCCCCCTCCCCAAGCAAATCAATTCTTCCCACCCCTCCCCAACCCACATCCTCCCTCTTTAGCTAAAATATTCCCATTCCGCATAATCTTCAGTAAAACCCCTGAGCACAGTTACCCACCCCACCACCCCTGACCCCACCAAGGGCCACGTCCAAGGGTCCTTGGTGAGGCCCTTATGCACGCTGCCTGTGGCGTGTGCCTGTGGCGCGACTGGGCTGCCAGCCGCCTTTGGCCTGCCGGGCCGGAAGTCGACGTCTGAGCATCGGCCCTGCCCCTCCTCCAACCAAGGGAGGGGGAAATGGAACAGGGGCCAGCTACTCACTGTCAATCTGGGCTGGTGGGAGCCTCGGCCCTGTCGCTTTTGCCACCACCACCTCTGTGGTCAGCTCTGTGGGGGGGAAGGAGGATGTCCCGCTGGTGGCTTGGCCAGGCTGCCGGCTGCCTTTGGCTCTGCCGGGCTGGAAGTCGGCATCTGAGTGCCGCCCCCACCCCTTCCTCCAACCGAAGGACGGGGAGATGGAACAGGGGTCGGCTACTCACTGTCAATCCAGGCCGGTGGGAGCGTGAATTTAGAAGTCAAAATTGTGCCTGTATAGTTAGGATTATTTTTCCCTATGTGCATCCCTTTGCATTTGTCAGCATTGACTTTCATCTGCCATTTGATTATGCAGTTGTGCAAGATCCTTCTATAATTCTTTTCAGACAGTCCACTTCAGTCTTCATAACTTTGTGTTATCTGCAAATTTGATCTCCTCACCCTTTACTCCCTTTTCCAGAACATGTAATGTAATGTAATTAAACAATTAATTAATTAATTAAACAGAAGTTAATTAATTAATTAATTAATTAAATTAAACAGAATTAATTAATTTAATTAATTAAATTAACTAAATAATTAAACAGAACATGTAATGTAATTAAACAACACCGTGTGGCAGGGCTGAGCCACAAGATGGTGCATACCAAGTGGAAGACCTAAAATGGCTTCTAGACAGGAAGAGGAAGTTGAAGTGTTTGTGGTGTGGCCAACAGTGGACATTTTTACACACACATTAAAGTTCTGGATTTTTCAGTCTTCTGGGTTTACAAGTCCACAAGTAAGTTCCGGATTCATTTTTCTCACACACGCTGCCCTGAGGCAGTTCCTGGATGCATTCTTCACACAAACACTGCCCTGAGGCAGCCTAAAGTAGCCGCAGCTGTAGATGTGACAGGCTGCCATGGAAACTAAGTGACCACAGCTGCCTGGAGCAAAGCAGTTTACCAGGAGAACTTTTTACACACAAAAGTTCTGGGAGAAGTTCTATGCAGAAGTTCAAAGATCCGGATGTTTAAGATCTGGGTGAGTGATTTAGACACACAGAAAGTTCAGGATGTAACAGCAAACATTCAGGAGAAATGTGTGTGTAAAAACACCCAGTATAAAGGCAGAGCCAGCCTGAAGGAAAGGGTAGTCTGCTCTTGGCCATGGTGGAGTGAACATCCTGGATAGACGCTGCCTGGAGACTTGGATTGTGGAGAAGACTGGATCCTGAAGGAAGGATAACTGAGTTAGCTAGCCACTGGATTGTGTTTGGTGAGGCTAAATGTACAATGGAGTTTATGGTTGTGGAGACTGGCCAAAAGTCTGCTGCCTGGCCTAAAGGAAGTATATATAAATAAACTGGAAGCTGATTCCCCAAAGTGACTGCTTGATGACTCTTGGGCACTAGTCCTGCACACACTTACCCCATGGTCAAGTGGGGCCCTGTGACACCACTCCCAGTACAGATCCCTGAGGTGCTCCACTATTTACCTCTCTCCTTTGTGAAAACTGAACATTTAGTTCTACCCTTCATTTCCTATTAGGGTGGCCATACCACCCCTTTTTAAAAGAGGACACTTATGAAAACTATATTGTACAGAACTAGACTGGAACCAATGCAACCCTGCAACATTTATTTTCATAAGCATCCTCTTTTAATGGGAAGGTATGGTCACCCTATTTCCTATCCTTTAACCAGTTACTGATTCATGAAAGGGCTCTTCCTCTTTTTCCGTTACTATTCTGAGTGTCAATAGATATGATAGGTCACGCCCCTTTCAGAGCATTATGACATCACAAAAGGGGCAGGGGAGCCTCTTTGCCCCACCCCTTTCCAACCTGGCCTTGCCCCCTCAAGCCCTGATTTCTCTTCTGGCAACTCAGCCCCAAAACTGGGGCTTAACTGAGAGCCCTGAAATGATAGTCGGTTAAACCCCAGAGATTTTGGGTCAGTCCTGGAGAAATGACAACCCTCCTCATGCACAGTGCTGGGGATGTGGGATCTCAGGCATAAAGGTGCAGCCAGCCAGTGGGGAATGCTGCACTGGGGAAGCAAGTAGCTGTTGCTCTATTAAGTGCTGAGGTCCCTATGTCCCAATACAGCCTGTTCCCCCAAGCCACACCCAAGGCCAGATCCAAGTACGTGCAAACTAATGCAACCACATAGGTCCCCATGGGTTGGGAGCTCCACAGGAGTCCCACGTGGGGCAGAGTCTCAAGCACAGGGTTCCCTTGCCCATAGAATTGTCATATATGCAAAATGTTTAGAGGGCACTGGTGAGATATACAGGTTGCAGGGCTGCAGTGGCGCCAATGCAGTCCTGCAATCTGTATATCTCATAAGTACTCTCAAAATATTTGCATATATGGCAACCCTACTCACCCATGGAGGCTCCAACTTCCTGGCCACACCTATGCGGTCCTGTTCCTTTTCGCTATAGCCCTTCTTTTTCTGTCCCCATTTGGTATTTCTCTTCCTCTTTTGTTTTTTCTTCCTCTATAATTACCATTCGGATTTCAGGCCAGAGACAGTTTCATTTTATCTGTTCTGCAAGAGTGCCTACTAGTGTAGAACTGGGTGTTTTAAAATTCTAATAGCCATATTCATAACGCCGCCCTCACTCATATTAATGCTCTTGATGATTTTAGTGAATGCTGCTTTCTGATCTATAGTATGTTCGGTCGTGTAATAAGACAGCAGCCCATCTGGTTTGCATATCCTGAATGAGCTGTTGAAGGGGAAGCTTTTTATACTCAGCTGAATGCATGCAACACTGGCGGTGTAGCTTAAGGGCAAGGGGGGGCATGCCCCCCCTCCGAATCTGGGAGGGGGACTCTGCCCCCCTTAAATTATCAGGGGCCAGGGCAGTGGGGACAGCCACAGGGACAGTGCCGTGTCATGTGCCTGCTCAGCTCTCGTCCTGTCTGGGGAAGGACTCTCGTTGAGACGAGAGATGCGCATGAGCAGGATTTAAACTTTACTCGCATGCACAACAACAGCAACAGGCAAGCCGCTGCAAGCAAGCAAGCAAGCAAGCCCCTGGCTGGTCCCGATCTTACCCCCTCCACCATCCTGGTCCTGCAGTCTCATCGCTCTGTCTCCCCCACAAGTCCAGCATGCAGTGCCACGGTGCTCCTCAGCCAATGGCTCCAGGCACAGTAGGGATTGGGAGTGACGCAAGGAGGGGGAGGGATTGGGGGGAGTGGAGGGAACTCAGGGACTCCTGAAAAGTGAACAGTGCTGGCTGCAGCATCTTCCCCTGATGAACAAAGGGAGGCTGAGGGGGTGACTGGGGAGGGGGGGTCCGCCCACAGCCATGTCCCCCCCCCCCCCTTGAAAATTATTGCTGGAAGTATGAAGTAATTGGCAAGTGAATGTGTCCATCAGTCTTTAGGGTTTCTCCAACATACATGCAGAAACATACATGCACTTGCCAATTACTGCATACTTCCAGCTTTACATGACCAATCGGTAGTGGCTTCAAGGTGGGCATAGGGGGTGGCCCTCAGGGAGACAGAGAAGGGACATAACTGGGACTTTGGGGATAGAATCCCAGCAATCAGAATACGTACTTTACATATCCAGGCTGACCAATTATCATCACAATCAGCTCCTGCAGCACTGTGACAGAGGACAAAAGAGAATCTCTATTGACTCTTTTCTAAATGGATGCCATGCTTCTGACTTCCCAGTAACAAGTGCGGGAGACATTTTGGGATGGTCACAGCACAGAATGAGGCTATCTGGTTGACATTTCTGCTGGCCAATTGGCATCACAAACCGATCTTATATCACAGTAACACATAAGAGATTACCTGGCATAGGCTCCTTTTCTGCATATGCTGTGCAGGCATATAAAATCAGGACCCTTTATCACATCTTTCTGATATTTGGCAGAGATGATAGTAGACGTATGGTATACAGTACTGCAAAATTTCATGTTACACTGGTTCGAGTACAAAGATGTTACAGTCAGATATACATTTATAGTTAATTGCTTATACCATCAGGACCCTTTATCCAATCCTTATGAAAGTTGGCAGGCATAGTAAATATGGAAAGACAAGGAACAAACACAGGACTTGAAAAACACAGATGATAGAAGGTTAGACCAATAGAGAACGAGGCACAATGTGAGGGAGGGACTCAGGACATGAGGAAGGGGAAGGACTGGGAGGGAAGATCAGTTCAGTTTTTGCCATGTTCAGTTTGAGTTGGCATTGAGGCATCCAGGCGGAGATATCGGAGAGACATTTTTCATACACACACTGCCCTGACGCAGTTCCTAGATGCATTCTTCACACAAACACTGCCCTGAGGCAGCCTAAAGTAGCCGCAGCTGTAGACATGACAGGCTGCCATGGAAANGATGCATTCTTCACACAAACACTGTCCTGAGGCAGCCTAAAGTAGCCGCAGCTGTAGACATGACAGGCTGCCATGGAAACCAAGTGACCACAGCTGCCTGGAGCAAAGCAATTTACCAGGAGAACCTTTTACACGCAAAAGGTCTGGGAGAAGTTTCACTCAGAAGTTCAAAGATCTGGATGTTTAAGATCTAGGTGAGTGATATAGACACACAGAAAGTTCTGGATGTAACAGCAAACATGCAGGAGAAATGTGTGTGTAAAAACACCCAGTGTTAAGCTCATGGATGGACATAAAATTAACAAGTTTCATGCAAATTGGATGGAAGATAAAGAAGTGGTAGCCATGAGCGTGTGTGGAGCTTTTCTTCAAATTACAACATTCAACTGCTTCTACAATCGGTTCCCTTTATCTAAACTTTTCAAAAAATGGTCCACATAGTGCCTTCCATTTGGGGTACAATCTCCTCAAGTTTCATCAGAATCAAATAAGATAATACTCCTGCCCAGAGTGGCAGTGGCAGCACTAAGTTTGCCTGTTCCCCAAGGTACCAGACTGTGCCCTCTAACTAACCAGCCAGGTTCAGAGGCAAGAATGAAAGTGTACCCTGACAATCGTTTGCACCTAGGTTCCCTGCATCCCACAAAGTGGAAGATCCCACAGTCCTCCCATACAAACCCCAGTGCGGTGTGTGTGTGTGTGTGTGTGTGTGAGGGAGGGAGGGAGGGGGCTGTTTCAAAAGGTCCCTCCTTGTCGTATTCCTTTTTGGAGTCTGTAGCTCCAGAACGAGTTTTTTTAGGTGGAACAGTGTCAATGCCCATGGCATGCAGAAAACTACCCACCAAGGAGAAAGATTTGAATGAGCAGATGCTTGGGATCCCCATAGATTCAGGTAACAGTGAGAATTCTGCTGATACCCTCGCTCCCCAGGGGGTTCCACTGTCCCACCCTCCTGTAACCTTTAAGAATCCCTTAATAGTGGCCCAGCAGAAACAGGGTGAAGCTATGGGAATAAAGTATCCCTCGGCGATTACCACCCTAGAGAGGACACCGTTGACAGTCCCTCCCTATAGTGGATGTCGCCCCAGAGAGAGAAACCCAGTTTCACATGACAGCCCCACAACTAAAGACTGCTGCGGGGCTCTGCCCCGCACCCCCCGAGCCAGAGACTGTCGTCCAGCCCTGGCCGGTGGCCGCAGAGCCTGGTTCTTGTCCTGGCCGTTGTTTTATGTCTCCCTGCCCTCCAATATCTCACCGTAATTGTTTTATTTCTCCTCCACGTTTTATTGCGTATCCAACCAGCCCTGTGTCTTGTGCCCCGCCACCTTGGTCACTTGTTTTACCCATGTTGTGTTTAGTCCAGAATACCTGGTCTCATGTCCAAGCACTCCTATCCCTGGTCCAGGTTGTATTATACCCCTTCCAGCCTGCTTTGCACTTTGTTTAGTCTTTTGTCACAGGTGTTTGTTTCTTGCCATGTTGTCTAACTCTGTGTTTGTCTGTGTCTTGTCCAGTTTGGTCCGTCTTAAATTGTTAGTCCTATTTGTACAATTCTTGTTCTGTCTACCCCATCTTCACTGTGTCCTGCTTGTTCATGTCTTGTCTAGTTCTGGACTCACATCTGATATCCTGTATATTTGTCTTGGTTTGTCTCGTTTTTAGGTTCCTTGCCTGGATTTTTGACCCCACATTCTAGTCTTGCCTCTCATATCTGGTTTGGCCCTTTAGATCTCAGTGACCTTCTTTGTACTCTGTTCCCTGTCAGATATTTTGCTTATCTTGCCCTGTCTTGTTTGTCTACCTAGTGAAGTGTAGTTTTGTGTTGTGTTCTTTGTTTAGGGCTTTAGTTTCTTCCTGCGTGCCTACACGTTCTGTCTGGCAAGTCTTTTTGTTTTGTCCTCTGGCACAGTTCTCCTTGCGTGTCAAAAGGAGGTGGTAGCCCCTGGCTGGGGGCTACTGTCAGGTCCAGGTCTTGAACCCCTGACCCTGGTGCCCTCGGGGTGTTGCTGCTGCAGCTCGCGCCACCTGGTGCCTTGGTGGCCTGTGTTTCCCTTCTCCTCATTATGCCTCCTCCTGCATCTCCGCCTGGTGTGTGCCCCACCCTTGCTCACCTGTTGCCCATTTCAACTGCCTGTCTCCTGGCTTCCCGATTGGCCACCAGGGAGGATTTAAGACCTTCTGGTGGCCTCAGGAAGCTCTTCCCTGTGTGTGGTTATTGTTTTGACTTTTGACCCTATATAGCAGAGACCTGCTTCTTCCCCTGTGACTATGTGTGTTGAGTGTTGTGTGTCGGAGTTGAACTCTCTTTCCTCTGTAGTCCTGTTCTGTGTTTGGTGTTTATTGGTAGGCTTTAGTGCCTGTGTTTCCCTTGTCCTGTGTGTGCGTCTCTGACTCCTGCTCTACCCATGTCTATTGCTTTACTTCTCTAGCTTGTGGCTTGCTTGCACCTCTGCTTCTGTCAGTGTTCTGTGTTGGTGAGTTTTAGCGTTCTGTTCTCCCCTTTGTGTTCCTTGTGTGAACACTTCCCCTCCTTGCTGTTGCGTGTAATTCTTGTTCCCTTTGTGTCTTGAGACACTTCTCATCCAGCTCTTTTGTCCCCTTAGTCTTCCCTCATTGTGTGTATTCTGCTTTGTACATTCCTTGCACATTGTCACTTCTCCATGTTGGTTTGTCTTCCTCATGTCCTGAGTCCCTCCCTCACATTGTGCTTCGTTCTCTATTGGTCTAACCTTCTATCACCTGTGTTTTTCAAGTCCTGTGTTTGCTCCTTGTTCCACTCTCTAACCCTGTTGCTGATTTCCCCCAGCTCCCTGTCCCTTGACCTTGATGATGAGCTGTAAGCTCTCTTAGGCCAGCTTGTCTGGTTCTCATGCTGAGCATTCAGTCTCCCTGATATCGGAGAACAGCTGAGAGGTTTCCGTGTTTGATCTCTGGGACATCTCCTACTCCCTTCAACCCTTTCCCCTCCTACCTCCCCTTTTCATGACTCCTTGCCCCGGAGCCTGATATATTGGTGCACAAAATTCCACTTACATCCATGGCAGGATGCACTACAGAATGTTACAGGTATGGTACCCAGGCAGTTCTGCGAGACCGTTACTAGTAAACCTGTGTGAGGGGGCTGCTGCTTATACAAGTGCTTTGAGGACCAGGCTGCAGCTTTGTATTGAAGCTGAAACAAATGTGCATTTTAAAATTTGCAAATACAGTTCAGATATTCATTTCCAGAGACAACCATCCACATTTGTACTAGTTGTATTTGTTGCAAAACTCATCACTTTATTAATTTGGTTCTTAGATAGTTGTTACTTCATTCATTTACTTTACCTTTACTAAAGGTTTTCCTTCCTGAAGCTGCTTTTGGAAATGAGTTCAATAGGCTGCATAGGAATTAGGGGTGAAGATGCTTAAGGAGTTTGTTCTGCATGGGGAAGGTCCAGATTATGGATCAATCAATGTCGTGCTTGGATCCATCTCCTATCTTTGACTGCATTCCCTCATTTCTGCCCCCTTTCCCTGAGCTTACTCTTTCAGTGCTTGAGGGGAGGGACTGGATTCAAGAGCCGGATCCAGGAACTGAAAAGGGATGGGGGGAATTAAAATAGTCATTGGTTGGATTTGACCCATGAGCCAAAAGGTTCCCCACCCATGGTAGTCTTTGATCATTTGGAGGGGAAACAAATGTGATGGCTCCTGCTGCCATCATGCCCTTACCTGGGTATTGGTGGGAGCCATCACTTTGGTCAGGAGCCAGCCTGGCTGCCAGACTAACGTGATGGTAGCTGTGGAGCAGGTGGGGAGATGCACAGACGTGCATTCGTCCAGCCCTACCCCCATGCTGTGTGGAGTGTCCACCCCCCTGCTGACGAGCAGCAATGGCAGCCAATGGCTGCCTAGAATGGGTGGGGGACTCCAGGGTAGGTAAAGCAGCCATTCATGCATAACAGCGCACTTTATAATCATTCGGGCAGCCACTCCCCTACTGGTGTTGGTGCTTAGCTTGGGCTGAAACTTGGGGATGTTCCAGAGTCACAGCCCGGGCTACAGTACCAACACAGCCTGGGCTACAGTACCAACACAGCCCAGGCTAACATCTGGTGGTGCTTTCTGATGTGATGGTAGCCCGCAATTCCACGTGGGTCAAAGAATGGAAATGTGGGCTATTGTCACATCCATAAACTCCCTTTGTTCAATTTGTTACTCGGTATTTTGTCGTTCCAAACCTCTTCTGACTTCCTCCAGCATTGTCACACAGGCAGGCCAATCAAATTCACATAAATGCTTTTAAGAGCCCAACAAATAGTTCCGCTGAAGACACAAATTAGTAAATAGCAAAGGACCAAAGTACTGCAGTGAACAAGGTACCACAGCTGGCCTTAGGGTTTGTGGGGCCCAGGGCAAAGATAAAATGCGGGGCCCCTGGTGGTCCTTTCCCCTTGGGGGCAGCCTCTGTAGTGCCCTGAAGGGGGTCATGTTTGGGGCCCCACTGAGAGGGAGTGGTTCCCCCACAACCTGTCCTGGTGAAAATACAGGCCACTGCGGGGCCCTCAGAAAGAGTGGGGCCCAGGGTGGCCGCCCCAGGTCGTCCTGTAGTAAGCCCGGCACTGCAAGGTACCACAGTGCACAAATTTCCAAAGTGAAAACCAAAATGAATTTTGCAAACAATTTTGAATTGACCTATCTGTAGTTCTGACTTTTTACATGCCCGAGAAAGGGCCCTGTGTGGCTGAAAAGCTTGCATACCCTCACCACTAAAAAGAGGTCATCTGATCTTCTTTATCTCTGTTAGTGAGAGATGAGGATCTCAGGCCGTTTTTAGACGAGCGCGGCGGCGCCCGCGCTTGTTTTCAAAAAAGCCGGCAGCCCATTCCACACGAGACGCTGCCGCCGAATACGCGCATGTGCGGCCCGACGCGCATCCATTTCCGGCCGCGTATGACCAGCCTCGATCACCGACCCGGTCAGTTCGCGCCCGGAAATGGATGCGCGTCGGCCGCGCATGCGCGTATTCGGCGGCAGCGTCTCGTGTAGAACGGGCTGCCGGCTTTTTAAAGAAACAAGCGCGGGCGCCGCCGCGCTCGTCTGAAAACGGCCT
>QEPC01014017.1:951734-975054 GCA_003113815.1 Sphenodon punctatus
GGGGGGGGGGGGGGGGGGGCCGGGGGTTTTGGGGGGGGGGGGGGGGGGACGACAGGCTAGGGGCACTGGGATTTGGGGGGAGGGGCTGGCTGGGGGCTGGGAAGCCTATCTTCTGGAGCCTGTCTGAATGGACTGGGCTGCTGCTGTATGCTCTTCCTCCTCGGCTCCAGCACTCCTCATTCGAGCGCAGCGGCTCCGACTCTGATTCCCGACACTGCCCCCCCGGCCTACGGCCCCATCCAGGGAAGGGGGGCTGGAAAGGGGCAGACGGTTCCTGGGGTGGGGGCAGTGATGGGGACCCTAGGGGGAAATACGGGTGGGGGCAGTGATGGGGACCCTAGGGGGAAATACGGGGGACCCTAGGGAGGCAGGAAAGGACTGGGATCACAGAGCCGGGGGAGGTCGGGCTGGGGCATCGCCTCCTCCTCCCGATGGGTGAGCGGGGTCGGGGGGGGACCCCCGAGGGAGGAGTGTTGCAGGCAGCTACAGGGACTGCGGGCCCCCGGCCTATGGGGCTCCGCAGTGCAGGGTCCAGGAGCAAATGTGCCCCCCCCCGCACCATGGTAGCTACACCACTGCTAGGGACCCATGGCCGCTGCATTTCCCCCTTTGGTGGCAATAGGGAAACCACAGTGACCACAGGTCCTTAGATATTGAAGTCCTAAAACTCTGCTCTTGTGGCTTCTCTGCATCTTTAGTCTTGCATTGCTTTGCGACAATGGGTCTTTGGGTCATCTCATTTACCTGGAGAATCCAAATTAAAATACATTGTTTTTGTTTGTAGTTTAGAGCAAGTATGGTTGCATACTCTTACCAATATAAGTTGATCCAATAAAAGAACATACCATCTGAACTATTTTGTCTGCACTCTCCCAATAAAAAAAATAATTGATACCACACATACCATAACATAAACAGAACATCTGATTTGGGACATTGCTTGAGAAATTAATGACTGTGCTGGAAAGAGGAAGTTACTGGGGACAACCACATGATATGCCTTCCATGGTTTGGGCAGCCTCACCCCACATTGGTCACTATTGCCAAGTGGCTGCCGGATGTTCACCCCACTGTGGGTGGGGGTGGGATGCGCAGTTGACTGCTACACACTGCATCCTTGGAAAAGGGCTGGGGGGATGCAGAGTGTAAGCAGCCTTACTGAAAGTAGGTTAAGGCTTCCCAATGCATAGTAGTGCGCCATTGCCTGTGGGCCCAGTCTTTGTGTGTCGCACCCCATGTCAAGGTCTGCTGTGGGACTTTGAACAGTGGGCATTGTCTCCATTCCCACACAGCCACATCACAGCCGGGGCAGTCTAGTGGTTGGGCTGGGGGAGGGTGGAGTGGGACATGAGAGTGCACTGCCACTTGTGGGTCCGGTCTCTGTGTGCCTTACCCATGGCAAGTAGGGATGGGCGAACAGAACGTCGTTCGGATGTTTGGACGTTCAGTCGTTTGGTTCGAAACCCAAGTTTGGGTTTGGCTGTTCGGTTCAGCAGAGTTCGGTTTGGCCGAACTCGGCCGAACATTCAAAAAAGTGCTATCAGTACTGAAACCGAAACCGAAATTTTTTTGGTATCGGTATTTTTGGCCCTGAAACCACCCCTGGTGTCCACCCCTGGTGCCAGGAAGTCTGCTCCTCAGCTGCCTCCCCCTTCCAGTCACGTTTTTCCCACCCAAAGTCACGTTTTTCTCACCCCCAAACTCATCTGAACGTTTTCGAACTGTTCGGAAGTTTGAGTGTTCGGTTTGGACGTTCTGTTCGGTCGTCCGAACAGGCCGAGTTCGGGTTGAACTCCGAACTTCCGAACTGCGTTTGCACATAACTAATGGCAAGATCTTCTGTGGGGCTTTGAATGGAGGGTGCCATCTCCATTCCTGTCACGTGGCCACATCACAGCCAAGGGTGGGATAATGGGTGGGGCAGGGCTGGCTGGCACTGCTTGTGTAGTTGGTGCTTCAGCCTGCCCCAGGGCATGGCAGAACCTCCAACAATGGCTTTCATGGCTTCCCAATTGGGGGGAGGGGGGGAAGGGCGGGGGAACCTGCTGTGTGATTGCCTACCATGGGCTGCATGGAGGATTGGGCCTTCCCAGCTTGTGTGGCTGACAGGATGCAAGGGGGCCATGGAACTTGAATCTGCCCTTGCCCCTTTTCTATTCTGTAGCTGGGGAAGTCAGAGCCAGGGTGTAACAGGGCCACACAAGTCCTTGCAGGATGAGGCCCATGGTGCTGGGGTAAGTTGCTGCAAGATGCAGCCCTAAGAGCATGCTGGCTGTGGGAAAGCAACTGGCTCTTTAAGGGGCCAAGAACAGAGACAACTATTAAGGTCAGCTGGTGGCCTCCCTCCAGCTGGGGGTGGCTCAGTAAGACAGTGAGTCTCGGTTTATAAAGGTGAGCTGAGGAGCAGGGGGAAATCGCAAGGGACAGGTAGCAAGCCTAAAGGCTCTGTCTCAGGGGGGCTCCGAAGAAAGTTGCCAACCCAAAGGGCTAACCTTGGAAGCCAGCTGGCAGGGTCTCAGCTGAGGGAGAGAACCTGGCTGGCAGAGAATAAGCCAGAGCAGAGGGAAGCAGGAATACAGAATGAATGTAGGTAAGTGAGATGTATAGAAGGGAATATATGGGCCGCCTGTGGCGGGAAGAGCGGGATAAAAATTCCGTTAAATAAATGAATAAAATAAAATGTGTATATAGAAGGGAGACCGATACTGTAAATAAAGAGCATTAAAGGAGAAGCAAAGACTGTGGACTGGTTCATGGGCAGTGACCCTGCAAGAATTTACCTGTTACACAGGGTCTAGAACTTCTAGTCTGCTAGCATAGCCCCTAAACCTGTTTTACTGCCAGAGCTCCTTAATGGCTAATGTAGATCCTGATTGGCCCAACGTAGGGTTGCCACCTATGCAATTTTTAAAGGAACACTTAATGAAAGCTACATGTTGCAGGGCCTACATTGGTGCCTAAAGCGCCACGGGTATATATATATACGGTTCTGAGAAACCGCCTGTGCAAAGTGACCGCTACTAAACAAACAGGCAAAAGGGTTTGTCAATGACTCCAGAACCCACTGCACGTAATTGGATTCCTGACCCATCTGCCTTACATAGTCTTGCTTGCTCCTACTCCAGTTGTGCCCCTGCCTTGCATCACCTAGGCCAGATTTTGCCGCCTCACTCCTATCGTGTTGCCTTTCCACACCCAATCCTTGCCCTGGCCTTCCAGGCTAGACTCCAGTCTTTGCCCTCAGCTTTCCTTCAGCTCTTTGAACTAATTTCCCTGCTTCTTTGGCTTCCGGCTAGGCTCCTCTTCACACTTCAATCTACTGATTCTGGCCTGTTCCTGGCACTGGTGGAAGAGCTTACGGGTAAGGGGGGGGCATGTCCCTCACTTTTGAATCTGGGAGAGGGGCTTTGCCCGCGGGGCAGCAGGGACAGCCACAGAGAGAGTGCCGTGCCGTGCCGTGTGCCTGCTCAGCTCTCTTCCTGTCTGGGGAGGGACTCTCGCTGAGATGAGCGCTGCGCATGTGCAGGATTTAAACTTTACCCGCGTGTACAACAGTCACCACTGACAAGCCGCTGCAAGCAAGCCCCTCATTCTGCCAGTGGCTGCAGCAGCCACCGCCATCCTCACTCTGCAGTTCTGCTGCTCCTGTCTCCCCTCCAAGTCCAGCATGCGGTGCCACAGTGCTCCTCGGCCGATGGCTCCAGGCATGGTAGGGATTGGAAGCGACGCAAGGAGGAGGAGGGATTGGGGATGGGCGGGGAGGGGAAGGAATCCAGGGGCCCCTAAAAAGTGAACAGTGCTGGCTGAAGCAACTGCTCCTGCCGGACAGAGGCAGGCCTGGGGGGGGGGCAGTAGCGGGGTGTGTGTATCCGCCCACTGCTATGTGCCCCTCCTCCTAGAAAATTATTGCTCTGCCACCCCTAGTTCTAGGGTGGCCATACCTCCCCTTTAAAAGAGGATGCTTATGGAAAATACATGGTGTAGGGCTGCATTGTTTCCAGTGCAGCCCTGCACCATGTATTTTTCATAAGCATCCTCTTTTAAAGGGAAGTTATGGCCACCCTACCTGGTCCCTGTGGCTTGGCTGCTTGGCACTCAGCTCCAGTCCTGGCAATTACTACCCGGCATGTTCTACGGAAACCTTACCTCCCTCACCATAGTTCTAATACAGACACATTTTGAGGCCTCCTGCTTAAAAAAACACTTAAGCATGATCTTACGTCCATCCCTTTTAACCTAAGAATTGATAGATGAACTAAAATGCTTTGTTGAATTGGAGTTTGCATGAGCCAGCAACCAGGAGGACACTCTACCCTTTGCGAAAGCAACGAAGGGGGGCGGGGAATTAAAATCTCCACCCAAAAATATAAGACTGGAGAATGTTCAGAAAAGGGCAACAAGGATAACTGAGGCCTGGAACGACTTTTCACCTTATAAAAAGGACATCTAATGGGGTATGTATTATAGGGGTTTATGAACGAATGTTGTAGAGAAATTGAATCGAGAGCTGTTATTTGCCCATTCTTATAATACTAGAACTTGGGAACACCCAATCAAATTAACAGATGATAGGGTTGAAACAAGCAAAAGGAAGACCTCTTTCATATAATGTATGATTAACATCCCACAGCAATGAGGTCCACATGTAACAAAGGCCTATAGTGTGACTGGGATCGAAAAAGGCTAATTAACAATAAATCCACCAATGTGTACTAGTCACGTTGGCAAGAGATGCAGCCTTTGACTGGAATGGATTAGTCCATATGTGCCCTATATCTGTACTCTTTCTCTGAAGAGAGAAAGGGGACTGGGCTAAATGGGCCCTTGGCCTGACCCAAATATGGCAGTTCTTATCGTAGCCCAACTTCTCAAAGAATGATCTTTCAATAAGGGTCTGAATGTCTCAGAAAGGAAAAGGTTAAACATGTCAACAGTTCTTTAATCTTGATTATCTTCTACCTGACTTTCTATCCGTGGACACTGGAATTCCTTGCTCCATGTGGCTATCTCAAATGGAGCCGTTACCCTCAGTCAGAGCATGCTGGGGAGGTCCTGAAGATGAGTCCCATGAAATTCCCATTACATAAATGCCTTGAGATGATGAACCCAAGCCCAATAATTGAATCCAGAATGCTCTTGAGTCTTTTCTAATTAGTATTATTTGTGTTGCATATTGTTAAGGGTCAGTCATAACAGGCAAAATTCTGTTCTTTGTTATGACATGTTCAACCCTATTGAAATCAATGTGAGTTTCCTGGTTGCAATTAAGGGGAGAATGAATTCTGACCTCGCACTAGTTTTACCCAGCATAACTGAATTGCTTTTGGTGTTCGTTATTCCTGGTTGACACTGGTGTAAGCGTTGTCAGAATTAGGCCCACAAATATTCATTAAAAATCCCAATTTTAAGTCCCATTTGGAANGGTCGGGGGGGGACCCCCGAGGGAGGAGTGTTGCAGGCAGCTACAGGGACTGCGGGCCCCCGGCCTATGGGGCTCCGCAGTGCAGGGTCCAGGAGCAAATGTGCCCCCCCCCGCACCATGGTAGCTACACCACTGCTAGGGACCCATGGCCGCTGCATTTCCCCCTTTGGTGGCAATAGGGAAACCACA
This sequence comes from Sphenodon punctatus, assembly GCA_003113815.1. NCBI lineage: Eukaryota > Metazoa > Chordata > Lepidosauria > Sphenodontia > Sphenodontidae > Sphenodon > Sphenodon punctatus. Next base: position 957,346 of record QEPC01014017.1, read on the forward strand.
GTGACCACAGGTCCTTAGATATTGAAGTCCTAAAACTCTGCTCTTGTGGCTTCCCTGCATCTTTAGTCTTGCATTGCTTTGCGACAATGGGTCTTTGGGTCATCTCATTTACCTGGAGAATCCAAATTAAAATACATTGTTTTTGTTTGTAGTTTAGAGCAAGTATGGTTGCATACTCTTACCAATATAAGTTGATCCAATAAAAGAACATACCATCTGAACTATTTTGTCTGCACTCTCCCAATAAAAAAAATAATTGATACCACACATACCATAACATAAACAGAACATCTGATTTGGGACATTGCTTGAGAAATTAATGACTGTGCTGGAAAGAGGAAGTTACTGGGGACAACCACATGATATGCCTTCCATGGTTTGGGCAGCCTCACCCCACATTGGTCACTATTGCCAAGTGGCTGCCGGATGTTCACCCCACTGTGGGTGGGGGTGGGATGCGCAGTTGACTGCTACACACTGCATCCTTGGAAAAGGGCTGGGGGGATGCAGAGTGTAAGCAGCCTTACTGAAAGTAGGTTAAGGCTTCCCAATGCATAGTAGTGCGCCATTGCCTGTGGGCCCAGTCTTTGTGTGTCGCACCCCATGTCAAGGTCTGCTGTGGGACTTTGAACAGTGGGCATTGTCTCCATTCCCACACAGCCACATCACAGCCGGGGCAGTCTAGTGGTTGGGCTGGGGGAGGGTGGAGTGGGACATGAGAGTGCACTGCCACTTGTGGGTCCGGTCTCTGTGTGCCTTACCCATGGCAAGTAGGGATGGGCGAACAGAACGTCGTTCGGATGTTTGGACGTTCAGTCGTTTGGTTCGAAACCCAAGTTTGGGTTTGGCTGTTCGGTTCAGCAGAGTTCGGTTTGGCCGAACTCGGCCGAACATTCAAAAAAGTGCTATCAGTACTGAAACCGAAACCGAAATTTTTTTGGTATCGGTATTTTTGGCCCTGAAACCACCCCTGGTGTCCACCCCTGGCACCAGGAAGTCTGTTCCTCAGCTGCCTCCCCCTTCCAGTCACATTTTCCACACCCAAAGTCACGTTTTTCTCACCCCCAAACTCATCTGAACGTTTTCGAACTGTTCGGAAGTTTGAGTGTTCGGTTTGGACGTTCTGTTCGGTCGTCCGAACAGGCCGAGTTCGGGTTGAACTCCGAACTTCCGAACTGCGTTTGCACATAACTAATGGCAAGATCTTCTGTGGGGCTTTGAATGGAGGGTGCCATCTCCATTCCTGTCACGTGGCCACATCACAGCCAAGGGTGGGATAATGGGTGGGGCAGGGCTGGCTGGCACTGCTTGTGTAGTTGGTGCTTCAGCCTGCCCCAGGGCATGGCAGAACCTCCAACAATGGCTTTCATGGCTTCCCAATTGGGGGGAGGGGGGGAAGGGCGGGGGAACCTGCTGTGTGATTGCCTACCATGGGCTGCATGGAGGATTGGGCCTTCCCAGCTTGTGTGGCTGACAGGATGCAAGGGGGCCATGGAACTTGAATCTGCCCTTGCCCCTTTGCTATTCTGTAGCTGGGGAAGTCAGAGCCAGGGTGTAACAGGGCCACACAAGTCCTTGCAGGATGAGGCCCATGGTGCTGGGGTAAGTTGCTGCAAGATGCAGCCCTAAGAGCATGCTGGCTGTGGGAAAGCAACTGGCTCTTTAAGGGGCCAAGAACAGAGACAACTATTAAGGTCAGCTGGTGGCCTCCCTCCAGCTGGGGGTGGCTCAGTAAGACAGTGAGTCTCGGTTTATAAAGGTGAGCTGAGGAGCAGGGGGAAATCGCAAGGGACAGGTAGCAAGCCTAAAGGCTCTGTCTCAGGGGGGCTCCGAAGAAAGTTGCCAACCCAAAGGGCTAACCTTGGAAGCCAGCTGGCAGGGTCTCAGCTGAGGGAGAGAACCTGGCTGGCAGAGAATAAGCCAGAGCAGAGGGAAGCAGGAATACAGAATTAATGTAGGTAAGTGAGATGTATAGAAGGGAATATATGGGCCGCCTGTGGCGGGAAGAGCGGGATAAAAATTCCGTTAAATAAATGAATAAAATAAAATGTGTATATAGAAGGGAGACCGATACTGTAAATAAAGAGCATTAAAGGAGAAGCAAAGACTGTGGACTGGTTCATGGGCAGTGACCCTGCAAGAATTTACCTGTTACACAGGGTCTAGAACTTCTAGTCTGCTAGCATAGCCCCTAAACCTGTTTTACTGCCAGAGCTCCTTAATGGCTAATGTAGATCCTGATTGGCCCAACGTAGGGTTGCCACCTATGCAATTTTTAAAGGAACACTTAATGAAAGCTACATGTTGCAGGGCCTACATTGGTGCCTAAAGCGCCACGGGTATATATATATACGGTTCTGAGAAACCGCCTGTGCAAAGTGACCGCTACTAAACAAACAGGCAAAAGGGTTTGTCAATGACTCCAGAACCCACTGCACGTAATTGGATTCCTGACCCATCTGCCTTACATAGTCTTGCTTGCTCCTACTCCAGTTGTGCCCCTGCCTTGCATCACCTAGGCCAGATTTTGCCGCCTCACTCCTATCGTGTTGCCTTTCCACACCCAATCCTTGCCCTGGCCTTCCAGGCTAGACTCCAGTCTTTGCCCTCAGCTTTCCTTCAGCTCTTTGAACTAATTTCCCTGCTTCTTTGGCTTCCGGCTAGGCTCCTCTTCACACTTCAATCTACTGATTCTGGCCTGTTCCTGGCACTGGTGGAAGAGCTTACGGGTAAGGGGGGGGCATGTCCCTCACTTTTGAATCTGGGAGAGGGGCTTTGCCCGCGGGGCAGCAGGGACAGCCACAGAGAGAGTGCCGTGCCGTGCCGTGTGCCTGCTCAGCTCTCTTCCTGTCTGGGGAGGGACTCTCGCTGAGATGAGCGCTGCGCATGTGCAGGATTTAAACTTTACCCGCGTGTACAACAGTCACCACTGACAAGCTGCTGCAAGCAAGCCCCTCATTCTGCCAGTGGCTGCAGCAGCCACCGCCATCCTCACTCTGCAGTTCTGCTGCTCCTGTCTCCCCTCCAAGTCCAGCATGCGGTGCCACAGTGCTCCTCGGCCGATGGCTCCAGGCATGGTAGGGATTGGAAGCGACGCAAGGAGGAGGAGGGATTGGGGATGGGCGGGGAGGGGAAGGAATCCAGGGGCCCCTAAAAAGTGAACAGTGCTGGCTGAAGCAACTGCTCCTGCCGGACAGAGGCAGGCCTGGGGGGGGGGCAGTAGCGGGGTGTGTGTATCCGCCCACTGCTATGTGCCCCTCCTCCTAGAAAATTATTGCTCTGCCACCCCTAGTTCTAGGGTGGCCATACCTCCCCTTTAAAAGAGGATGCTTATGGAAAATACATGGTGTAGGGCTGCATTGTTTCCAGTGCAGCCCTGCACCATGTATTTTTCATAAGCATCCTCTTTTAAAGGGAAGTTATGGCCACCCTACCTGGTCCCTGTGGCTTGGCTGCTTGGCACTCAGCTCCAGTCCTGGCAATTACTACCCGGCATGTTCTACGGAAACCTTACCTCCCTCACCATAGTTCTAATACAGACACATTTTGAGGCCTCCTGCTTAAAAAAACACTTAAGCATGATCTTACGTCCATCCCTTTTAACCTAAGAATTGATAGATGAACTAAAATGCTTTGTTGAATTGGATTTTGCATGAGCCAGCAACCAGGAGGACACTCTACCCTTTGCGAAAGCAACGAAGGGGGGAGGGGAATTAAAATCTCCACCCAAAAATATAAGACTGGAGAATGTTCAGAAAAGGGCAACAAGGATAACTGAGGCCTGGAACGACTTTTCACCTTATAAAAAGGACATCTAATGGGGTATGTATTATAGGGGTTTATGAACGAATGTTGTAGAGAAATTGAATCGAGAGCTTTTATTTGCCCATTCTTATAATACTAGAACTTGGGAACACCCAATCAAATTAAAAGATGATAGGGTTGAAACAAGCAAAAGGAAGACCTCTTTCATATAATGTATGATTAACATCCCACAGCAATGAGGTCCACATGTAACAAAGGCCTATAGTGTGACTGGGATCGAAAAAGGCTAATTAACAATAAATCCACCAATGTGTACTAGTCACGTTGGCAAGAGATGCAGCCTTTGACTGGAATGGATTAGTCCATATGTGCCCTATATCTGTACTCTTTCTCTGAAGAGAGAAAGGGGACTGGGCTAAATGGGCCCTTGGCCTGACCCAAATATGGCAGTTCTTATCGTAGCCCAACTTCTCAAAGAATGATCTTTCAATAAGGGTCTGAATGTCTCAGAAAGGAAAAGGTTAAACATGTCAACAGTTCTTTAATCTTGATTATCTTCTACCTGACTTTCTATCCGTGGACACTGGAATTCCTTGCTCCATGTGGCTATCTCAAATGGAGCCGTTACCCTCAGTCAGAGCATGCTGGGGAGGTCCTGAAGATGAGTCCCATGAAATTCCCATTACATAAATGCCTTGAGATGATGAACCCAAGCCCAATAATTGAATCCAGAATGCTCTTGAGTCTTTTCTAATTAGTATTATTTGTGTTGCATATTGTTAAGGGTCAGTCATAACAGGCAAAATTCTGTTCTTTGTTATGACATGTTCAACCCTATTGAAATAAATGTGAGTTTCCTGGTTGCAATTAAGGGGAGAATGAATTCTGACCTCGCACTAGTTTTACCCAGCATAACTGAATTGCTTTTGGTGTTCGTTATTCCTGGTTGACACTGGTGTAAGCGTTGTCAGAATTAGGCCCACAAATATTCATTAAAAATCCCAATTTTAAGTCCCATTTGGAAACCTTTCATGACATGTTAATAATATGTAATCAATCGTACTAGTGGCACGTTGTAAAAATGCGAGGGCCTGCTGCCACACAAAACGCAGTGTTGAAACCAATAGGAATTGCCTATGTTAAGTATTCAGGACTATATTCTGATCTTCCCTCATGGATAACTCCTCTGAAGTCAGTGGAGTTACTCTGGATACATACTGGTGGAGCTTAATTTAGAATTTGTCACTTGCTACTTCAGAGTTCTTTGGATTATCAGGGTAACATCAAAAGGAAACAAACCCTGCAAAGCAATTCCCCTTATCACAAAAGCAACACCCATGGCATCTTCAAAGATGAGCAACTTGACTTTTTGCCTTGCTGTAGTCCGCACAAACAGGTTGCCCTGGACCTCTGGAATGTGGTGCATGGGAGAAGGGTGCCACGACACAATTCCATCTCATTAAAATTGAGGAGAGTCCCTAGTGGAAGGTGAAGGTTAACATGGTTGAAAAAGGTCACAAGCTCATATGCCTGGAGGCCATAAAGGGTGGAATTTTCCATTCCCTTTCTTATTGCTGAGAAAACAGGCCTTCCCCACACACGTCACTTTAAGAAAGTTCATTCAGCGGTAAAGTCTGTCTTTCCCTTTGTGTCTGCTCAGGGCGAAAATGCTGTAACACATCATTGCTTAGTATTATGTCCGTAGCCTTGAAGAACTATCTCTATTCTGTAGCCAGTAATGAATATGGAGTCTGTTCCATCTCTAGCTCTTTGCCAAACTGTGCTGATTAAACTGTCCTTTTTGGACTCTTTCTCCTGCAGTGGCTTTCATGGTGTTTCATTTCTCTTTCCAAAATGGCTCTTTGCTTCACTTTTCACTCATCTGTATAGACTTCAAACAGGTGCAAGATGGGTCGTCTTCTTTATATGTCAGGTTCATTTTATTTCTGAGTATCTCAGAGTACTTCTGTTCTAAATGACACAGAACAAAAGGTACCAAGATCAGGGGTGGAGAACATCCCCACCCTCTGCCCCGGGCCAGGTTGTTTATTTGGTACTTTGTTATCTTTGGTAGTACTATTTAGCACTATTTAGTAAATTTACTAAATATAGTGCTTCCCAATAACCAAAAGTGAAATAATCAGGTGACCATAGCGAAATTATCAAAATGAATACTTAATTTGATAAGCAAAGCAGGAAGCAATATCATTGCCTATTTGTTTCATTCAAAAGGAAACAAATATGCCAAATTGGTCATATGCGGTATTCATTTTGAATATTCATTTCAGCTCTAGTATTTTCTCTCTGGTTTCTCTGATCATGTAGTTACGTGGCAAACTGGATAAATGGTAAACTACCTCAGGCTCAGTTACCCCTTATACGCTTTCACTGGTTATGTTACATTACCTGTAATTGGTAGTTTAGTTACCACAGATGTTACCAGTGGAAGAATGTGTCAAAACAACAGAGAGATCACAGTGTTTCTCCTGAGATAACCCTGATTATCTCTAATGTAACATATTGTGAACACTGAACAGGGCCTAATTTACTTAAGTACTTTTAAAAAAAATTGCTGCTGGAGTGTTACCTGTTGCAAGACTCCCAGCCTGCTTTCTTCTTCTTTTATGGACCTGTCTGCCATTGCATCTTCCGTATTAGTTATGTAGGAAACCTTTCATTGACTTTCAGTCTCAGATCTTGGTTGAAAATGCAAAACTTCATCTCATAGAGAAGAAATCTCTGCTTTCATTTCATGGAAACGTCTTCCAATATACTCCATTCCTACTGTTTGGCTTGAGCTATGGGACCACGATCAATGGACAGGGAGATCCTTTTCCAATGTGTCTCATTCACACTTCCTTTGAAGTCTGCTGCACTTTTCTGTGGAGTAAATTTGCTTTGACTTCTTAGTGGAATGTGGTTGGCTTTCTCCATATGAATCAGGCCCTCCCAAATGTCTTGGCTTATGGCCTGTTAGAGTCTCTGTTCGATAAAACAGACAGCATTATTTTCATTTGGCCACCTTTCACTCACAACTGAGGGAAAATCTCCCTCCCTTAGCCTGAAACTCTGCCCCAGTTCTGCAGCTGTTCACTTACCGTATTGTTTTCCTGCATTAATGCATTCATTATATCTTTAACCTGAAAAATGTCTTTTCCATTAGTTTTCTCACTTAATCTGCATGGGTGGTCCTCTGTCTGCAGGCCTCTGCTGTTCCTCAAGGTTAGTGCATATGCTTAGTAGTTTATCCAGCTTGCTGCCCAGTCTTCTAATGGTCCAATTTGGTCCTAATGGTACTTCTATGGTGTCCAATTTGCCATCCTTTAAAAAGATGCTGACTAGGCTGAGAGGCAGGTGTGATTTGGAGCTGTACAGGACAAAATGTGGAACACTCTTATCCCCTCTTAGTCAGTGTATGACTAAATGTCACACAACCTTCCCCATCCCATTTCCCATGGTTTTCAGCTCTTTTGTATCTGGCACTTTTGTTCTCTTTCTAAGCTTTTGGCCAGTGAAAACAGCATTAATTTCTGCTTTGTCCAGATAGCCATTTTGGTTATTTCAGTTTTGCCATGGTTATTTTCATCATTTCTGTACATAATGTTGGTACTAAATAGTACCAAAAAGTTCCCAGAATACCACTATGTAGTCCTGAAATAGTGCAGAATAGTCCCAAAATAAAGTAATGAAACGGTGAATAACGGAATAGCTGAAATGAAGTGAATGAACACATGAATATAATTTCAGTTGCTGATAGTCCACTAGACATCTGACTATCTGAAAATAAGAATATTTTTAAATATAACATCAACTATTCATTTCAGGTCTACTAGAATGGGTACGCCTGTCAAAATTGTTGTTTGTTTATTTATTTATTTATTTATTTATTATTTATTTGTATCCTGCCCCTCTCACCAAGGGGCAACTCAAGGCGGCTAACAATAAAAGCAAATTATCAAAATATAAAACACAATATAAATACCATATAAGTAAATAGAACACATAAACACGTATACAGATAAAAACCCCTCCCCAATCCTAATCCATCCCACCCACCCCCTCTCCCTCGCCAAACACCTGGCAGAAGAGCCAGGTCTTACAGCTATGCTGGAAGGCAAGGAGATTTGGGATTTATTTATTTATTTATTTATTTACTAGATTTTTACCCCGCCCCTCCTAAAAACAGCTCGGGGCGGCAGATCTTCACTGGGAGGGCATTCCAAAGTGATGGCACGGCCACCAAGATTGCCTTCCTGCTCGTATGGACCCGTCGACAACACGGGTCCTCCAGGAGGGTGCTCCCGGATGACCGCAGGGGCTGCCCAGAGACCCTGGGAGTGAAGTGATCTTCCAGATAAGCAGGTTCCAGACCATTAAGGGCTTTAAAGGTTAAAATCAGCACCTTGAATCAGGCCCAGAAGACAATAGGGAGCACTGGTGTAAGGTGCTCTCTGCGGCCCGTCACAATCAAGAGACAAGCCACAGCGTTCTGCACCAGTTTCAACTTCTGGACAGGGGCAGCCCCATGTAGAGCACATTTCAGTTAGTCCAGTCTCAAGGTGACGAACGCATGGATGAGGGTGGCGAGGTCTGAGTCTGAAAAATATAGGTGGAGCCTTCTCATCAGATGTAATTGGTGAAAGGTGCCCCTGGCCACAGCCAACACCTGAGAGTTCATGTGCAGCTGTGAATCCAGGAGCACGCCCAGGCTCTGCACACACGAAACCAATGGAGGTCACACACCCACATCCACACACCCTATAGCAGGGGCGCTCTCCCCCCTCAGATCATTGACCCCCCCCCATCATCACCTCCATCTTATCAGGATTGAGCTTCAATTAACTCAGCGTCATCCAGTCCGCCATAGAGACCAGACACCAAGACAGCAAGGAGACAGCAGGGCCTGGGTCAGATGAAAACAACAGATACAGCTGTGTATTGATGACGACTAACTCCCCAGCTGCGCACGACCTCCCCAAGCAGTTTCACATACACGTTAACCATGAGAGGGGACAGAATAGAATCCTGCAGGACACCACACATGAGAGCCCCAGGGAGAGATGTACAATTCCCAAGGACGACTCACTGCAATCTGCTGGCAAGGAACCATTGTAAAATGGTTCCGTCCACTCCAGCCAAGTCCCGCAGGTGGGTCACCAAAAACTCATGGTTCACAGTATCGAAGGCTGCTGATAGATACAGTAGAACCAGTAGGGTCATACGACCCCTATCCAGTTCCACTAGAAGGTCATCGACCAAGGCCACCAATGCTGTCTCCGTGCCATAACCTGGATGAAAGCCTGACTATGTTGGATCTAGAAAACCAGTGTGGTCCAGATGTACCTACAACTGCTGGGTCACTAACGGTTCAATAACCTGCCCTAAAAAGGGAAGGTTAGAGACAGGCTGGTAGCTCGCTGGGGCATCCACACTGAGAAATGGTTTCTTAAGGAGGGGCCGAACCACAGCTTCCGTGAGACAGTCCAGCATCCTCCCTTCCCAAAGGGAGGTGTTAATAACCCCAGCCAGCACCTGCCCCAGTGTCTCCCTGCAGGCCTTAACCAACTAGGATGGGCAGGGGTCTAATTCACAAGTTGTGGCCCAAACAGATCCCAGGACATTGGCTGCCTCAGCAGATGTCACCCATAAAATCTGATCAGATGGGGCATTCCTTACCTCTGACTCTCACTGCAACTGACAAGGCAGAGTTGAAGTTGTGCTCTATGTGAACGATTTTATTAGGAAGAATATGGTTCCAGGCAGAGACAAGGTGGACCACCAAACCCCAGATGCAACTGAGAGGATGCTATGAGAGAAGCAAAGAACCATTTCTTTCCTTCTCATACTGCCAAGGCATAGGCCCTCAAAAAAGCTCTATGCCCCAATCGGTCATCTTGGGAGCAAGTACGGCACCACCATCACTCTAACCACCTCCCTTCACGCTTCAACCACCCCAGATCCTCCATAAACTAGGAGGACCTGTGGTGGGGAAACACTCAGAGCGGACGTCTGGGCGCCATCCAATCAGTAGCCTCAGCTAGCCAGCTGTTCCAAAAAGCCACAATGGAGTGGCTGTCAAGATCAGCAGGTATCTCCTCCACAGCATTCCGGAACCCTTCTGGTTCCATAAGACTCCAAGGGCAGACCATCTTAACCTGTCCCATACCCCTACAGTCAGGCAGGTGTGCCAGGATGGAGACTCACAGAAGGTAATGGTCCGACCATGGCAAAGGAGAACTCTCAACTCCCCCAATCATCGGACCCCCACCTCAAGGTCAGTACAAAGTATCAAAATAAGAGTATGTCCCCCGTCATGCGTCAGGCCTGCTACCACCTGGGACAACCCCATGGTTGCCATGAATTCCTGCTCTACCCCAAGCAACCTGGCTTTGGCATGGATATTGAGTTTCCCGCAGGACAATAAGCCTGGGAGAGCTCAAGTCAAGGTCTGAAACCAGCACAGCTGTAGAAGTTAGGGATGCTGCCATGCAGGGGCGTACTCGGTACACCAGTAGAATCCTAATCCTGTCCTCTGACCAGACCCCCTGGTCCATCATCGGCCAAATCAAACACAAGATGAAGTCCCTCTATTCCAGTTTCGGCCTGCACTGAAGACCTCCATGTGACCAATTCATCCTTAAAAATAATGGCTACACCCCCCTTCTCTGACCCTCCAGCCTATGCTGCTGCTGGACAGAGTACCAAGTCAGAATGAGGTCAGCCAAAACTGGCCCCGACAACTCATCCAGCCAGGTCTCTGTCACACACACTAGATCGGTGGCCCACTCCAAAATAACGTCATGGATGGTAAAAGATTTATTGGACACCGACCTTGCATCCATGAACCATCTTAGACAGAACCATCTTGGTATATAAACCTTCTTGGACAGCTTGAGCATTAAACGGTACTCATTTTGAATTACCAAGTTACCCTTTCATTTAATCCATTGATTGTTCCATGGCCCCTCTTGTGTGTGTGCATGAGAACAAAACAGAAATTCCAAAGAAGCTAAAACGGTAACACAGTCAGAAGGAGAATTGATCAAACAACCATGTCCCTTGTGAAATAAATGGTACCTGGGGAAGATGGAATGGTCAGCGGGGGAGTGTGTATTTCCAGGAGTTAGAAAGAATTACTTGGCAATTATTGTCAGCTGTAATAATTAGGCACAACTTTTTTGTATGTATTCCAAAGTAAATAATGCTTAGAAAGTAAATCAGACTTGCATTGATAACTTTGAGAGAGATCCAGAGCTTTGAAGTCTTGAAAATGCAGCCATATCCAAGACTTAGAAGAGATTGCTGTGACAAGTGACTTTGTCAACAAAACTGAGGAGAGAATTCTAAGAAAAATTGGTCATGTGGCCAGAAAGGAAGGGGACTTCCTAGAGAAGTCAGTCATTCAAGGATGTATGAAAAGAAGAAGACAAAGAGACAAAGTAGTTCAAAGATATCTTTTATTGAACCAACTGTTGTTGGTGAAAATAAGCAATAAAAGATATAATTTGAACCACTTTGTCTTTGTCACTTTGGACCAACACAACAACCACACTCTATCTCTAGATTGAAAAGAAGAAGAAGGAGATGAAAGTCAAGATGATTATGGTTAAAGGACACAGAGGGATGGGCAGACATGGGGATTAATCAAACAAGATTGGCAATGGATAGCTAGCTGTAGAAAGAAATAGTTTGTTGTGCCATCAACCCTTGAATCAATGATGGATGATGATCAGTGGAAATGACAATAGGAGATAAATCAATTTGTAGATCTTCCTCTGAAGCATCCAGTGCTAGCAACTGTCAGACACAGTATACTGGGATGGATGATCCATTTGTCTGATCTAGTAAGACAATTCTTAAGTTTACTTCAAGGGGATTAGCATTTCACTCATTGGGTGTTTTTTATGCACACATTTCTCCTGCATATTTGCTGTTACATCCTGAACTTTCTGTATGTATAAATCACTCACTCAGATCTTAAACATCTGGCTCTTTGAACTTCTGCGTAGAACTTCTCCCAGAACTTTTGTGTGAAAAAAGTTCTCCTGGTAAACTGCTTTGCTCCAGGCAGCTGTGGTCACTTGGTTTCCATGGCAGCCTGTCACATCTACAGCTGCGGCTACTTTTGACTGCCTCAGGGCAGTGTATGTGTGAAGAAGGCATCCAGAACTTACTTGTGGATTTGTAAACCCAGAAGATTAAAAAATCTGGAACTTTAAGGTATGTGTAAAAATGCCCATAGATTTCAATGGAACTACTCATGCTCACAGTGAAAAGTGCATTTAATGTCTGCATTTGTTTGTTTTTGTTTGCTGGATTAAGGCCTGTTTTGTCCTCAAAAAAGAGGCAAGTTGAATGCACTAAATTTACATCATTGTAGCCCTGTACTACTCTCAATCCAACTCTGATTATGTGTTTCTGAAGAACAGATCTCTAAGCCACTCCCCCAGCCAGATGGACAGAGTGGGAATACAGGTTTGCCTGAGGAATTTGTGAGGAGTGGTGTTGTCCCGATCACGTGCAGAGATCCGTTGAACACCTTAAGCATGAAAGTCACTCTGACAGTGGAACTTCAGCTTGGGTAATTATTCTTTACTGTCATAGCAAAGAAACAGGTTTAACAAGGCAATAATCAGGGATGGGTAAAGCCCTCTGAGGGAAACAAAATTAAAAAACAAAAAACAGTCTAACGATCAGGTTCAAGCACCTCTTTCTTGGTAAAATTAAAGAAGCGTTGAATGTCTTCCTCATCCCCAGATATACTATCTGCTTTTCTCTCCCACTGTTACCGTCCTGTGTGGAACCCCATCCTTGCAGCTTCTCAGTCTGTTAGCCAGTTTCTTCTGGGCTAACTGTTGTGTTATGAAGTTCGGTGTGTGCTGGTTCACCCCCTAGCAGAGCCTGCTTGACTACCTGGGTGGAGCAGGTAGTTGTCTGGGGTAGTAAAATATTGGAAGCAGCAAAATATTTAGCAACTGCTTAATGGGCTAGAGATTCTGCACAGCTGGGGTGGGCAGGCCCCACCCCAGTTTGCTTAGGGGCAGCAAATACTTTCGGTCTTCTGAGGAATTTAAAGTGAAGTGATGGAAAGAGTGAGGGGCGCGGAGCAACGCAAGGAAAGGGGCCTCCCAAAGGTTTTGTTCAACATATAAGGACCAAATTATGCCCTAACTTGCAAACCTATCTCTTTCAATATGTTTCCAAGTTTAAGTCAAGTCTGTAGGGCCCCAATCAGGGGATTTAAAACTGCTTCCTGCATGAGCATTCATATAGAGGCAGCTTCCTTAGGGTTGCCACCTATGCAACACTTATGAACAATACATGTTGGAGGGCCTGCAATGGCACTATAGGTTCCTAAAAAAAATTGCATAGGTGGCAACCCTAAGCTGCATCTTAACTTGCTCTAATTTTATCTGCGTTCACATGAACACAGGCATTAGTGATGATAAGAGGGGGTAGTGATAACCAATTACTTTTACAAACAAGGGGTTAAACGAAAAGGCGTGGTCATGCTCATGTGTACTGTTTAAGGAGAATTTTCCTTGTTTATATTCCTTCATTGGATCCTCCACTCTCCCAGCAAACCCCAGTTCTTCCTGTGTATCAATCACGCAGTGACTGCTTTACTGGCTACTCCTACCTTCAACCCTGTGGGCAGGGTTTTGTTTTCGTTATTAAAAACGGTCATTTTTGTTATTGTTGTTAACAAAATTCCATTTTCCGTTATCGCTATCGATTTCGAGTGATAATGAAGATTTTGTTTTCGGTATCGTTTCTGTTGTGGGCTGCCACCAGTGGCAGAAGTGCCAGCAGACACCTGCCCCAGACTTATCAGAAGTTGAACTCCTCCTCCCTTTCTCATTATAATGCAATAGTAATAATAAGTGCACAATGTCAATATGAAAAATTACTAATATGTATGTCTAACCTAAATCTACACCTAATAACCTATACTATATGCAATATATTCCTATCTAAGTATCTATACCAATAAACCTCTATCTAAATATCTATCCTAGTCCTATCCTATAATATATATATATATATATATATATATATATATATATATAAAAAGCCTAGTATCTACTAATATCCATATCATATCTAACCTATCTATCTATAATATGGACAGGGGGAGACAGACAGGGGAAGGGGAAAGGAAAAAACTATAGGGTATATCTATCTAATCTCTATCTATATTATCTATATCTGTAATATCTCTCTCTCTCTGTACATGGGAAGGAAAAAGGGAAAATATGGGTCATGCCCCTGGCTGTGATGTAGCCACATGGGACTGGAGCTAGCAGCTGCTGCTCAAAGCCGTGTAGTGGACTTCACCGTGCAGCAGGGCAGATTGGGTCTGGGCACATGAGCGGTGGCACGCTACCGTGACTTGGGCAGCCTTACCCACTTTGAGTAAGGCTGCTACACACTGCGTCCTTGGCCATGTTCCGAGGATGCCACGTATAGCAGCCAGATGCCTGCTCCATGGCAGGGGATGCCCTGCATTGCATGGTTAGTCTGCCTGGAGTGGGGTTAGGCCTCCCAAGGCATCATGTGGCCACACCCAGACAGATCATGTGGCCACACCCAGCCAGCCCAGCCAATGGTTTAGTGGTAACCGCTCATTGGAGTTCAGAGCTGCAGCTTGCCTCCAGTCAAATAGAAATGGTTGCAAAGAGCTGCAGGTCATTTGCATCTCAGGAGCAGCAGTGCATGTACCTTGGGCGTCTAGACTGGAAACAATTTTATTTTATTTTGAAACAAATATTGGTTTAATAAAAAACAGCTGATTTGCCACTTTTCTTGTCAATATGAGAAACTTACCATTTCCATTGGGTTTTCATTCAGTATTTTCATTAGGCTGGAAGTGTCAAAGTGCCAGATGTTCACTGGTGGAAATATGGAAAACAGCGACTGGCCAAAAAGCATCCAAAATGCAAAAAAAGAGCACATTTGGCAAGGTTCCCAAAAGGATGAAAATCGCCTCAATTTGAGAACAGCCAATTCATTTCAGCACAACCTCCATCTCTAAACTTTGCAATTAGTATATTTGAGCTAGACAAAGTGAAAACCATGATCTGACTATTGGATCGTCTCACCCATGGATTTGAATCACGAGACTTGTTAATAACCTGAGAAAAGCTGCCACTTGGTATATTAAACTATATTTAATCTCTGATCCTAGAAGGTGATTTTGTCACTCTCACACACGCATTTGAGTTTCAGCTGTCTAATATACAGAGATGAGATTTAGTCAGTTTTACATTGCTGGAGCTTATCTAGACTCATATTTATACATTTGCTCATACAGATTTATGCACTGTAAATTTCTACATGCAGATAAAGTGGTGTGTTTACTATAGGAAAATAATACCATGCACAAACCAAAAATATCTCTACTAAATATAGACTTTGGCCCTTCTCAGCAACTTGAAAACATAAGTAGGAATCAACAGAAATTAGCCACAATATGTTATTGTTTTTCCACTTGCGTTCTTCTCTTTTGCAGATTTATTTATTTATTTAATCATATTTTTAGCCCGCCCCTCCTGAAACAGCTCGGGGCAGCTAACACTCTAAAAAAACAAAAAACAAAACAAAAACAGATTGCTGTTTAAAATGTGTGTACTGGTGTACCTGTGTTAAAATCGGGCAGCAAAAACCATATTAAATTACAGCAAGTTAATATTTGAAGTGAACTTGAAATTTAATGAATTTGTCATAGTAGAATAGTCAGATATAAATCGAATCTTATAGAATTGCAGGCTTTAGTAGAGAATCTCAAGAGCCATCTGGTCCAATCCCTGCTCCAAGGCAGAATGCCCTGTACTGATGGCATCACAGGCAGTTGCTTCCCCAACTGATTTTTCAAAACTTCCAGTGAAGGAAATTTTACAACCTCTCATTGCAGAGCTGCTCCTACTGCTAAGAGCATGCACCCAGACACCAATTTAAGCCCATTCCTTCTTACTATATTATTTGTTGTCCAGACTGGAAGTTTGCTTTTCAGAGTTTGATTTTTGCTTGCTTGTTTGGTGGTTCTTTTTCAAATTTACAAGTCGTCTATTGGTGAACTTGCTACGTGATGTGCCAAAAAGTGCTGGGACAACCAAGCCAAGCACTAAATAATGAAGACATGAAATAACAAACTTTGGTGAGCTTTGCACCTAATTAGAACATTTAGCTATTGGCTTCACAAATATACATTTACAAATTTGGGTCATGATCTTGGCTGGCTTCTGCCAGAACCTTTGTTAGAGTGGTGAATGCCCTTGGCTTTACCATGACCTTGGGTTGCTTTGAGTGGAGAATAAAGTTTTCAACCTTATCGACAGTACGTATCAAACTTGATTTAAATTTAGTCACTTTTGTGGACCAAATCGTGCCCTCTCTTACAACCTTGAAACTCCAGTGGGACATCACAAATTTATTTGGGGGCAGGCTTTGTCCCTGTGGATTAATTGAATATAATTTTTGATAAACTTGACAGTTGCACATTATCAGACAGATGCTAATTCTCCTTCTGTATTCCCTAAGGGTTTATATCTGAATGGTATGTAGTAACTTACTCTAACAGTTGAGTGGGAAGTGCTGGTGCTAGAAGTCAGCATGGGTGCACAACATCACAGTGACAACAATGGAACTTGATATCACCAGCCTGATCTGTCTGGAGGATTGTCCCTTAACTCTGGGATTCTGGATGTGAACTTATTACACTGAGGCAGTGAAACAGGAGCTGGTTGAATGAGCCTTCTCACTAACTGCTCCAGCCCTTCCCTGTTATCTTAACCTCCTGCCACACACTTTGCCAAATGAACCATCTGGCAAGGCTGTGAACCCTTTAAAGGTTAGCAGCGCTCAACCACCATACTTATGCCGAACTCCCTTGATCACATCTGGGCTATTTTCTTTGTCTGCAGGCTCCTTTGATCTGTTCACAGAGCAATGGTTCTGACGTTCTCTGCTTGGTGTCTCTCATGGTGAAATGAAGAGTCTGTTCTTGTCTTTGCGGATATTATTCACATTTCTGGATAGTCCCCCCCACCCCTGGTCCCCAACACATGAATAATATACTCATCCGAAACAGTCCTTCACTATTTATTGTATTTTGAGTTTGGTTGTTTAGCAAATTTGTGTGTTCATTTATTCAGCACTAACTGAGCCATAGGGGATTTAAATAAAATAAATAACTGCACATGGCCAGTAGCTGGACTGAAATAACTGACATACCAAATAACCTAGCCAAATACCCGAACTGAAAATGTCCAGATGAAGCAGAACAATAATAGTTTGTATCTGCTTCATTTGGACCTCGATTGAAGAGAACAAGTTCCCCAGGTGACATGTTCTTTGCAAATATTTGTTTCCCAATTAGGTGACTTCTTCTTTTGCCCTTACCCACTCCCCTCCCACCTCCCTCAGCATGCCTTTCTCCATTTTGTGTTCTCAGCCATCAGTTGTTCCCCTAGGTCACACCCATGTCTCTGTAATTGGGAGAAAATGTTTTTTAATTTGATAGCAGGCATTAAAAAGTTGGGCCCACAGCTCAGTGAAGGTTGGCCACCAGCAAAGATAGACTGTGAAAAACCTATCCTAGTTCAGGAATGGCACTTGTCTGGGGAAACACGGTGCTAGTGAGGAACACCTGGCAGGCCTAGACTAAGGGAATGGGTTAGGGAGACACCCTTGAGCAGAGAGAGAAGCCAGGTGGTGGTGTAATGTTTCTGTTAATAAACACTCCAACAGCAGATTCACCTTACCCTTTTCTTTCCACCTTAATGAGATCCAAGTTAGCTCTCTCTTATCAATTCCTAGGAACTACCTTAGATAAAATGGGAGTAACTATTCTTACTTTGGGGCAAAATGGTAACAGAAAGGACCTTTACTGCAGCAGAGGTACAAACATTGTGAGGCAGAATACTCAGGGCCTCCATTGAAGAG
>QEPC01014017.1:975711-986036 GCA_003113815.1 Sphenodon punctatus
CAGAGAGCACAAAAAAATACCTGTGTTCCGAGTACTGCACTGGCTGCCTATTGTCTTCTGGGCCAAATTCAAGGTGTTGGTATTGACCTTTAAAGCACTTCACGGTCTAGGTCCTACTTACTCACCCCCTGGGTCCCTGCTCGGCCCCTGCAGTCATCCGGGGGTGCCCTCCTGGAAGTCCTGCGTTACTGACGGGTTCGGACAGACAGGAGGGCATTCTCAGCGGCCACACTGTTGCTTTGGAACTCCCTTCCGGTGGAGGTTCACCTCAGCCTGAATCTTCTCGCCATCCAACAAAATGGTAAGCCCTGGCTTTTCCACCAGGCATTTAGCGGAGGAGGAGGGGAGGGTAGGATGGGTATGTCAGGGTAAATTTGGGGGTGGGTGGGTGTTGCACTGTGGGTTTTATTTTGCGCATGACCAGAGTTTTAATGGAGTTTTAATATGTTTTATGTTTTATATTTTTATACTTATACTGTGTTTTTATTATGAATTTTGTGAGCCGCCTCAAGTCACTTGTATATTATTTATTTATATTTATTTTTAATTTATATGCCGCCCCCTCCTGCTATAAGTATCTCGGGGTGGCTAACAATATTTTAAAATACATGACAAAATAAAATACATTGAAACAACCTAAAATCCCTAAACTAAAATAACCCAAACCCAACCCCCACACCCCACCCCATCTCCCTCGGTAAAGGCCCGGTGGAACAGCCAGGTTTTACACTGTCTACGGAAAGAGTAGACAGTGAGAGTGAGAGGGGTGGAATAAAATGCATAAATAAATAAATAAATAAATAAATAAAAGTGGTATGAAATTCACATTTGCTTTCCCTCAGTCAAGTGGACTGCTTTATTTGGAGTAAATTCCTAAGGCTTAATAAGAGCTGTCAAACAAATTCCACCCTTATGCAAGACTTGGAGAATCAAAATGGCAGACAGAAAGCTAGCTCACCCTGTACCCCACAATTATTTCCCCTTTTCCTCAGACATGTCTCCTACACCAGGAAGGGGAGGATACCTGCATAAAATCTATGCCAGTTTAGCACCTATGAAAGGCTCCCATTGCATTCAGTGATCTCATTGAAGCAGCCACAGCCGCCTAGCAGATATGCAGCTCAAAATGGTTGAATGACACTGGAGGGCTTGGTCCTCAAGATAGTTAACAGATGCTACTTATCTGAAGTCACTTACTCTGGAGTAGTCCCACTGAATTCAATGGGCCTACTCTTGGTAAGTGGTTTGAGCACCGTGCCTGTATTTGGCACATTGGGTGAAAATATTTGTGACGGCGGTGGGCCGCCATTACACTATGATCTGGACCAGGATGCTGCTCATACCTGGTCAGGATTGGGCCTGGCTGAGGAACAAATGTTACCGTGGCTGGGCCCAGGGAAGGACGAGGTGCCATACGATCATGCAACAAGCCCCCCTCCCATGCTGCACCCAGTGACCCTTCTCCCCACCCCCCATATGATAGGTGGCCATGGTGGCCCGCCATGGCCACCCATCATGGAGGACACTCTGGACCACACAGAGAACAGCGGGCTTCCACATGTGATAGCCTGCTGTAGCCCAGCGGCCAGGCAGGCTGTTCCCCAAGCGTGGTAGCGGCTAGCCCAGGCTATGACTCCGGAGGTCTTCAGAGTCACAATCTGGGCTAGCTGCTACCATGCTTGGGGAAACTCCAGAGCAAGAAATGTGATGTTGACCCATGGGTCACCATCACATTTGTTAACACCCCTTGTGTTCCTAGTCCTAGGATTGGAGGGGACCCTAATGGTCAAGTAGTCCAATGCATTGCTTAAAGGAAGGATGCCGTACACCTACAGCATCACAGATTATTGCCTGTACAGCTGTTTTTTGACAACATCCAATGAAGAAGATTCTACAATGTATTCCATTGACCAAATGTTCTTTTTGTTTTGAGGTTTTCACTAATATTTAACTGAAATCATACAGATCATCCACGGTAGCGAGCAGTATCAAAGCAAAGCGGCTGAAGATGACAGAAAATTGCCTAGCTCATTATCAATAAACACTACTCTTTCCCACAGCGATCCCTTCAATAATTTAAGAAGAATGGTCTCTGCAGAACAATCAGGGCAACGGTTCTGGCTCAAAGAGCTTCTCGAACCTATGGTACTAGTGAATAACAAACCTTTTTCAGAAAGGGTTTTTAAACTTTGTGCTAGATTTTTTTTAAAAAAAACTACACACATCTGTGCTTGCTTCATCATTCTGCCATCTGCTGTAACAAAATACAGGGAAAGTATTTCAGAAAACAAGCCCGCCGTACTGAAAACCAGCTCTACCCCAGTGTGCTGTTCTTCCCGTCTTGCGAGCTGTAGGGCCTTATTCCCCTACTGCCACATGCACGATGAATTACATACACGAACCAAGCGTGGAGAACACAGAATCCCATTGATGATTTTTTTTTTTTTTGCCACAATGTTTCTATTAAATGAAATGGATTTCAGTTTCACTGTAAAAATACATTTGCTGAAAGGTCAAAAAGAGCAGGTCATCGCAGTTATGGGGCTTTTTTCCCCCCTCTTTTTTAATTTTGGGACTTTCAAATGAAATGTGTTTCCTGTTTAAGTATTGTCTGCGAATACACAACATATATTTTAGCAACAGCCTCGGATTGCTACACCATTGAAATAACAACAGAATATTAGGAGATGGTTTTGAGTGAGTGCACAGACACACACCAACACAGTTCAGTTCAGTTTTCTTCCTGGTGCGGCAGCAGAAATCTCTTGGTAGCCGTAAACTGGCTACACAGACTTCATTCCTGAACACATGTTCAAAGGTGATAAAATAAATGCAGATGGTTTCACAAAACCTCAGTGGAGCATTTAAATTTTTTTTTTTTGCTAAATGGACTGTTTAAAAAAAGGGGAAAAAACAAGTGAAACTAGAGCTTAACACAGATAACA
Organism: Sphenodon punctatus; assembly: GCA_003113815.1. Classification (NCBI taxonomy): domain Eukaryota; kingdom Metazoa; phylum Chordata; class Lepidosauria; order Sphenodontia; family Sphenodontidae; genus Sphenodon; species Sphenodon punctatus. Next base: position 978,657 of record QEPC01014017.1, read on the forward strand.
GAAAAGATAGCCACGGCTAGAGCATCATCAGTTTCTTTTTCTTTTGGAAACAAAAGGTGTATTTAAAACATTAAAAAGAGTTGGAGGAACAATAGTAATAAAATATCTAAGCTGCCCTATGGAGTGCATTTAAAAAGACCCAAACTGTCTAGGTTTAGTTAGGCTGACTATTTCATTTAGACATTTAATAAAAAGAATTTTTTTTAGAGTACTCCAGCCTTCTTTGTGCCTTCAGTGAAGTCACCACAAAACACTGTCTGATTTCAGGGAGAGCATAATAATCAGTACTCCAGGCCAGTTTGGCACAGCCTTTCCATACATATGCACTGGAAATGCCCAGCGTCTTATATAGTGGATTTAAAAAGGCATGTAATGGACACATAGAATTGTATTGGAGGAGCACAGATGCCCTTTTATGACAAATCAGCCGATCTGGCCCAGAGCCTTCACCTGGCTTTCAGGCCTGTGTCCAGTTTTGGGCTCCTCACATTAACAAAGTGGAGAGAGTTCACGGGAGAGCAGCAAAGATGAAAGAGAGGGTGGGATGCAGGACTTATGAAGAGCAGCTAATGGAACTCATGATGATTAGCCTAGACTAAGGGTATTTTAAGACGTGACGGGGCCATCTCTCTCCAGGAGACGGACGGGCACCGCAGCCAATGCGGCCACAGTGCCCGCCAACACCCCCCCCCCCCCCCGGGGCATTGACCATGGCCTGGAATCTCGCCGCTGATTCCGGGCCACAGTCAGGGGACAGACGAGACGGTCCCCTTGATCACGGGGCGGAATCACATTCAACACGCAAATGGAGATGGTCCAGCCAGGTATTCACCGTGATCTCATAACGTCTGAAAATACACTACGGTGGCTAGAGGGGCGTGATAGTAATTTTCAAGTGCAGACAAGACTATTGTATAGGTAAAAAGGCACCTAATGGTTCCCCATGGTCACTGAAGTATTGGACTTAAATTGAAGGAGAAAAGGTTTGGGCTAACTATTAGGGCATCTTTTCTACCTCTGAGGTTAGTTATATAATGAAACTGACTACCAAGGAAGATTGTGGAATCCCCATCTTTGGAAGCTTTTAAAAATAGGTTAGAAAAACCCCTCTTGGGGTGGCCTTGGGAGAGTTTGTCCTGTTTAAGCACATGGGGTGGAATAGATGACCTCTTTACATCACTTGCATCTCTAGCACTCTGAGTTTGTAACTGAGAGCAGAATCTTCCCTACTAGTTGCAATAGAACTACTAAAGGTCTTTACATTATCAGACATAGGGGTGAAAAATCTCATGCCTGGGGGCCAAATGCAGCCCACAGTAAGTTTTTATGTGGACCATTTCCAGTTCTGGAATCTGGCCCCTGGATCTAATTCCTACCCCCAAACTAAGATCAGGGCAAGGGAGTAGTAATGAGGTCATGCTCACAAGGATAGATCCATAATATGGACCCTCCTTTTCTTGAGTACACCCCTTAACCACCCGGCCCCTAACTTCTATATGTGCCTTGGAGCATGTGCTAAAAGTGGCCCAGTTAGTTTGCTATTTCCATCAGGAGTGGGGAACCTCAGGCCCCAGGGACCAAATGCAGCCCATGGCTAGTTTTTATTTGGCCTTTTTCCAATTCCTGAATCTGGCCCCTGGATTCAGTTCCTACCTCCAAGCATGAAGAGTGTAAGCCCAAGGAAAGGGAGCAGAGATGAGGGCATGCACACAAGGATCAGGACCCTCCTCTTCTTGAACACATCTCTTAATCACCCTTGCCCCCAACTTTCTATGCTGCCCATGGCGTCGTTTATACTAATTTTCAAAGCTACCCCTGGGTTTTGCTACATGAATACACCAAACACTAAAGTACAGATAGAAGATATGGAGGAGTATCTGCTATTCTGTGGGTATGTTATATATTGTATAGATTTCTGTCAAGTGCATCCTAAATCTTAATGTTTGTGAAGATAAGGCACTTCCAGGATGGTTACTTCAGATGCAGGTAGTGAATTCAAAGTTTAATCCTGGCTATATGCTGAGAACTCTGATTTGTTTTTGGGTGTAAATAGATGGACCGCATTCCCAGTTCTGCTCCACCTCATCCCTGGGTCGCCTGTCCATCTAAAGGTGGGCTGGCAGATGGCGAGGTGAAGCAGAAGCAGAGTAGGCATTGCCTGCTCCAGATCAGCCTCATTTGCGGTGCTCTGGAACATCCAAGAACACTGCCAGCTGAGCGGGTCGCCAAACCTAGGGCACAGGCCCGAGGTGGAGCCGTGGTCCATCTAATCAATGGATGGCCGCTGCAGCCCCACTCTCCCTGAGGAGTTGCCCTGGGCAATACCATAGAGTGGCAGGCACCAGCCTAGAATGTTGGGCAATCCACCCACAACTCTATGGTGTGGGGGAGGGGGGCGCTGTACAGATAGACTATGGGTTGCATTTAAAAAAGACCCAGGCTGGGCTGGATGTGGGCAGATGTGGGGTTGCACCCCCTGGAGCAGTTCCAGGCGAGGCCAGTCCCGCGTCCGCCTGAAGACACTCATTTTCTAGATTAGTAATTGAGAATTCTCAGCTTTGTATGGGTTACCACTCTGATAAGCATGGCTTTAGGGATGGGAAATTCAGTTTGGGATAAAATCAAAAGTACCCGAAAATGGCCATTTCGGATTAATCAGAAATTTCTGTTCTTTTTCGGTTTCGGTACTATCAGATCTTTTGCATTGATTTTTTGTACCAGATTTTTAACGTTGCGGTTTGTCCCCCATTGAAAAAATGCAATGTTAAAAATCCAGTACAAAAATCAATGCAAAAGATCCGATAGTACTGAAACCGAAAAAGAACCGAAATACATGAGAACTAAAACTGAAATTGACCGAAACAGAAATTTTGCTCAGAGTCCCATCCCATTATGTGGCTGAAACAGAAAGGGCCACATCTTCAACTGGGGTAAACAACATAATTCAATTTTCTTCAAGAGTGCTGCATCATGTTATATCAGTTGAGGACCTTGTCTACAGTATTAATCCGCAGTTTCTAAACAATAACACAAAAGCACTGATTTTGACTGATTTAATCGTTTTGAAATGACTAAGTGAGGCACAAAGCAGAATGACTGCATCTCAATAGAGCTATTTTGATTTTGTGAGGCTGCAGTATTATTTAAATTATGAGCTACCCGGGAACCTGATTCTTAATACTCTGCTGTGGCAACACAACTAAATTCTTTATTGCTCTTCCATCAAATCTAGTGGCATTGAGAATTAATACAGATGTTCTTCTCAATGAAAAGGCTTATGGAGCTAGTTTATACGGCTTTGAGGTCCCTCCCAGGAGTGTATTCTTTGTTAGAACTCTCAACTCCATTGGTTAAGAAACAATTTTTGTTTGTTTGCTTTTCTAATTTTAAAAACCTTTGCTTGAAAGACTATAACGATGCATCAGGAATTAACCGATTACAACAAAAGAGAAAGAGGCTGATCAGGCACTGAGCAGCCAAATCATATTTTCTGACCAAATTGTCATTTAAATATGTTAATGATCCTTTAGATTGTTTCTTGGCTTTGGCAAGATCCTGTTACAAATAGTTTAGATTCCCCCCCCCCCACTTTTTCCCCCGGTTCTTCTAAAAGGAGCTGGCAGCATTAAAAAAGTTAAAAAACAAATGTGTTTCAAAATCCTAAACTAGAATTGCTGGGCTGTTAGTAGCAGTTCTGGAACAGAAACACAGAAAAAGGCTGTAATACTAACGGCAGCATTGGCACAGTGTACAGACAAATGTATTTAATGGCTGGAATGTTCATGTTAGCCGAGGGGTGCATTGTGTAATTTTTTCTTTCTTTTTTTTTGAGCTGAGAATTTTATACTTCCTTTTAATTAAACATGAAAATATTGAGCAGGGGAGATAAAATGTGTACACAAGTCTCTTGACATTGATCCAAATTTTAACAAATTTACTACATGACAGTCACTGGCTTGACAATACTGAGTGAAAAATACTGGTGTTACACAGATTTTACAGAAAGATTACGGTAAGCTGCTGATTGGCAGAGTCACAAAACATAGTCAAATAAGAGTGGAGATGCCTGCCGGGAGGCACACGCCCTTTACTCATATTTATTGAGAGAGAAAAAGCTTATATACTGTAGGTTTGCTGAAGTTTAATAAATAAGGTCAACTTATAATATATAAAACAATATAAACATTTATATGCTACATGCATATCATATAATTTAAAGTAATAATTTATATAGCAAAAAGTTGCAGAATTTATGTTCGTCCTATTTTTCTCGACAACGCGCACACACAAGAGGTGTCTATTCTTATCCATCTCCAACCTACAAGTTTATTATTTTCTGAAGTCAGTGCTCGTACATAAGTTTGGGATGTTTTGCACTGGGAGTTCCAGTGCTTATCATCTATACCGCGGCAGCCATTTTTAACAGGTTTGGCTTCTTTACACCTTGTTTCGTAAAAGTACTGTTTGACGGGAGAATTGCCTGTTTTGATTTCTCCCAGCACAGTTACCTGGTGACCCCTAATGTCAATAGCAGAGGATTTGTCCGTGACCCATAAACTTTCACTGTCACATACAGAGTATTCTCCTCGGTGACTTTTGTGTTCTGCGTACCTTTTTCTCCTTGAGGTTCTGTTTACCACCACAGAATTGCCAATATAATCCTCCATAAGATATAAAGGTGGGGGTTCCAATGGGGTGTTGCCACTCAAGAGTACCCTTGGAGAACTGTAGCGTCTCTGTTGCTTTAATAGTTCTGTATCCATCGAGGTAACTGGCTGGAAGTCTGATTTAATGTTTTCAACTCCATCCATGTCCTGCTGAGCCACCTCTGCTTTTTGCATTGTGTTTTGATAGTTTTCCTTAATATCTACCATCTGCTTGGAGAGCTTGTTTTTCAAAATGTCTGCCTGGATGAGTTTAATAATGAGGGAATTTATCGAATCTTCTGGCAAGCTCCTTTGATCCATGTTGGTAGACTGGATGCCACGAAGATAAGCAAGAAATATCACATAAAACAAGATGGACATCACCTTGTTCACCTGTAAGATCTGAGAAGAAATACAGAGTTAAATTAGAGACAAGTAAGCATGGTTATTTTGGGGGTAAGTAGGATAGTCTTAATGAACATTTTCCAAATTTTACATTATATTTTTGGAAGTTCTGTGACTAATTCCTGATATTTTATCATTTCCCCCCACTTCCACATAGAGAAGCCCACATGGAAATGACTATTCATCTCAACAAAGAGTATGGTTGCCATGTTGATCCCAAATGTAAAAGATGGAGACAAGCTATTTCAGAGGATCTCTTTTTATTGGATCAACAGAAGCTGGTCTAATGAAAGATATTATCTGAATTACTTTGTCTCCATTTCTACAAAGACTTTGCATCTCAACCTGGAAAATCTGATCAACTAATGGCACAAACGATAGAAGTAGGTCATACCATGTTTTTATCACCTTTTAGCGGAGTACCAGGAGCTGAGGGAAGATTGTAGGGAGAGTGCAGGGACAGAAGGATATTGGATTAAATTCTTTGCTGGTGTTATTGGAACTCTGCTGATTTACTCCTCCAAAGTAGGTCTGAAGCAGCAGCGTTTCGCTGTTTACTGTCAACATTTCAACAGTCTTGTCGCTGCTCTGACGGCATTTGCCATCAATTTATGGCACTATCCGACATTTTGCAACACCTCCAAGTACTCTGCGGCACTTAAGATAATAGTGACAATTTCCGACAGTTCCAAAAGTTTGACAGTTTTTCTGATATTTCTGACAGTTTTTCAACACTTAAGCAACACATTCTGACCCTGTGTGGCAATTCCCGACACTTTAGGGGACTTGTGACAGTTTCCGACAATTTCTCCGCTGCTGAGAAATAGTGACAGGCAAGAGAGGAAAGCGGCAGCAAGAATCAGAACAAGTATGGGGTTGCCGTGTCCATGCCGTGTCAGGAAAACGGCAACGGATGGGACGTTTCTGACAGAATTGTAGGACACTGCCACATGTAGTTCCAGGCCTACTCCAAAGAGCGGTGTCGGCTTTCAATGCAGGATCAGCAAGTTTGTTATGATAAGTTAGCATTTGAATAAACCATTGGTTACAAGGAATCATTTTTATTAAAGCATTATTTCAAGAACAATTAAAGACTCTTAAACCGAACCACTGGCAAGTGTGACCCTCTTTGGCCATCGTGCTTGAACTAGCTCAACTCACTTCAGTAGGACTCGCACCTAGTGTGGCTGGCAGTAAGAGACATCAAAAAGCCAAAATGTAAGTAATGGCTTTTATCACTCTTTTTGAGCTATCCTAGATACCCTACTCTCGCTACTGCTCATGGCACCACTCTCCATGCTAGTGGATCAATATTATTTGATATTGAATCATTCAATATTAGTTGATGAGCAGGGTCAATATTATTTGTGTTATGAGATCATCTAGTGGTCCCAGAGTGTAGAGGCTGTATTAGGGCTGAAATGAATACTTGTGGCAAATATCATATCTGAAGATTTCCCCCAATTTGAGCCGTATTGCTGAAATGGATAACTACTATTCGGGTCCATATTTATCCAATATCCACTTTGTTTTTTTGATTGTTTACATATTCATTTACTTCATTCTGGCTATTTGCACAAGTAGCCAAAATGAAGTAGGAGAATAATTTGAACCCCACACCCCCACAAAAAAAAAACTCTGAAAAATTAAAAACACAGGTATGAAAATATCTGTTTCAGTTGCGGGTCTTATTGTGATGGCTACACAAAAATGTAAATAATGTGTTGAATATGAAATTCACTTTTAGTTTCAGCGTGGGGGGTGGGACTCAGGCCAAGGGTCCAAATGCAGCCTGAAACTTTTTATGCAGTCCCTTTCCAGTTCCTGGTTCCAGTTCCATCTACTTCCTACCACCGAGCATTGAAAAACTGAACTCAGGGTAAGGGAGCAGAAATGAGGGCATGACCACAAGGGTAGGGGACAGATCCATGGTCTGGAACCTCCTCTTCCAGAGAGCATCCTTTGAGTGCACACCTAGGGCTGAAATGTTGTACTGTTGCGGCAGCATTTACAGGAGGAAAGTGCTCTTCCGCACCAAGCAGCACGGTTAGGAAGGGAGCCTTGCACTCGCGGCTTTCCGCAGTTGCTGCCGCAGTATTTTCGCCATTGTAGATTTCATGCGGAAGTGGCAGGTTTATCACAGTTTCCTCTTTCCCTTAAGTATGGCAGCTTTGTGATTCTCACAGCATTGCAGCCAGGGGCGTAGCCACCATGGCGCGGGGAAAGTTGCTGCCTTGTGAACAAAGTTCTTCTTCGAGGGGCTCCTCCCATTCTCACTTGCGTGCCCTTCTCTTACCAGCATATACCAAGCTCACTAGCTTAAAAAAAA